>JAVLSZ010000001.1:0-2500 GCA_032313775.1 Urocyon cinereoargenteus | reverse complement strand
CCCGAACCCGAACCCTAACCCTAACCCGAACCCGAACCCTAACCCTAACCCGAACCCGAACCCGAACCCTAACCTTAACCCTAACCAGAATCCTAACCCTAACCCGAACCCTAACCCTAACCCGAACCCGAACCCTAAGCCCTTACCCGGTTCCTAACCCTAACCCGAACCCTAACCCGAATCCTAACCCTAACCCCGAACCCGAACCCTAACCCTAACCCTAACCCGAACCCGAACCCTAACCCTAACCCTAACCTGACACCTAACCCGAACCCTAACACGAACCCTAACCCTAACCCTAACCCTAACCCTAACCCTAACCCGAACTTTAACCCCAACCCTAACCCGAACCCTAACCCTAAACCAAACCCGAACCCTAACCCGAACCCTAACCCTAAACCTAACCCTAACCCGAACACTAACCCGAACCCTAACCCTAACACTAACCCTAACCCTAACCCTAATCCGAACCCTAACCCTAACCCTAACCAGAACCCGAACCCTAACCCGAACCCGAACCCTAACCCAAAACCTAACCCTAACCCGAACCCGAACCCTAACCCGAACCCGAACCCTAACCCTAACCCTAACCCTAACCCTAATCCGAACCCTAACCCTAACCCTAACCCGAACCCGAACCCTAACCCGAACCAGAACCCTAACCCGAAACCTAACCCTAAACCGAACCCTAACCCGAACCCTAACCCTAACCCTAACCCGAAACCTAACCCTAACCCAAACCCTAACACTAACCCTAACCCTAACCCTAACCCTAACCCGAACCCTAACCCTAACCCGAACCCTAACCCTAACCCTAACCCTAACCCGAACCCTAACCCGAACCTTAACCCTAAACCTAACCCGAACCCTAACCCTAAACCTAACCCTAACCCTAACCCGAACCCTAACCCTAACCCTAACCGGAACCCTATCCCTAACCCTAACCCGAACCCGAACCCTAAGCCCTTACCCGAATCCTAAACCTAACCCGAACCCTAACCGGAACCCTAACCCTAACACTAACCCCGAATCCGAACCCTAACCCTAACCCTAACCCTAACCCTAACCCGAACCCGAACCCTAACCCTAACCCGAGCCCTAACCCTAACCCTAACCCGAACCCTAAACCTAACCCTAACTCGAACCCTAACCCTAATCCGAACCCTAACCCTAACCCTAACCCGAATCCTAACCCTAACCCTAACACGAACCCTAACCCGAACCATAACCCTAACCCTAACCCTAACCCTAACCCGAACCCTAACCCTTAACCTAACCCTAACCCTAACACTAACCCTAAAAGTAACCCTAACCCTAAAACCTAACCCTAACCCGAATCCTAACCCTAACCCTAACCCTAACCCTCTACCGAACGCTAACCATAAACCTAACCCTAACCCTAACCCTAACCCGAACCCTAACCCGAACCCTAACCCGAACCCTGCTCTAACCCTAACCCTAACCCTAACCCTAATCCGAACCCTAACCCTAACCCTAAACCGAACCCGAACCCTAACCCGAACCCGAACCCTAACCCGAATCCTAACCCTAACCCTAACCCGAACCCTAACCCTAACCCGAACCCTAACCCGAACCCTAACCCGAACCCTAACCCGAACCCTAACCCTAACACTAACTCGAACCCTAACCCGAACCCTAGCCCTAATCCTAACCCGAACCCTAACCCTAACCCTAACCCAAACCCTAACCCGAACACTAACCCTAATCATAACCCTAATCCTAACCCTAACCCCTAACCCTAACCCGAACCCTAACCCTAACTCGAACACTAACCCTAACCCTAAACCGAACCCTAACCCTAAACCTAACCCTAAACCTAACCCGAACCCTAACCCTAAACCTAACCCTAACCCTAAAACTAACCCTAACCCTAACCCTAACCCGAACCCTAACCCGAACCCTAAACCTAACCCTAACCCTAACCCGAACCCTAACCCTAAACCGAACCCTAACCCTAAACCTAACCCAAACCCGAACCCTAAACCGAAACCTACCCCTAACCCAAACCCGAACCCTAACCCTAACCCGAACCCGAACCCGAACCCTAACGTTAACCCGAACCCTAACCCTAAACCTAACCCGAACCCTAAACCTAACCCTAACCCTAAACCTACCCCGAACCCTAACCCGAACCCTAAACCTAACCCTAACCCTAACCCGAACCCTAACCCTAACCCGAAACCTAACCCTAACACTAACCCGAACCCTAACCCTAACCCTAAACCGAACCCTAAACCCTAACCCGAACCCGAACCCGAACCCTAACCCGAAACCGAACCCTAACCCTAACCCGAACCCGAACCCTAACCCTAACCCGAACCCGAACCCGAACCCTAACCATAACCCTAACCAGAACCCTCACCCTAACCCGAACCCTAACCCTAACCCGAACCCGAACCCTAAGCCCTTACCCGAATCCTAACCCTAACCCGAACCCTAACCCGAATCCTTACCCTAACCCCGAACCCGAACCCTAACC
>JAVLSZ010000199.1:240000-252897 GCA_032313775.1 Urocyon cinereoargenteus | reverse complement strand
GGTTCGGGTTAGGGTTCGGGTTAGGGGTTAGGGTTAGGGTTAGGGTTCGGGTTAGGGTTAGGGTTAGGGTTAGGGTTCGGTTTAGGGTTAGGGGTTAGGGTTAGGGTTAGGGTTAGGGTTCGGGTTAGGGTTAAGGTTAAGGTTCGGGTTAGGTTTAGGTTTAGGGTGAGGGTTCGTGTTCGTTTTAGGGTTAGGGTTTGGGTTAGGGTTCGGATTCGGGTTAGGGTTAATGTTAGGGTTAAGGTTTGGGTTAGGGTTAGGGTTAGGGTTAGGGTTCGGTTTAGGTTTAGGGTTAGGGTTCGGGTTAGGGTTAGGGTTCGGGTTAGGGTTAGGGTTAGGGTTAGCGTTCTGGTTAGTGTTAGGGTTCGGGTTAGTGTTAGGGTTAGGGTTCGGGTTCGGGTTACGGTTAGGGTTAGGGTTCAGTTTCGGGTTAGGGTTAGTGTTAGGGTTAGGGTCAGGGTTCGGGTTAGGGTTAGGGTTAAGGTTAGTGTTCGGGTTAGGGTTAGGGTTAGGGTTAGGGTTAGGGTTCGGGTTAGGGTTAGGGTTAGGGTTCGGGTTAGGGTTAGGGTTAGGGTTAGGGTTAGGGTTAGGGATCGGTTTAGGGTTAGGTTTAGGGTTAGGGTTAGGGTTAGGTTTAAGGTTCGGGGTAGGGTTAGGGTTAAGGTTCGGGTTAGGGTTAGGGTTAGGTTTAGGGTTAGGGTTCGGGTTAGGGTTAGGGTTCGGGTTAGGGGTAGGGTTCGTGTTCGGGTTAGGTTTAGGGTTCGGGTTAGGGTTCGGGTTAGGGTTAGTGTTCGGTTAGGGTTAGGGTTCGGGTTAGGGTTAGGGTTAGGTTTAGGAGGTAGGGTTAGGGTTAGGGTTTGGGTTAGGGTTAGGGTTAGGGTTAGGGTTAGGGTTCGGATTAGGGTTAGGGGTAGGGTTCGGGTTAGGGTTCGGGTTCGGGTTCGGGTTAGGGCTAGGGTTAGGGTTAGGGTTAGGGTTCGGGTTAGGGTTAGGGTTAGGGTTAGGGGTTAGGGTTAGGGTTAGGGTTCGAGTTAGGATTAGGGTTACGGTTAGGGTTAGGGTTCGGGTTAGGGTTAGGGTAGGGTTCGGGTTAGGGTTAGGGTTAGGGTTATGGTTAGGGTTAGGGTTCGTTTAGGGTTATGGTTAGAGTTAGGGTTCGGGTTAGGGTTAGGGTTAGGGTTCGGGTTAGGGTTAGGGTTCGGGTTAGGGTTAGGGTTAAGGTTCGGTTTAGGGTTAGGGTTAGGGTGAGGGTTCGTGTTCGGTTTAGGGTTAGGGTTTGGGTTAGGGTTCGGGTTCGGGTTAGTGTTAGGGTAAGGGTTAGGGTTCGATTTATGGTTAAGGTTAGGTTTAGGGTTAGGGTTCGGGTTAGGGTTAGGGTTAGGGTTCAGGTTAGGGTTAGGGTTAGGTTTCGGGTTAGGGTTAGGGTTCGGTTTAGTGTTCGGGTTCGGGTTAGGGTTAGGGTTAGGGTTAGCGTTCTGGTTAGTGTTAGGGTTCGTGTTAGGGTTAGGGTTAGGGTTAGGGTTAGGGTTAGGGTTAGGGTTAGGTAAGGGTTCGGATTAGGGTTAGGGGTAGATTTCGGGTTAGAGTTCCGGTTCGGGTTAGGGTTAGGGTTAGGTTTAGGTTTAGGGTTAGGGTTAAGGTTAGGGTTAGGGTTAGGGTTCGGGTTAGGGTTAGAGTTAGGGTTCAGGTTAGGGTTCAGGTTAGGGTTAGGGTTAGGGTTCCGGTTAGGGTTAGGATTAGGGTTGGGGTTCGGGTTCGGGTTAGGTTTAGGGTTAGGGTTAGGGTTAGGGTTAAAGTTCGGGGTAGGGTTAGGGTTAAGGTTCGGGTTAGGGTTAGGTTTAGGGTTCGGGTTAGGTTTGGGGTTAGGGTTAGGGTTCGGGTTAGGGTTAGGGTTAGTGTTAGGGTTAGGGTTGGGGTTAGGGTTAGGGTTAGGGTTAGGGTTAGGGTTAGGGGTTAGGGTTAGGGTTAGGGTTCGGGTTAGGGTTAGGGTAGGGTAAGGGTTCGGTTTAGGGTTAGGGTTAGGGTTAGGGTTAGGGTTAGGGTTCGGGTTAGGGTTAGGGTTAGGGTTAGGGTTCGGGTTAGGGTTAGGGTTAGGGTAAGGGTTCGGTTTAGGGTTAGGGTTAGGGTTAGGGTTAGGGTTCGGGTTAGGGTTAGGGTTCGGGTTAGGGTTAGGGTTAGGGTTCGGTTAGGGTTCGGGTTCGGGTTAGGGTTAGGGTTAGGGTTAGCCTTCTGGTTAGTGTTAGGGTTCGGGTTAGGGTTAGGGTTAGGGTTAGGGTTAGTGTTAGGGTACGGGTTTGGATTAGGGTTAGGGGTTAGAGTTAGGGTTAGGGTTAGGGTTAGGGTAAGGGTAAGGGTTCGGATTAGGGTTAGGGGTAGAGTTCGGGTTAGCGTTCGGTTCGGGTTAGGGTTAGGGTTAGGTTTAGGTTTAGGTTTAGGGTTAGGGTTAAGGTTAGGGTTAGTGTTAGGGTTAGGGTTCGGGTTCGGGTTAGGGTTCGGGTTAGGGGTATGGTTAAGGTTCGGGGTAGGGTTAGGGTTAAGGTTCGGGTTATGGTTAGGGTTAGGGTTCGGGTTAGGGTTAGTGTTAGGGTTATGGTTAGGGTTAGGGTTCGGGTTCGGGTTAGGGTTCGGGTTAGGGTTAGTGTTTGGGTTAGGGTTAGGGTTTGGTTTAGGGTTAGGATTCCAGTTAGGGTTAGGGTTAGGGTTCGGGTTCGGGTTAGGGTTAGGGTTCGGGTTAGTGTTAGGGTTAGGGTTAGGGTTAGGGTTCGGGTTAGGGTTAGGGTTAGGGTTAGGGTTCGGGTTCGGGTTAGGGTTCGGGTTAGGTTTAGGGTTAGTGTTAGGGTTAGAGTTAGGGTTAGGTTTCGGGTTCGGTTTAGGGTTAGTGTTAGGGTTAGGGTTCGGGTTCGGGTTAGGGTTCGGGTTCGGGTTAGTGTTAGGTTTCGGGTTCGGGTTAGGGTTAGTGTTAGGGTTAGGGTTCGGGTTAGGGTTAGGGTTCGGGTTAGGGGTAGGGTTCGGGTTCGGGTTAGGTTTAGGGTTCGGGTTAGGGTTCGGGTTAGGGTTAGGGTTCGGTTAGGGTTAGGGTTCGGGTTAGGGTTAGGGTTAGGTTTAGGAGGTAGGGTTAGGGTTAGGGTTCGGGTTAGGGTTAGGGTTAGGTTTAGGGTTAGGGTTAGGGTTCGGATTAGGGTTAGGGGTAGGGTTCGGGTTAGGGTTCAGGTTCGGGTTCGGGTTAGGGTTAGGGTTAGGTTTAGGGTTCGGGTTAGGGTTAGTGTTAGGGTTAGGGGTTAGGGTTAGGGTTAGGTTTCGGGTTAGGGTTAGGGTTACGGTTAGGGTTAGGGTCGCGTTAGGGTTAGGGTAGGGTTCGGGTTAGGGTTAGGGTTAGGGTTCGGGTTAGGGTTAGGGTTAGGTTTCGGGTTACGGTAAGGGTTAGGGTTAGCGTTCGGGTTAGGGTTAGGTTTAGGGTTAGGGTTAGGGTTAGGGTTAAGTTTCGGGGTAGGGTTAGGGTTAAGGTTCGGGTTAGGGTTAGGGTTAGGGTTAGGGTTCGGGTTAGGGTTAGGTTTAGGGTTCGGGTTGGGGATAGGGTTAGGGTTCGGGTTAGGGTTCGGGTTAGGGTTAGGAACTGGGTAAGGTGTTAGGGTCGGGTTCGTGGTAGGGTTAGGGTTAGGGTTCCGGTTAAGGTTAGGGTTAGGGTTCAGTTTCGGGTTAGGGTTAGGTTTAGGGTTAGGGTTCGGGTTCAGGTTAGGGTTCGGGTTCGGGTTCGGGTTAGGGTTAGGGTTAGGGTTAGGGTTCGGGTTCAGGTTAGGGTTCGGGTTTGGGTTCGGGTTCGGGTTAGGGTTGGGGTTAGGGTTAGGGTTCGGTTAGGGTTAGGGTTAGTGTTAGGGTTAGGGTTCGGGTTAGGGTTAGGGTTAGGGTTCGGATTAGGGTTAGGGGTAGGGTTCGGGTTAGGGTTCGGGTTCGGGTTCGGGTTCGGGTTAGGGTTAGGGTTAGGGTTAGGTTTAGGGGTTAGGTTTAGGGTTAGGGTTCGGGTTAGGGTTAGGGTTATGGTTAGGGTTAGGGTTCGGGTTAGGGTTAGGGTAGGGTTCGGGTTAGGGTTAGGGTTAGGGTTATGTTTAGGGTTAGGGTTCGGGTTAGGGTTAGGGTTCGGGTTAGGGTTCGGGTTAGGGTTAGGGTTAGGGTTCGGGTTAGGGTTCGGGTTAGGGTTAGGGTTAGGGTTCGGGTTAGGGTTAGGGTTAGGGTTAGGGTTCGGTTTAGGGTTAGGGTTAGGGTTAGGGTTAGGGTTCGGGTTAGGGTTAGGGTTCGGGTTAGGGTTAGGGTTAGGGTTCGGTTAGGGTTCGGGTTCGGGTTAGGGTTAGGGTTAGGGTTAGCCTTCTGGTTAGTGTTAGGGTTCGGGTTAGGGTTAGGGTTAGGGTTAGGTTTAGGGTTAGGGTAAGGGTTCTGATTAGGGTTAGGGGTAGAGTTCGGGTTAGCCTTCCGGTTCGGGTTAGGGTTAGGGTTAGGTTTAGGTTTAGGGTTAGGGTTAAGGTTAGGTTTAGTGTTAGGGTTAGGGTTCGGGTTAGGGTTAGGGTTCGGTTTAGGGGTAGGGTTAAGGTTCGGGGTAGGGTTAGGGTTAAGGTTCGGGTTAGGGTTAGGGTTAGGGTTCGGGTTAGGGTTAGTGTTAGGGTTATTGTTAGGGTTAGGGTTCGGGTTCGGGTTAGGGTTCGGGTTAGGTTTAGGGTTTGGGTTAGGGTTAGGGTTCGGGTTAGGGTTAGGATTCCGGTTAGGGTTAGGGTTAGGGTTCGGGTTCGGGTTAGGGTTAGGGTTCGGGTTAGTGTTAGGGTTAGGGTTAGGGTTAGGGTTCGTGTTAGGGTTAGGGTTAGAGTTAGGGGTTCGGGTTCAGGATAGGGTTCGGGTTCGGGTTCGGGTTAGGGTTAGGGTTAGGGTTAGTGTTAGGGTTAGGGTTAGGGTTAAGGTTCGGGTTAGGGTTAGGGTTAGGGTTCGGGTTAGGGTTAGTGTTAGGGTTATGGTTAGGGTTAGGGTTCGGGTTCGGGTTAGGGTTCGGGTTAGGGTTAGGGTGTGGGTTAGGGTTAGGGTTCGGGTTAGGGTTAGGATTCCGGTTAGAGTTAGGGTTAGATTCGGGTTCAGGTTAGGGTTAGGGTTCGGGTTAGTGTTAGGGTTAGGGTTAGGGTTAGGGTTCGGGTTAGGGTTAGGGTTAGGGTTAGGGTTCGGGTTCAGGTTAGGGTTCGGGTTCGGGTTCGGGTTAGAGTTAGGGTTAGGGTTAGGGTTCGGGTTAGTGTTAGGGTTATGGTTAGGGTTAGGTTTCGGGTTAGGGTTAGGGTTAGGGTTAGGCTTCGGGTTAGGGTTAGGGTTAGGGTTCGGGTTAGGGTTCGGGTTAGGGTTAGGGTTAGGGTTAGGGTTCGGGTTAGGGTTAGGGTTACGGTTAGGGTTCGGTTTAGGGTTAGGGTTAGGGTTAGGGTTAGGGTTCGGGTTAGGGTTCGGGTTAGGGTTAGGGTTAGGGTTCGGTTAGGGTTCGGGTTCGGGTTAGGGTTAGGGTTAGGGTTAGCCTTCTGGTTAGTGTTAGGGGTTCGGGTTAGGGTTAGGGTTAGGGTTAGGGTTAGGGTAAGGGTTCGGATTAGGGTTAGGGGTTAGGGTTAGGGTTAGGGTTAGGGTTAGGGTTAGGGTAAGGGTTCGGATTAGGGTTAGGGTTAGAGTTCGGGTTAGCGTTCCGGTTCGGGTTAGGGTTAGGGTTAGGTTTAGGTTTAGGTTTAGGGTTAGGGTTAAGGTTAGGGTTAGTGTTAGGGTTAGGGTTCGGGTTCGGGTTAGGGTTCGGGTTAGGGGTAGGGTTAAGTTTCGGGGTAGGGTTAGGGTTAAGGTTCGGGTTAGGGTTAGGGTTAGGGTTATGGTTAGGGTTAGGGTTCGGGTTCGGGTTGTGTTAGGGTTAGGGTTAGGGTTAGGGTTCGGGTTAGGGTTAGGGTTAGGGTTAGGGTTCGGGTTCGGGTTAGGGTTCGGGTTAGGGTTAGGGTTAGTGTTAGGGTTAGAGTTAGGGTTAGGTTTCGGGTTCGGTTTAGGGTTAGTGTTAGGGTTAGGGTTCGGGTTCGGGTTAGGGTTCGGGTTCGGGTTAGTGTTAGGTTTCGCGTTCGGGTTAGGGTTAGTGTTAGGGTTAGGGTTCGGGTTAGGGTTAGGGTTCGGGTTAGGGGTAGGGTTCGGGTTCGGGTTAGGTTTAGGGTTCGGGTTAGGGTTCGGGTTAGGGTTAGGGTTCGGTTAGGGTTAGGGTTCGGGTTAGGGTTAGGGTTAGGTTTAGGAGGTAGGGTTAGGGTTAGGGTTCGGGTAGGGTTAGGGTTAGGTTTAGGGTTAGGGTTAGGGTTCGGATTAGGGTTAGGGGTAGGGTTCGGGTTAGGGTTCGGGTTCGGGTTCGGGTTAGGGTTAGGGTTAGGGTTAGGTTTAGGGTTCGGGTTAGGGTTAGTGTTAGGGTTAGGGGTTAGGGTTAGGGTTAGGTTTCGGGTTAGGGTTAGGGTTACGGTTAGGGTTAGGGTCGCGTTAGGGTTAGGGTAGGGTTCGGGTTAGGGTTAGGGTTAGGGTTCGGGTTAGGGTTAGGGTTAGGTTTCGGGTTATGGTAAGGGTTAGGGTTAGCGTTCGGGTTAGGGTTAGGTTTAGGTTTAGGGTTAGGGTTAGGGTTAAGTTTCGGGGTAGGGTTAGGGTTAAGGTTCGGGTTAGGGTTAGGGTTAGGGTTAGGGTTCAGGTTAGGGTTAGGTTTAGGGTTCGGGTTGGGGATAGGGTTAGGGTTCGGTTAGGGTTCGGGTTAGGGTTAGGGTTAGGGTTAGGTTTCGGGTTAGGGTTAGGTTTAGGGTTAGGGTTCGGTTTAGGGTTAGGGTTAGGGTTAGGGTTAGGGTTCGGGTTAGGGTTAAGGTTAAGGTTCGGGTTAGGTTTAGGGTTAGGGTGAGGGTTCGTGTTCGTTTTAGTGTTAGGGTTTGGGTTAGGGTTCGGATTCGGGTTAGGGTTAGGGTTAGGGTTAAGGTTCGGGTTAGGGTTAGGGTTAGGGTTAGGGTTCGGTTTAGGTTTAGGGTTAGGGTTCGGGTTAGGGTTAGGGTTCGGGTTAGGGTTAGGGTTAGGTTTAGCGTTCTGGTTAGTGTTAGGGTTCGGGTTAGTGTTAGGGTTAGGGTTCGGGTTCGGGTTACGGTTAGGGTTAGGGTTCAATTTCGGGTTAGGTTTAGGGTTAGGGTTAGGGTCAGGGTTCGGGTTAGGGTTAGGGATAGGGTTAGTGTTCGGGTTAGGGTTAGGGTTAGGGTTAGGGTTAGGGTTAGGGTTCGGGTTCGGGTTAGGGTTCGGGTTAGGGTTAGGGTTTGGGTTATGGTTAGGGTTCGGGTTAGGGTTAGGATTCCGGTTAGGGTTAGGGTTACGGTTCGGGTTCGGGTTAGGGTTAGGGTTCGGTTAGTGTTAGGGTTAGGGTTAGGGTTAGGGTTCGGGTTAGGGTTAGGGTTAGGGTTAGGGTTCGGGTTCAGGTTAGGGTTCGTGTTCGGGTTCGGGTTAGGGTTAGGGTTAGGGTTAGGGTTCGGGTTAGGGTTCGGGTTAGGGTTAGGGTTAGGGTTAGGTTTCGGGTTAGGGTTAGGTTTAGGGTTAGGGTTCGGTTTAGGGTTAGGGTTAGGGTTAGGGTTAGGGTTCGGGTTAGGGTTAAGGTTAAGGTTCGGGTTAGGTTTAGGGTTAGGGTGAGGGTTCGTGTTCGTTTTAGTGTTAGGGTTTGGGTTAGGGTTCGGATTCGGGTTAGGGTTAGGGTTAGGGTTAAGGTTCGGGTTAGGGTTAGGGTTAGGGTTAGGGTTCGGTTTAGGTTTAGGGTTAGGGTTCGGGTTAGGGTTAGGGTTCGGGTTAGGGTTAGGGTTAGGTTTAGCGTTCTGGTTAGTGTTAGGTTTCGGGTTAGTGTTAGGGTTAGGGTTCGGGTTCGGGTTACGGTTAGGGTTAGGGTTCAATTTCGGGTTAGGGTTAGGGTTAGGGTTAGGGTCAGGGTTCGGGTTAGGGTTAGGGA
Source organism: Urocyon cinereoargenteus (assembly GCA_032313775.1). Lineage (NCBI taxonomy): Eukaryota > Metazoa > Chordata > Mammalia > Carnivora > Canidae > Urocyon > Urocyon cinereoargenteus. Next base: position 244,910 of record JAVLSZ010000199.1, on the reverse strand, counting down.
TAGGGTTAGTGTTCGGGTTAGGGTTAGGGTTAGGGTTAGGGTTAGGGTTAGGGTTCGGGTTCGGGTTAGGGTTAGGGTTCGGGTTAGTGTTAGGGTTAGGTTTCGGGTTACGGTAAGGGTTAGGGTTAGGGTTCGGTTTAGGGTTAGGTTTAGGGTTAGGGTTAGGGTTAAGTTAAGGTTCGGGGTAGGGTTAGGGTTAAGGTTCGGGTTAGGGTTAGGGTTAGGTTTAGGTTTAGGGTTCGGGTTAGGGTTAGGGTTCGGGTTAGGGGTAGGGTTCGTGTTCGGGTTAGGTTTAGGGTTCGGGTTAGGGTTCGGGTTAGGGTTAGTGTTCGGTTAGGGTTAGGGTTCGGGTTAGGGTTAGGGTTAGGTTTAGGAGGTAGGGTTAGTGTTAGGGTTCGGGTTAGGGTTAGGGTTAGTTTTAGGGTTCGGATTAGGGTTAGGGGTAGGGTTCGGGTTAGGGTTAAGTTTAGGAGGTAGGGTTAGGGTTAGGGTTCAGGTTAGGGTTAGGGTTAGGGTTAGGTTTAGGGTTCGGGTTAGGGTTAGTGTTAGGGTTAGGGGTTAGGGTTAGGGTTAGGTTTCGGGTTAGGTTTAGGGTTACGGTTAGGGTTAGGGTCGCGTTAGGGTTAGGGTAGGGTTCGGGTTAGGGTTAGGGTTAGGGTTCGGGTTAGGGTTAGGGTTATGTTTCGGGTTACGGTAAGGGTTAGGGTTAGGTTTCGGGTTAGGGTTAGGTTTAGGGTTAGGGTTAGGGTTAGGGTTAAGTTTCGGGGTAGGGTTAGGGTTAAGGTTCGGGTTAGGGTTAGGGTTAGGGTTAGGGTTCGGGTTAGGGTTAGGTTTAGGGTTCGGGTTCGGTTAGGGTTAGGGTTCGGGTTAGGGTTCGGGTTAGGGTTAGGATTCGGGTAAGGTGTTAGGGTTCGGGTTCGTGGTAGGGTTAGGGTTAGGGTTCCGGTTAAGTTTAGGGTTAGGGTTCAGGTTAGGGTTAGGGTTAGGGTTCGGGTTCGAGTTAGGTTTCGGGTTAGGGTTAGGGTTCGGGTTAGGGGTTAGGGTTAGTGTTAGGTTTAGGGTTCGGGTTAGGGTTAGGGTTCGGGTTCGGTTTACGGTTAGGTTAGGGTTCAGTTTCGGGTTAGGGTTAGGGTTAGGGTTAGGGTTAGGGTCAGGGTTCGGGTTAGGGTTAGGGTTAGGGTTAGTGTTCGGGTTAGGGTTAGGGTTAGGGTTAGGGTTAGGGTTAGGGTTCGGGTTAGGGTTAGGGTTCGGGTTTCGGTTAGGTTTAGGTTTCGGGTTACGGTAAGAGTTAGGGTTAGGGTTCGGGTTAGGGTTAGGGTTAAGGTTCGGGGTTGTGTTAGATTAAGGTTCGGGTTAGGGTTAGGGTTAGGTTTAGGGTTCGGGTTAGGGTTAGGTTTAGGGTTAGGGTTCGGGTTAGGGTTCGGGTTCGGGTTAGGGTTCGGGTTAGGGTTCGGGTTAGGGTTAGGGTTCGGGTTAGGGTTCGGGTTAGGGTTAGGGTTACGGTTTGGGTTCGGGTTAGGGTTAGGGTTAGGGTTCGGGTTAGGGTTAGGATTCCGGTTATGGTTAGGTTTAGGGTTCGGGTTCGGGTTAGGGTTAGGGTTCGGGTTAGTGTTAGGGTTAGGGTTAGGGTTACGGTTCGGGTTCGGGTTAGGGTTAGGGTTAGGGTTCGGGTTCAGTTTAGGATTCGGGTTAGGGTTCGGGTTAGGGTTAGGGTTAGGGTTCGGTTAGGGTTAGGGTTCGGGTTAGGGTTAGGGTTAGGTTTAGGAGGTAGGGTTAGGGTTAGGGTTCGGGTTAGGGTTAGGGTTAGGGGTTAGGGTTAGGGTTAGGGTTCGGGTTAGGGTTACGGTTATGGTTAGGGTTAGGGTTCGGGTTAGGGTTAGGGTAGGTTTCGGGTTAGGGTTAGGGTTATGGTTAGGGTTAGGGTTCGGGTTAGGGTTAGGTTTAGGGTTAGGGTTAGGGTTCGGGTTAGGGTCAGGGTTAGGGTTCGGGTTAGGGGTTCGGGTTAGGGTAGGGTTAGGGTTCGGGTTAGGGTTAGGTTTAGGGTTAGGGTTCGGTTTAGGGTTAGGGTTAGGGTTAGGGTTCGGGTTAGGGTTAGGGTTCGGGTTAGGGTTAGGGTTAGGGTTCGGTTAGGGTTCGGGTTAGGGTTAGGGTTAGCCTTCTGGTTAGTGTTAGGGTTCGGGTTAGGGTTAGGGTTAGGGTTAGGGTTAGGTTTAGGGTTAGGGTAAGGGTTCCGATTCGGGTTAGGGGTAGAGTTCGGGTTAGCCTTCCGGTTCGGGTTAGGGTTAGGGTTAGGTTTAGGTTTAGGGTTAGGGTTAAGGTTAGGTTTAGTGTTAGGGTTAGGGTTCGGGTTAGGGTTAGGGTTCGGGTTAGGGTAGGTTTAAGGTTCGGGATAGGGTTAGGGTTAAGGTTCGGGTTAGGGTTAGGGTTAGGGTTCGGGTTAGGGTTAGTGTTAGGGTTATGGTTAGGGTTAGGGTTCGGGTTCGGGTTAGGGTTCGGGTTAGGGTTAGGGTTTGGGTTAGGGTTAGGGTTTGGTTTAGGGTTAGGATTCCGGTTAGGGTTAGGGTTAGGGTTCGGGTTCGGGTTAGGGTTAGGGTTCGGGTTAGTGTTAGGGTTAGGGTTAGGGTTAGGGTTCGGGTTAGGGTTAGGGTTAGGGTTAGGGTTAGGTTTCGGTTTCGGGTTAGGGTTCGGGTTAGGGTTAGGGTTAGTGTTAGGGTTAGAGTTAGGGTTAGGGTTCGGGTTCGGTTTAGGGTTAGTGTTAGGGTTAGGGTTCGGGTTCGGGTTAGGGTTCGGGTTCGGGTTAGTGTTAGGTTTCGTGTTCGGGTTAGGGTTAGTGTTAGGGTTAGGGTTCGGGTTAGGGTTAGGGTTCGGGTTAGGGGTAGGGTTCGGGTTCGGGTTAGGTTTAGGTTTCGGGTTAGGGTTCGGGTTAGGGTTAGGGTTCGGTTAGGGTTAGGGTTCGGGTTAGGGTTAGGGTTAGGTTTAGGAGGTAGGGTTAGGGTTAGATTCGGGTTAGGGTTAGGGTTAGGTTTAGGGTTAGGGTTAGGGTTCGGATTAGGGTTAGGGGTAGGGTTCGGGTTAGGGTTCGGGTTCGGGTTCGGGTTAGGGTTAGGGTTAGGGTTAGGTTTAGGGTTCGGGTTAGGGATAGTGTTAGGGTTAGGGGTTAGGGTTAGGGTTAGGGTTCGGGTTAGGGTTAGGGTTACGGTTAGGGTTAGGGTCGCGTTAGGGTTAGGGTAGGGTTCGGGTTAGGGTTAGGGTTAGGGTTCGGGTTAGGGTTAGGGTTAGGTTTCGGGTTACGGTAAGGGTTAGGGTTAGGGTTCGGGTTAGGGTTAGGTTTAGGGTTAGGGTTAGGGTTAGGGTTAAGTTTCGGGGTAGGGTTAGGGTTAAGGTTCGGGTTAGGGTTAGGGTTAGGGTTCGGGTTAGGGTTAGGTTTAGGGTTCGGGTTGGGGATAGGGTTAGGGTTCGGGTTAGGGTTCGGGTTAGGGTTAGGATTCGGGTAAGGTGTTAGGGTCGGGTTCGTGGTAGGGTTAGGGTTAGGGTTCCGGTTAAGGTTAGGGTTAGGGTTCAGGTTAGGGTTAGGGTTAGGGTTCGGGTTCGGGTTAGGGTTCGGGTTAGGGTTAGGTTTCGGGTTAGGGTTAGGGTTAGTGTTAGGGTTAGGGTTCGGGTTAGGGTTAGGGTTCGGGTTCGGGTTACGGTTAGGGTTAGGGTTCAGTTTCGTGTTAGGGTTAGGATTAGGGTTAGGGTTAGGGTCAGGGTTCGGGTTAGGGTTAGGGTTAGGGTTAGTGTTCGGGTTAGGGTTAGGGTTAGGGTTAGGGTTAGGGTTAGGGTTCGGGTTAGGGTTAGGGTTAGGGTTCGGGTTAGGGTTAGGTTTAGGTTTCGGGTTACGGTAAGTGTTAGTGTTAGGGTTCGGTTTAGGGTTAGGTTTAGGGTTAGGGTTAGGGTTAGGGTTAAGGTTCGGGGTTGTGTTAGATTAAGGTTCGGGTTAGGGTTAGGGTTAGGTTTAGGGTTCGGGTTAGGGTTAGGTTTAGGGTTAGGGTTCGGGTTAGGGTTCGGGTTCGGGTTAGGGTTAGGGTTAGGGTTCGGGTTAGGGTTAGGTTTCGGGTTAGGGTTCGGGTTAGGGTTCGGGTTAGGGTTCGGGTTAGGGTTAGGTTTAGGGTTAGGGTTAGGGTTAGGGTTAAGTTTCGGGGTAGGGTTAGGGTTAAGGTTCGGGTTAGGGTTAGGGTTTGGGTTCGGGTTAGGGTTAGGTTTAGGTTTCGGGTTCGGGATAGGCTTAGGGTTCGGGTTAGGGTTCGGGTTAGGGTTAGCGTTCTGGTTAGTGTTAGGGTTCGGGTTAGTGTTAGGGTTAGGGTTCGGGTTCGGGTTACGGTTAGGGTTAGGGTTCAGTTTCGGGTTAGGGTTAGGGTTAGGTTTAGGGTCAGGGTTCGGGTTAGGGTTAGGGTTAGGGTTAGTGTTCGGGTTAGGGTTAGGCATAGGGTTAGGGTTAGGGTTAGGGTTCGGGTTAGGGTTAGGGTTAGGGTTCGGGTTAGGGTTAGGGTTAGGTTTCGGGTTACGGTAAGGGTTAGGGTTAGGGTTCGGTTTATGGTTAGGTTTAGGGTTAAGGTTAGGGTTAGGTTTAAGGTTCGGGGTAGGGTTAGGGTTAAGGTTCGGGTTAGGGTTAGGGTTAGGTTTAGGGTTAGGGTTCGGGGTAGGGTTAGGGTTCGGGTTAGGGGTAGGGTTCGTGTTCGGGTTAGGTTTAGGGTTCGGGTTAGGGTTCGGGTTAGGGTTAGTGTTCGGTTAGGGTTAGGGTTCGGGTTAGGGTTAGGGTTAGGTTTAGGAGGTAGGGTTAGGGTTAGGGTTCGGGTTAGGGCTAGGGTTAGGGTTAGGGTTAGGGTTCGGGTTAGGGTTAGGGTTAGGGTTAGGGGTTAGGGTTAGGGTTA
>JAVLSZ010000199.1:230000-235000 GCA_032313775.1 Urocyon cinereoargenteus | reverse complement strand
AGGGTTAGGGTTAGGGTTCGGGTTCGGGTTAGGGTTCGGGTTAGGGTTAGGGTTAGTGTTAGGGTTAGAGTTAGGGTTAGGGTTCGGGTTCGGTTTAGGGTTAGTGTTAGGGTTAGGGTTCGGGTTCGGGTTAGGGTTCGGGTTCGGGTTAGTGTTAGGTTTCGGGTTTGGGTTAGGGTTAGTGTTAGGGTTAGGGTTCGGGTTAGGGTTAGGTTCCGGGTTAGGGGTAGGGTTCGGGTTCGGTTTAGGTTTAGGGTTCGGGTTAGGGTTCGGCTTAGGGTAGGGTTCGGTTAGGGTTAGGGTTCGGGTTAGGTTTAGGGTTAGGTTTAGGGTTAGGGTTAGGGTTCGGATTAGGGTTAGGGGTAGGGTTCGGGTTAGGGTTCGGGTTCGGGTTCGGGTTAGGGTTAGGGTTAGGGTTAGGTTTAGGGTTCGGGTTAGGGTTAGTGTTAGGGTTAGGGGTTAGGGTTAGGGTTAGGTTTCGGGTTAGGGTTAGGGTTACGGTTAGGGTTAGGGTCGCGTTAGGTTTAGGGTAGTGTTCGGGTTAGGGTTAGGGTTAGGGTTCGGGTTAGGGTTAGGTTTAGGGTTCGGGTTGGGGATAGGGTTAGGGTTCGGGTTAGGGTTCGGGTTAGGGTTAGGATTCGGGTAAGGTGTTAGGGTCGGGTTCGTGGTAGGGTTAGGGTTAGGGTTCCGGTTAAGGTTAGGGTTAGGGTTCAGGTTAGGGTTAGGGTTAGGGTTCGGGTTCGGGTTAGGGTTCGGGTTAGGGTTAGGTTTCGGGTTAGGGTTATGGTTAGTGTTAGGGTTAGGGTTCGGGTTAGGGTTAGGGTTCGGGTTCGGGTTACGGTTAGGGTTAGGGTTCAGTTTCGTGTTAGGGTTAGGATTAGGGTTAGGGTTAGGGTCAGGGTTCGGGTTAGGGTTAGGGTTAGGGTTAGTGTTCGGTTTAGGGTTAGGGTTAGGGTTAGGGTTAGGGTTAGGGTTCGGGTTAGGGTTAGGGTTAGGGTTCGGGTTAGGGTTAGGTTTAGGTTTCGGGTTACGGTAAGTGTTAGTGTTAGGGTTCGGGTTAGGGTTAGGTTTAGGGTTAGGGTTAGGGTTAGGGTTAAGGTTCGGGGTTGTGTTAGATTAAGGTTCGGGTTAGGGTTAGGGTTAGGTTTAGGGTTCGGGTTAGGGTTAGGTTTAGGGTTAGGGTTCGGGTTAGGGTTCGGGTTCGGGTTAGGGTTAGGGTTAGGGTTCGGGTTAGGGTTAGGTTTCGGGTTAGGGTTCGGGTTAGGGTTCGGGTTAGGGTTCGGGTTAGGGTTAGGTTTAGGGTTAGGGTTAGGATTAGGGTTAAGTTTCGGGGTAGGGTTAGGGTTAAGGTTCGGGTTAGGGTTAGGGTTTGGGTTCGGGTTAGGGTTAGGTTTAGGGTTCGGTTTCGGGATAGGGTTAGGGTTCGGGTTAGGGTTCGGGTTAGGGTTAGCGTTCTGGTTAGTGTTAGGGTTCGGGTTAGTGTTAGGGTTAGGGTTCGGGTTCGGGTTACGGTTAGGGTTAGGGTCAGTTTCGGGTTAGGGTTAGGGTTAGGGTCAGGGTCAGGGTTCGGGTTAGGGTTAGGGTTAGGGTTAGTGTTCGGGTTAGGTTTAGGCATAGGGTTAGGGTTAGGGTTAGGGTTCGGGTTAGGGTTAGGGTTAGGGTTCGGGTTAGGGTTAGGGTTAGGTTTCGGGTTACGGTAAGGGTTAGGGTTAGGGTTCGGTTTAGGGTTAGGTTTAGGGTTAGGGTTAGGGTTAGGTTTAAGGTTCGGGGTAGGGTTAGGGTTAAGGTTCGGGTTAGGGTTAGGGTTAGGTTTAGGGTTAGGGTTCGGGGTAGGGTTAGGGTTCGGGTTAGGGGTAGGGTTCGTGTTCGGGTTAGGTTTAGGGTTCGGGTTAGGGTTCGGGTTAGGGTTAGTGTTCGGTTAGGGTTAGGGTTCGGGTTAGGGTTAGGGTTAGGTTTAGGAGGTAGGGTTAGGGTTAGGGTTCGGGTTAGGGCTAGGGTTAGGGTTAGGGTTAGGGTTCGGGTTAGGGTTAGGGTTAGGGTTAGGGGTTAGGGTTAGGGTTAGGGTTCGAGTTAGGATTAGGGTTACGGTTAGGGTTAGGGTTCGGGTTAGGGTTAGGGTAGGGTTCGGGTTAGGGTTAGGTTTAGGGTTATGGTTAGGGTTAGGGTTCGGTTTAGGGTTAAGGTTAGAGTTAGGGTTCGGGTTAGGGTTAGGGTTAGGGTTCGGGTTAGGGTTAGGGTTAGGGTTCGGGTTAGGGTTAGGGTTAAGGTTCGGGTTAGGGTTAGGGTTAGGGTGAGGGTTCGTGTTCGGTTTAGGGTTAGGGTTTGGGTTAGGGTTCGGGTTCGGGTTAGTGTTAGGGTAAGGGTTAGTGTTCGATTTATGGTTAGGGTTAGGGTTAGGGTTAGGGTTCGGGTTAGGGTTAGGGTTAGGGTTCAGGTTAGGGTTAGGGTTAGGGTTCGGTTTAGGGTTAGGGTTCGGTTTAGTGTTCGGGTTCGGGTTAGGGTTAGGGTTAGCGTTCTGGTTAGTGTTAGGGTTCGGGTTAGGGTTAGGGTTAGGGTTAGGGTTAGGGTTAGGGTTAGGGTTAGGTAAGGGTTCGGATTAGGGTTAGGGGTAGATTTCGGGTTAGGGTTCCGGTTCGGGTTAGGGTTAGGGTTAGGGTTAGGTTTAGGTTTAGGGTTAGGGTTAAGGTTAGGGTTAGGGTTAGGGTTCGGGTTAGGGTTAGAGTTAGGGTTCAGGTTAGGGTTCGGGTTAAGGTTAGGGTTAGGGTTCCGGTTAGGGTTAGGATTAGGGTTGGGGTTCGGGTTCGGGTTAGGTTTAGGTTTAGGGTTAGGGTTAGGGTTAAGGTTCGGGGTAGGGTTAGGGTTAAGTTTCGGGTTAGGGTTAGGGTTAGGGTTCGGGTTAGTTTTAGGGTTAGGGTTATGGTTAGGGTTAGGGTTCGGGTTCGGGTTAGGGTTGGGGTTAGGGTTAGGGTTCGGGTTAGGGTTAGGGTTAGTGTTAGGGTTAGGGTTCCGGTTCGGATTAGGGTTAGGGGTAGGGTTCGGGTTAGGGTTCGGGTTCGGGTTAGGGTTAGGGTTAGGGTTAGGGTTCGGATTAGGGTTAGGGGTAGGGTTCGGGTTAGGGTTCGGGTTCGGGTTCGGGTTCGGGTTAGGGTTAGTGTTAGGGTTAGGGGTTAGGGTTAGGGTTCGGGTTAGGGTTAGGGTTATGGTTAGGGTTAGGGTTCGGGTTAGGGTTAGGGTAGGGTTCGGGTTAGGGTTAGGGTTAGGGTTATTGTTGGGGTTAGGGTTCGGGTTAGGGTTAGGGTTAGGGTTAGGGTTCGGGTTAGGTTTAGGGTTAGGGTTTGGGTTAGGGTTCGGGTTAGGGTTAGGGTTAGGGTTCGGGGTAGGGTTAGGGTTAGGGTTAGGGTTCGGTTTAGGGTTAGGGTTAGGGTTAGGGTTAGGGTTCGGGTTAGGGTTAGGGTTCGGATTAGGGTTAGGTTTAGGGTTCGGTTAGGGTTCGGGTTCGGTTTAGGGTTAGGGTTAGGGTTAGGGTTAGTTTTAGGGTTAGGGTTAGGGTTTGGATTAGGGTTAGGGGTAGGGTTCGGGTTAGGGTTCGGGTTCGGGTTCGGGTTAGGGTTAGGGTTAGGGTTAGGTTTAGGGTTCGGGTTAGGGTTAGTGTTAGGGTTAGGGGTTAGGGTTAGGGTTAGGTTTCGGGTTAGGGTTAGGGTTAGTGTTAGGGTTAGGGTTCGGGTTCGGGTTAGGGTTCGGGTTCGGGTTAGTGTTAGGTTTCGCGTTCGGGTTAGGGTTAGTGTTAGGGTTAGGGTTCGGGTTAGGGTTAGGGTTCGGGTTAGGGGTAGGGTTCGGGTTCGGGTTAGGTTTAGGGTTCGGGTTAGGGTTCGGGTTAGGGTTAGGGTTCGGTTAGGGTTAGGGTTCGGGTTAGGGTTAGGGTTAGGTTTAGGAGGTAGGGTTAGGGTTAGGGTTCGGGTAGGGTTAGGGTTAGGTTTAGGGTTAGGGTTAGGGTTCGGATTAGGGTTAGGGGTAGGGTTCGGGTTAGGGTTCGGGTTCGGGTTCGGGTTAGGGTTAGGGTTAGGGTTAGGTTTAGGGTTCGGGTTAGGGTTAGTGTTAGGGTTAGGGGTTAGGGTTAGGGTTAGGTTTCGGGTTAGGGTTAGGGTTACGGTTAGGGTTAGGGTCGCGTTAGGGTTAGGGTAGGGTTCGGGTTAGGGTTAGGGTTAGGGTTCGGGTTAGGGTTAGGGTTAGGTTTCGGGTTATGGTAAGGGTTAGGGTTAGCGTTCGGGTTAGGGTTAGGTTTAGGTTTAGGGTTAGGGTTAGGGTTAAGTTTCGGGGTAGGGTTAGGGTTAAGGTTCGGGTTAGGGTTAGGGTTAGGGTTAGGGTTCAGGTTAGGGTTAGGTTTAGGGTTCGGGTTGGGGATAGGGTTAGGGTTCGGGTTAGGGTTCGGGTTAGGGTTAGGGTTAGGGTTAGGTTTCGGGTTAGGGTTAGGTTTAGGGTTAGGGTTCGGTTTAGGGTTAGGGTTAGGGTTAGGGTTAGGGTTCGGGTTAGGGTTAAGGTTAAGGTTCGGGTTAGGTTTAGGGTTAGGGTGAGGGTTCGTGTTCGTTTTAGTGTTAGGGTTTGGGTTAGGGTTCGGATTCGGGTTAGGGTTAGGGTTAGGGTTAAGGTTCGGGTTAGGGTTAGGGTTAGGGTTAGGGTTCGGTTTAGGTTTAGGGTTAGGGTTCGGGTTAGGGTTAGGGTTCGGGTTAGTGTTAGGGTTAGGTTTAGCGTTCTGGTTAGTGTTAGGGTTCGGGTTAGTGTTAGGGTTAGGGTTCGGGTTCGGGTTACGGTTAGGGTTAGGGTTCAATTTCGGGTTAGGTTTAGGGTTAGGGTTAGGGTCAGGGTTCGGGTTAGGGTTAGGGATAGGGTTAGTGTTCGGGTTAGGGTTAGGGTTAGGGTTAGGGTTAGGGTTAGGGTTCGGGTTCGGGTTAGGGTTCGGGTTAGGGTTAGGGTTTGGGTTAGGGTTAGGGTTCGGATTAGGG
>JAVLSZ010000199.1:222500-225000 GCA_032313775.1 Urocyon cinereoargenteus | reverse complement strand
CGGGTTACGGTTAGGGTTAGGGTTCAGTTTCGGGTTAGGGTTAGGGTTAGGTTTAGGGTCAGGGTTCGGGTTAGGGTTAGGGTTAGGGTTAGTGTTCGGGTTAGGGTTAGGCATAGGGTTAGGGTTAGGGTTAGGGTTAGGTTTAGGGTTAGGGTTAGGGTTCGGGTTAGGGTTAGGGTTAGGTTTCGGGTTACGGTAAGGGTTAGGGTTAGGGTTCGGTTTATGGTTAGGTTTAGGGTTAGGGTTAGGGTTAGGTTTAAGGTTCGGGGTAGGGTTAGGGTTAAGGTTCGGGTTAGGGTTAGGGTTAGGTTTAGGGTTAGGGTTCGGGGTAGGGTTAGGGTTCGGGTTAGGGGTAGGGTTCATGTTCGGGTTAGGTTTAGGGTTCGGGTTAGGGTTCGGGTTAGGGTTAGTGTTCGGTTAGGGTTAGGGTTCGGGTTAGGGTTAGGGTTAGGTTTAGGAGGTAGGGTTAGGGTTAGGGTTCGGGTTAGGGCTAGGGTTAGGGTTAGGGTTAGGGTTCGGGTTAGGGTTAGGGTTAGGGTTAGGGGTTAGGGTTAGGGTTAGGGTTCGAGTTAGGATTAGGGTTACGGTTAGGGTTAGGGTTCGGGTTAGGGTTAGGGTAGGGTTCGGGTTAGGGTTAGGTTTAGGGTTATGGTTAGGGTTAGGGTTCGGTTTAGGGTTAAGGTTAGAGTTAGGGTTCGGGTTAGGGTTAGGGTTAGGGTTCGGGTTAGGGTTAGGGTTAGGGTTCGGGTTAGGGTTAGGGTTAAGGTTCGGGTTAGGGTTAGGGTTAGGGTGAGGGTTCGTGTTCGGTTTAGTGTTAGGGTTTGGGTTAGGGTTCGGGTTCGGGTTAGTGTTAGGGTAAGGGTTAGTGTTCGATTTATGGTTAGGGTTAGGGTTAGGGTTAGGGTTCGGGTTAGGGTTAGGGTTAGGGTTCAGGTTAGGGTTAGGGTTAGGGTTCGGTTTAGGGTTAGGGTTCGGTTTAGTGTTGGGGTTCTGGTTAGGGTTAGGGTTAGCGTTCTGGTTAGTGTTAGGGTTCGGGTTAGGGTTAGGGTTAGGGTTAGGGTTAGGGTTAGGGTTAGGTAAGGGTTCGGATTAGGGTTAGGGGTAGATTTCGGGTTAGGGTTCCGGTTCGGGTTAGGGTTAGGGTTAGGGTTAGGTTTAGGTTTAGGGTTAGGGTTAAGGTTAGGGTTAGGGTTAGGGTTCGGGTTAGGGTTAGAGTTAGGGTTCAGGTTAGGGTTCGGGTTAAGGTTAGGGTTAGGGTTCCGGTTGGGGTTAGGATTAGGGTTGGGGTTCGGGTTCGGGTTAGGTTTAGGTTTAGGGTTAGGGTTAGGGTTAAGGTTCGGGGTAGGGTTAGGGTTAAGTTTCGGGTTAGGGTTAGGGTTAGGGTTCGGGTTAGTTTTAGGGTTAGGGTTATGGTTAGGGTTAGGGTTCGGGTTCGGGTTAGGGTTGGGGTTAGGGTTAGGGTTCGGGTTAGGGTTAGGGTTAGTGTTAGGTTTAGGGTTCCAGTTCGGATTAGGGTTAGGGGTAGGGTTCGGGTTAGGGTTCGGGTTCGGGTTAGGGTTAGGGTTAGGGTTAGGGTTCGGATTAGGGTTAGGGGTAGGGTTCGGGTTAGGGTTCGGGTTCGGGTTCGGGTTCGGGTTAGGGTTAGTGTTAGGGTTAGGGGTTAGGGTTAGGGTTCGGGTTAGGGTTAGGGTTATGGTTAGGGTTAGGGTTCGGGTTAGGGTTAGGGTAGGGTTCGGGTTAGGGTTAGGGTTAGGGTTATTGTTGGGGTTAGGGTTCGGGTTAGGGTTAGGGTTAGGGTTAGGGTTCGGGTTAGGTTTAGGGTTAGGGTTTGGGTTAGGGTTCGGGTGAGGGTTAGGGTTAGGGTTCGGGTTAGGGTTAGGGTTAGGGTTAGGGTTCGGTTTAGGGTTAGGGTTAGGGTTAGGGTTAGGGTTCGGGTTAGGGTTAGCGTTCGGGTTAGGGTTAGGTTTAGGGTTCGGTTAGGGTTCGGGTTCGGTTTAGGGTTAGGGTTAGGGTTAGGGTTAGTTTTAGGGTTAGGGTTAGGGTTTGGATTAGGGTTAGGGGTAGGGTTCGGGTTAGGGTTCGGGTTCGGGTTCGGGTTAGGGTTAGGGTTAGGGTTAGGTTTAGGGTTCGGGTTAGGGTTAGTGTTAGGGTTAGGGGTTAGGGTTAGGGTTAGGTTTCGGGTTAGGGTTAGGGTTACGGTTAGGGTTAGGGTCGCGTTAGGGTTAGGGTAGGGTTCGGGTTAGGGTTAGGGTTAGGGTTCGGGTTAGGGTTAGGGTTAGGTTTCTGGTTACGGTAAGGGTTAGGGTTAGGGTTCGGGTTAGGGTTAGGTTTAGGGTTAGGGTTAGGGTTAGGGTTAAGTTTCGGGGTAGGGTTAGGGTTAAGGTTCGGGTTAGGGTTAGGGTTAGGGTTAGGGTTCGGGTTAGGGTTAGGTTTAGGGTTCGGGTTCGGGTTAGGGTTAGGGTTCGGGTTAGGGTTCGGGTTAGGGTTAGGATTCGGGTAA
>JAVLSZ010000199.1:217500-220000 GCA_032313775.1 Urocyon cinereoargenteus | reverse complement strand
TTAGGGTTAGAGTTAGGGTTCAGGTTAGGGTTCGGGTTAGGGTTAGGGTTAGGGTTCCGGTTAGGGTTAGGATTAGGGTTGGGTTTCGGGTTCGGGTTAGTTTTAGGGTTAGGGTTAGGGTTAGGGTTAAGGTTCGGGGTAGGGTTAGGGTTAAGGTTCGGGTTAGGGTTAGGGTTAGGGTTCGGGTTAGGTTTAGGGTTAGGGTTATGGTTCGGGTTAGGGTTCGGGTTCGGGTTAGGGTTGGGGTTAGGGTTAGGGTTCGGGTTAGGGTTAGGGTTAGTGTTAGGGTTAGGGTTCGGGTTAGGGTTAGGGTTAGGGTTCGGATTAGGGTTAGGGGTAGGGTTCGGGTTAGGGTTCGGGTTAGGGTTAGGGTAGGGTTCGGGTTAGGGTTAGGGTTATGGTTATGGTTAGGGTTAGGGTTCGGGTTAGGGTTAGGGTTAGGGTTAGGGTTAGGGTTCGGGTTAGGGTTAGGGTTCGGGTTAGGGTTCGGGTTAGGGTTAGGGTTAGGGTTCGGGTTAGGGTTAGGGTTAGGGTTAGGGTTCGGTTTTGGGTTAGGGTTAGGGTTAGGGTTCGGGTTAGGGTTAGGGTTCGGGTTAGGGTTAGGGTTAGGGTTCGGTTAGGGTTCGGGTTCGGGTTAGGGTTAGGGTTAGGGTTAGCCTTCTGGTTAGTGTTAGGGTTCGGGTTCGGGTTAGGGTTAGGGTTAGGGTTAGGGTTAGGGTTAGGGTAAGGGTTCCGATTAGGGTTAGGGGTAGAGTTCGGGTTAGCCTTCCGGTTCAGGTTAGGGTTAGGGTTAGGTTTAGGTTTAGGGTTAGGGTTAAGGTTAGGGTTAGTGTTAGGGTTAGGGTTCGGGTTAGGGTTAGGGTTCGGGTTAGGGGTAGGGTTAAGGTTCGGGATAGGGTTAGGGTTAAGGTTCGGGTTAGGGTTAGGGTTAGGGTTCGGGTTAGGGTTAGTGTTAGGGTAATGGTTAGGGTTAGGGTTCGGGTTCTGGTTAGGGTTCGGGTTAGGGTTAGGGTTTGGGTTAGGGTTAGGGTTTGGTTTAGGGTTAGGATTCCGGTTAGGGTTAGGGTTAGGGTTCGGGTTCGGGTTAGGGTTAGGGTTCGGGTTAGTGTTAGGGTTAGGGTTAGGGTTAGGGTTCGGGTTAGGGTTAGGGTTAGGGTTAGGGTTAGGGTTCGGGTTCGGGTTAGGGTTCGGGTTAGGGTTAGGGTTAGTGTTAGGGTTAGAGTTAGGGTTAGGGTTCGGGTTCGGTTTAGGGTTAGTGTTAGGGTTAGGGTTCGGGTTCGGGTTAGGGTTCGGGTTCGGGTTAGTGTTAGGTTTCGGGTTTGGGTTAGGGTTAGTGTTAGGGTTAGGGTTCGGGTTAGGGTTAGGTTCCGGGTTAGGGGTAGGGTTCGGGTTCGGTTTAGGTTTAGGGTTCGGGTTAGGGTTCGGCTTAGGGTTAGGGTTCGGTTAGGGTTAGGGTTCGGGTTAGGTTTAGGGTTAGGTTTAGGGTTAGGGTTAGGGTTCGGATTAGGGTTAGGGGTAGGGTTCGGGTTAGGGTTCGGGTTCGGGTTCGGGTTAGGGTTAGGGTTAGGGTTAGGTTTAGGGTTCGGGTTAGGGTTAGTGTTAGGGTTAGGGGTTAGGGTTAGGGTTAGGTTTCGGGTTAGGTTTAGGGTTACGGTTAGGGTTAGGGTCGCGTTAGGTTTAGGGTAGTGTTCGGGTTAGGGTTAGGGTTAGGGTTCGGGTTAGGGTTAGGTTTAGGGTTCGGGTTGGGGATAGGGTTAGGGTTCGGGTTAGGGTTCGGGTTAGGGTTAGGATTCGGGTAAGGTGTTAGGGTCGGGTTCGTGGTAGGGTTAGGGTTAGGGTTCCGGTTAAGGTTAGGGTTAGGGTTCAGGTTAGGGTTAGGGTTAGGGTTCGGGTTCGGGTTAGGGTTCGGGTTAGGGTTAGGTTTCGGGTTAGGGTTAGGGTTAGTGTTAGGGTTAGGGTTCGGGTTAGGGTTAGGGTTCGGGTTCGGGTTACGGTTAGGGTTAGGGTTCAGTTTCGTGTTAGGGTTAGGATTAGGGTTAGGGTTAGGGTCAGGGTTCGGGTTAGGGTTAGGGTTAGGGTTAGTGTTCGGTTTAGGGTTAGGGTTAGGGTTAGGGTTAGGGTTAGGGTTCGGGTTAGGGTTAGGGTTAGGGTTCGGGTTAGGGTTAGGTTTAGGTTTCGGGTTACGGTAAGTGTTAGTGTTAGGGTTCGGGTTAGGGTTAGGTTTAGGGTTAGGGTTAGGGTTAGGGTTAAGGTTCGGGGTTGTGTTAGATTAAGGTTCGGGTTAGGGTTAGGGTTAGGTTTAGGGTTCGGGTTAGGGTTAGGTTTAGGGTTAGGGTTCGGGTTAGGGTTCGGGTTCGGGTTAGGGTTAGGGTTAGGGTTCGGGTTAGGGTTAGGTTTCGGGTTAGGGTTCGGGTTAGGGTTCGGGTTAGGGTTCGGGTTAGGGTTAGGTTTAGGGTTAGGGTTAGGATTAGGGTTAAGTTTCGGGGTAGGGTTAGGGTTA
>JAVLSZ010000199.1:185000-187500 GCA_032313775.1 Urocyon cinereoargenteus | reverse complement strand
GGTTAGGGTAGGGTTCGGGTTAGGGTTAGGGTTATGGTTATGGTTAGGGTTAGGGTTCGGTTTAGGGTTAGGGTTAGGGTTAGGGTTCGGGTTAGGGTTAGGGTTCGGGTTAGGGTTCGGGTTAGGGTTAGGGTTAGGGTTCGGGTTAGGGTTAGGGTTAGTGTTAGGGTTCGGTTTTGGGTTAGGGTTAGTGTTAGGGTTAGGGTTCGGGTTAGGGTTAGGGTTCGGGTTAGGGTTAGGGTTAGGGTTCGGTTAGGGTTCGGGTTTGGGTTAGGGTTAGGGTTAGGGTTAGCCTTCTGGTTAGTGTTAGGGTTCGGGTTAGGGTTAGGGTTAGGGTTAGGGTTAGGGTTAGGGTTAGGGTAAGGGTTCGGATTAGGGTTAGGGGTAGAGTTCGGGTTAGGGGTAGGGTTAAGGTTCGGGATAGGGTTAGGGTTAAGGTTCGGGTTAGGGTTAGGGTTAGGGTTCGGGTTAGGGTTAGTGTTAGGGTTATGGTTAGGGTTACGGTTCGGGTTCGGGTTAGGGTTCGGGTTAGGGTTAGGGTTTGGGTTAGGGTTAGGGTTTGGTTTAGGGTTAGGATTCCGGTTAGGGTTAGGGTTAGGGTTCGTGTTCGGGTTAGGGTTAGGGTTCGGGTTAGTGTTAGGGTTAGGGTTAGGGTTAGGGTTCGGGTTAGGGTTAGGGTTAGGGTTAGGGTTAGGGTTAGGGTTCGGGTTCGGGTTAGGGTTCGGGTTAGGGTTAGGGTTAGTGTTAGGGTTAGAGTTAGGGTTAGGGTTCGGGTTCGGTTTAGGGTTAGTGTTAGGGTTAGGGTTCGGGTTCGGGTTAGGGTTCGGGTTCGGGTTAGTGTTAGGTTTCGGGTTCGGGTTAGGGTTAGTGTTAGGGTTAGGGTTCGGGTTAGGGTTAGGTTTCGGGTTAGGGGTAGGGTTCGGGTTCGGGTTAGTTTTAGGGTTCGGGTTAGGGTTCGGCTTAGGGTTAGGGTTCGGTTAGGGTTAGGGTTCGGGTTAGGTTTAGGGTTAGGTTTAGGGTTAGGGTTAGGGTTCGGATTAGGGTTAGGGGTAGGGTTCGGGTTAGGGTTCGGGTTCGGGTTCGGGTTAGGGTTAGGGTTAGGGTTAGGTTTAGGGTTCGGGTTAGGGTTAGTGTTAGGGTTAGGGGTTAGGGTTAGGGTTAGGTTTCGGGTTAGGGTTAGGGTTACGGTTAGGGTTAGGGTCGCGTTAGGGTTAGGGTAGTGTTCGGGTTAGGGTTAGGGTTAGGGTTCGGGTTAGGGTTAGGGTTAGGTTTCGGGTTACGGTAAGGGTTAGGGTTAGGGTTCGGGTTAGGGTTAGGTTTAGGGTTCGGGTTAGGGTTAGGGTTAGGTTTAGGAGGTAGGGTTAGGGTTAGGGTTCGGGTTAGGGCTAGGGTTAGTTTTAGGGTTAGGGTTCGGGTTAGGGTTAGGGTTAGGGTTAGGGGTTAGGGTTAGGGTTAGGGTTCGAGTTAGGATTAGGGTTACGGTTAGGGTTAGGGTTCGGGTTAGGGTTAGGGTAGGGTTCGGGTTAGGGTTAGGGTTAGGTTTAGGGTTATGGTTAGGGTTAGGGTTCGGTTTAGGGTTAAGGTTAGAGGTAGGGTTCGGGTTAGGGTTAGGGTTAGGGTTCGGGTTAGGGTTAGGGTTCGGGTTAGGGTTAGGGTTAAGGTTCGGGTTAGGGTTAGGGTTAGGGTGAGGGTTCGTGTTCGGTTTAGGGTTAGGGTTTGGGTTAGGGTTCGGGTTCGGGTTAGTGTTAGGGTAAGGGTTAGGGTTCGATTTATGGTTAGGGTTAGGGTTAGGGTTAGGGTTCGGGTTAGGGTTAGGGTTAGGGTTCAGGTTAGGGTTAGGGTTAGGGTTCGGTTTAGGGTTAGGGTTCGGTTTAGTGTTCGGGTTCGGGTTAGGGTTAGGGTTAGCGTTCTGGTTAGTGTTAGGGTTCGGGTTAGGGTTAGGTTTAGGGTTAGGGTTAGGTAAGGGTTCGGATTAGGGTTAGGGGTAGATTCCGGGTTAGGGTTACGTTTCGGGTTAGGGTTAGGGTTAGGTTTAGGTTTAGGGTTAGGGTTAAGGTTAGGGTTAGGGTTAGGGTTCGGGATAGGGTTAGAGTTAGGGTTCAGGTTAGGGTTCGGGTTAAGGTTAGGGTTAGGGTTCCGGTTAGGGTTAGGATTAGAGTTGGGGTTCGGGTTCGGGTTAGGTTTAGGTTTAGGGTTAGGGTTAGGGTTAAGGTTTGGGGTAGGGTTAGGGTTAAGTTTCGGGTTAGGGTTAGGGTTAGGGTTCGGGATAGGTTTAGGGTTAGGGTTATGGTTAGGGTTAAGGTTCGGGTTCGGGTTAGGGTTGAGGTTAGGGTTAGGGTTCGGGTTAGGGTTAGGGTTAGTGTTAGGGTTAGGGTTCGGGTTCGGATTAGGGTTAGGGGTAGGGTTCGGGTTAGGGTTCGGGTTCGGGTTAGGGTAGGGTTAGGGTTAGGGTTCGGATTAGGGTTAGGGGTAGGGTTCGGTTTAGGGTTCGGGTTCGGGT
>JAVLSZ010000199.1:177500-180000 GCA_032313775.1 Urocyon cinereoargenteus | reverse complement strand
TAGGGTTAGGGTTAGGGTTAGGGTTCGGGTTCGGGTTAGGGTTCGGGTTAGGGTTAGGGTTAGTGTTAGGGTTAGAGTTAGGGTTAGGGTTCGGGTTCGGTTTAGGGTTAGTGTTAGGGTTAGGGTTCGGGTTCGGGTTAGGGTTCGGGTTCGGGTTAGTGTTAGGGTTCGCGTTCGGGTTAGGGTTAGTGTTAGGGTTAGGGTTCGGGTTAGGGTTAGGGTTCGGGTTAGGGGTAGGGTTCGGGATCGGGTTAGGTTTAGGGTTCGGGTTAGGGTTCGGGTTAGGGTTAGGGTTCGGTTAGGGTTATGGTTAGGGTTAGGGTTCGGGTTAGGGTTAGGGTTAGGGTTAGGGTTCGGGTTAGGGTTAGGTTTAGGTTTCGGGTTAGGGTTCGGGTTAGGGTTAGGGTTAGGGTTAGGGTTCGGGTTAGGGTTAGGGTTAGGGTTAGGGTTCGGTTTAGGGTTAGGGTTAGGGTTAGGGTTAGGGTTCGGGTTAGGGTTAGGGTAAAGGTTCGGGTTAGGGTTAGGGTTAGTGTTAGGGTTCGGGTTAGGGTTAGGGTTAGGGTTAGGGTTCGGGTTAGGGTTAGCCTTAGGGTTCGGGTTAGGGTTAGGGTTCGGGTTAGGGTTAGGGTTAGGGTTCGGGTTAGGGTTCGGGTTCGGGTTAGGGTTAGGGTTAGGGTTAGCGTTCTGGTTAGTGTTAGGGTTCGGGTTAGGGTTAGGGTTAGGGTTAGGGTTAGGGTAAGGGTTCGGGTTAGGGTTAGGGTTAGGGTTCGGGTTAGGGTTAGGGTTCGGGTTTTGGTTAGGATTAGGGTTCGGGTTACGGTTCGGGTTCGGGTTCGGGTTAGGGTTAGCGTTCTGGTTAGTGTTAGTGTTCGGGTTAGTGTTAGGGTTAGGGTTCGGGTTCGGGTTACGGTTAGGGTTAGGGTTCAGTTTCGGGTTAGGGTTAGGGTTAGGGTTAGGGTTAGGGTCAGGGTTCGGGTTAGGGTTAGGGTTAGGGTTAGTGTTCGGGTTAGGGTTAGGGTTAGGGTTAGGGTTAGGGTTCGGGTTAGGGTTAGGGTTACGGTTAGGGTTAGGGTTCGGGTTAGGGTTAGGGTAGGGTTCGGGTTAGGGTTAGGTTTAGGGTTCGGGTTAGGGTTAGGGTTAGGTTTCGGGTTACGGTAAGGGTTAGGGTTAGGGTTCGGGTTAGGGTTAGGTTTAGGGTTAGGGTTAGGTTTAGGGTTAAGTTTCGGGGTAGGGTTAGGGTTAAGGTTCGGGTTAGGGTCAGGGTTAGGGTTAGGGTTCGGGTTAGGGTTAGGTTTAGGGTTCGGGTTCGGGTTAGCGTTAGGGTTCGGGTTAGGGTTCGGGTTAGGGTTAGGATCCGGGTAAGGGTTTAGGGTTCGGGTTCGTGGTAGGGTTAGGGTTAGGGTTCCGGTTAAGGTTAGGGTTAGGGTCCAGGTTAGGGTTAGGTTTAGTGTTCGGGTTCGTGTTAGGGTTAGTGTTAGGGTTAGGGTTCGGGTTAGGGTTAGGGTTCGGGTTCGGGTTACGGTTAGGGTTAGGGTTCAGTTTCGGTTTAGGGTTAGGGTTAGGGTTAGGGTTAGGGTCAGGTTTCGGGTTAGTGTTAGGGTTAGGGTTAGTGTTCGGGTTAGGGTTAGGGTTAGGGTTAGGGTTAGGGTTAGGTTTCGGGTTAGGGTTAGGGTTAGGGTTCGGGTTAGGTTTAGGGTTAGGTTTCGGGTTACGGTAAGGGTTAGGGTTAGGGTTCGGGTTAGGGTTAGGTTTAGGGTTAGGGTTAGCGTTAGGGTTAAGGTTCGGGGTAGGGTTAGGGTTAAGATTCGGGTTATGGTTAGGGTTAGGGTTAGGGTTAGGTTTAGGGTTCGGGTTAGGGTTAGGTTTAGGGTTAGGGTTCGGGTTAGGGTTCGGGTTCGAGTTAGGGTTAGGGTTAGGGTTCGGGTAAGGGTTTGGGTTAGGGTTCGGGTTAGGGTTCGGGTTAGGGTTAGGGTTAGGGTTCGGGTTAGGGTTCCGGTTCGGGTTCGGGTTAGGGTTAGGGTTAGGTTTAGGGTTCGGTTTAGGTTTAGGGTTAGGGTTAGGGTCAGGGTTCGGGTTAGGGTTAGGGTTATGGTTCGGGTTAGGGTTAGGGTTAGGGTTAGGGTGAGGGTTCGTGTTCGGTTTAGGGTTAGGGTTTGGGTTAGGGTTCGGGTTCGGGTTAGGGTTAGGGTTAGGGTTAGGGTTAGGGTTCGGGTTAGGGTTAGGGTTAGGGTTAGGGTTCGGTATAGGGTTAGGGTTAGGTTTCGGGTTAGGGTTAGGGTTCTGGTTAGGTTTAGGGTTAGGGTTCGGGTTAGGGTTCGGGTTCGGGTTAGGGTTAGGGTTAGGGTTAGCGTTCTGGTTAGTGTTAGGGTTCGGGTTAGGGTTAGGGTTAGGGTTAGGGTTAGGGTATGGGTTCGGATTAGGGTTAGGGGTAGAGTTCTGGTTAGGGTTCCGGTTCGGGTTATGGTTAGGGTTAGGTTTAGATTTAAGGTTAGGGTTAAGG
>JAVLSZ010000199.1:167500-175000 GCA_032313775.1 Urocyon cinereoargenteus | reverse complement strand
GGTGAGGGTTAGGGTTAGGGTTCGGGTTAGGGTTAGGGTTAGGGTTAGGGTTCTGGTTAGGGTTCGGGTTAGGGTTCGGGTTAGGGTTAGGATTCGGGTAAGGGGTTAGGGTTCGGGTTCGGGTTAGGGTTAGGGTTAGGGTTCCGGTTAAGGTTAGGTTTAGGGTTCTGTTTAGGGTTAGGGTTAGGTTTAGGTTAGGGTTAGCATTAGGTTTAGGGTTAGGTTTCGGTTTAGGGTTAGGGTAAGGGTTAGGGTTCGGGTTAGGGTTAGGGTTCGAGTTAGGTTTAGGGTTCGGGTTAGGGTTAGGTTTAGGGTTTGGGTTAGGGTTAGGGTTAGGATTCGGGTTAGGGTTAGGGTTAGGGTTAGGGTTAGGGTTAGGGTTTCGGTTAAGGTTAGGTTTCGGGTTAGGGTTAGGGTTAGGGTTCGGGTTAGGGTTAGGTTTAGGGTTATGGTTACGGTTAGGTTTCGGGTTAGGGTTAGGGTTAGGATTAGGGTTCGGGTTAGGGTAGGGTTAGGGTTCGGGTTAGGGTTCGGGTTAGGGTTAGGGTTAGGGTTCGGGTTAGGGTGAGGGTTAGGGTTAGGGTTCGGGTTAGGGTTAGGGTTAGGGTTAGGGTTCTGGTTAGGGTTAGGGTTCGAGTTAGGGTTAGGGTTAGGGTTCGGATTAGGGTTAGGGGTAGGGTTCGGGTTAGGGTTCGGGTTCGAGTTAGGGTTAGGGTTAGGGTTAGGGTTCGGGTTAGGGTTAGGGTTAGGTTTAGGGTTCGGTTTAGGGTTAGGGTTAGGGTTAGGGTTCGGGTTAGGGTTCGGGTTTGGGTTAGGGTTCGGTTTAGGGTTACGGTTCGGTTTAGTGTTAGTGCTCGGGTTCGGTTTAGGGTTAGGGTTTATGTTCGGGTTTGGGTTAGGGTTCGGGTTAGGGTTAGGGTTTGAGTTCGGGTTCGGGTTAGGGTACGGGTTAGGGTTAGGGTTAGGGTTAGGGTTAGGGTTAGGGTTTGGGTTCGGGTTAGGGTTCGGGTTTGGGTTAGGGTTCGGGTTAGGGTTAGGGTTAGGGTTCGGTTTAGGGTTATGGTTCGGGTTCGGGTTAGGGTTAGGTTTTGGATTAGGGTTAGGGTTAGGGGTTAGGGTGAGGGTTCGGGTTAGAGTTCGGGTTAGGGTTCGGGTTAGGGTTAGGGTAAGGGTTAGGGTTCGGGTTCGGGTTAAGGGTTAGGTTTAGGGTTCGGTTTCAGGTTAGGGTTAGGGTAAGGGTTAGGGTTTGGGTTCGGGTTAAGGTTCTGGTTAGGGTTATGGTTAGGGTTAGGGTTCGGGTTAGGGTTAGGGTTAGGGTTAGGGTTAGTGTTAGGGTTCGGGTTCGGGTTAAGGTTAGGGTTAGGGTTCCGGTTAGGATTCGCGTTCTGGTTAGGGTTAGGGCTAGGGTTCGCGTTAGTGTTAGGGTTAGGGTTCGGGTTAGGGTTAGGGTTCGGGTTAGGTTTAGGGTAAGTGTTCGGGTTAGGTTTAGGTTTCGGGTTAGGGTTAGGGTCAGGGTTCGGGTTAGGGTTAGGGTTCGGGTTAGGGTTGGGTTCGGGTTAGGTTTCGGGTTAGGGTTAGTGTTCGGGTTCGGGTTAGGGTTAGGTTTTGGGTTAGGGTTAGGGTTAGGGTTAGGGTTAGGGTTAGTGTTAGGGTTCGGGTTAGGGTTAGGGTTAGGGTTAGGTTTTGGGTTCGGGGTAGGGTTAGGGTTCGGGTCAGGGTTCGGTTTAGGGTTAGGGTTCGGGTTAGGGTTAGGGTTAGGGTTCGGGTTCGGGTTAGGGTTAGGTTTGGGGTTCGGGTTAGGGTTCAGGTTAGGGTTCGGGTTAGGGTTAGGGTTAGGTTTAGGGTTTGGGTTCAGGGTTAGGGTTAGGGTTAGTGTTCGGGTTAGGGTTCGGGTTAGTGTTAGGATTCGGGTAAGGGTTTAGGGTTCGGATTCTGGTTAGGGTTAGGGTTAGGGTTCCGGTTAGGATTAGGGTTAGGTTTCGGGTTAGGGTTCGGGTTAGGGTTAGGTTTAGGGTTCGGGTTAGGGTTCGGGTTAGGGTTAGGGTTAGGGTTTGGGTTAGGGTTAGGTTTAGGGTTCGGGTTAGGGTTCGGTTAGGGTTAGGGTTAGGGTTCGGGTTAGGGTTAGGGTTACGGTTCGGGTTAGGGTTCGGGTTAGGGTTAGGGTTAGGGTTAGGGTTAGTGTTCGTGTTAGGGTTAGGGTTCGGGTTAGGGAAGGGTTAGGGTTAGGGTTCGGGTTCGGGTTAGGGTTAGGGTTCGGGTTAAGGGTTAGGTTTAGGGTTCGGTTTCGGGTTAGGGTTAGGGTTAGGGTAAGGGTTAGGGTTAGGGTTCGGGTTAAGGTTCTGGTTAGGGTTAGGGTTAGGGTTCGGGTTAGTGTTAGGGTTAGGGTTCGGGTTAGGGTTCGGGTTAGGGTTAGGGTTAGGGTTAGGGTTCGGGTTAGTGTTAGGGTTAGGGTTCGGGTTAGGGTTAGGGTTCGGATTAGTGTTAGGGTTAGGGTTCGGGTTAGGGTTAGGGTTAGGTTATAGTGTTAGGGTTAGGGTTAGGGTTAGGGTTAGGGGTTAGGGTTAGTGTTAGGGTTAGGGTTAGGGTTAGGGTTCAGGTTAGGGTTCGGGTAAGGGTTAGGGTTCGGGTTAGGGGTAGGGTTAGGGTTAGAGTTAGGGTTAGGGTTAGTGTTCGCGTTAGGGTTAGGGTTAGGGTTAGGTTTAGGGTTCGGTTTAGGGTTAGGGTTAGGGTTGGGGTTCGGGTTAGGGATCGGGTAAGGGTTAGGGTTCGAGTTAGGATTAGGTTTAGGGTTAGAGTTAGGGTTAGGGTTAGGGTTCGCGTTAGGGTTAGGGTTAGGGTTAGGGTTAGGGTTCGGTTTAGGGTTAGGGTTAGGGTTCGTTTTCGGGTTCGGGTTAGGGTTAGGGTTCGGGTTCGCGTTAGGATTCGGGTTCGGGTTAGGGTTTGGGTTCAGGTTAGGGTTAGGGGTTAGGTTTTAGGTTAGGGTTAGGTTTAGGGATCAGGTTAGGGTTAGGGTTAGGGTTAGGTTTAGGGTTAGTTTTCGTGTTAGGGTTAGGGTTAGGGTTAGGGTTCGGGTTATGGTTAAGGTTAGGGTTCGGTTTAGGGTTCGGGTTAGGGTTAGGGTTAGGGTTAGGGTTAGGGTTAGGTAAGGGTTCGGATTAGGGTTAGGGGTAGATTTCGGGTTAGGGTTCCGTTTCGGGTTAGGGTTAGGGTTAGGTTTAGTTTTAGGGTTAGGGTTAAGGTTAGGGTTAGGGTTAGGGTTCGGGTTAGGGTTAGAGTTAGGGTTCAGGTTAGGGTTCGGGTTAGGGTTAGGGTTACGGTTCCGGTTAGGGTTAGGATTAGGGTTGGGTTTCGGATTCGGGTTAGGTTTAGGGTTAGGGTTAGGGTTAGGGTTAAGGTTCGGGGTAGGGTTAGGGTTAAGGTTCGGGTTAGGGTTAGGGTTAGGGTTCGGGTTAGGTTTAGGGTTAGGGTTATGGTTCGGGTTAGGGTTCGGGTTCGGGTTAGGGTTGGGGTTAGGGTTAGGGTTCGGGTTAGGGTTAGGGTTAGTGTTAGGGTTAGGGTTAGGGTTCGGGTTAGGGTTAGGGTTAGGGTTCGGATTAGGGTTAGGGGTAGGGTTCGGGTTAGGGTTCGGGTTCGGGTTCGGGTTCGGGTTAGGGTTAGGGTTAGGGTTAGGGTTAGGGGTTAGGGTTAGGGTTAGGGTTCGGGTTAGGGTTAGGGTTATGGTTAGGGTTAGGTTTCGGGTTAGGGTTAGGGTAGGGTTCGGGTTAGGGTTAGGGTTAGGGTTATGTTTAGGGTTAGGGTTCGGGTTAGGGTTAGGGTTAGGGTTAGGGTTAGGGTTCGGGTTAGGGTTAGGGTTAGTGTTCGGGTTAGGGTTAGGGTTAGGTTTAGGGTTAAGTTTCGGGGTAGGGTTAGGGTTAAGGTTCGGGTTAGGGTTAGGGTTAGGGTTAGGGTTCAGGTTAGGGTTAGGTTTAGGGTTCGGGTTGGGGAT
Organism: Urocyon cinereoargenteus; assembly: GCA_032313775.1. Lineage (NCBI taxonomy): Eukaryota > Metazoa > Chordata > Mammalia > Carnivora > Canidae > Urocyon > Urocyon cinereoargenteus. Next base: position 171,015 of record JAVLSZ010000199.1, on the reverse strand, counting down.
AGGGTTAGGGTTCGGTTTAGGGTTCGGGTTAGGGTTAGGATTTGGGTAAGGTGTTAGGGTCGGGTTCGTGGTAGGGTTAGGGTTGGGGTTCCGGTTAAGGTTAGGTTTAGGGTTCAGTTTCGGGTTAGGGTTAGGTTTAGGGTTAGGGTTAGGGTCAGGGTTCGGGTTCGGGTTAGGGTTAGGGTTAGGGTTAGGGTTAGGTTTCGGGTTAGGGTTCGGGTTAGGGTTCGGGTTAGTGTTAGGGTTTGGGTTAGGGTTAGGGTTCGGGTTAGGGTTAGGATTCCGGTTAGGGTTAGGGTTAGTGTTCGGGTTCGGGTTAGGGTTAGGGTTCGGGTTAGTGTTAGGGTTAGGGTTAGGGTTAGGGTTCGGGTTAGGGTTAGGGTTAGGGTTAGGGTTAGGGTTCGGGTTCAGGTTAGGGTTCGGGTTCGGGTTCGGGTAAGGGTTAGGGTTAGGGTTAGGGTTCGGGTTAGGGTTCGGGTTAGGGTTAGGGTTAGGGTTAGGTTTCGGGTTAGGGTTAGGTTTAGGGTTAGGGTTCGGTTTAGGGTTAGGTTTAGGGTTAGGGTTAGGGTTCGGGTTAGGGTTAAGGTTAAGGTTCGGGTTAGGTTTAGGGTTAGGGTGAGGGTTCGTGTTCGTTTTAGTGTTAGGGTTTGGGTTAGGGTTCGGATTCGGGTTAGGGTTAGGGTTAGGGTTAAGGTTCGGGTTAGGGTTAGGGTTAGGGTTAGGGTTCGGTTTAGGTTTAGGGTTAGGGTTCGGGTTAGGGTTAGGGTTCGGGTTAGGGTTAGGGTTAGGTTTAGCGTTCTGGTTAGTGTTAGGTTTCGGGTTAGTGTTAGGGTTAGGGTTCGGGTTCGGGTTACGGTTAGGGTTAGGGTTCAATTTCGGGTTAGGGTTAGGGTTAGGGTTAGGGTCAGGGTTCGGGTTAGGTTTAGGGATAGGGCAGTGTTCGGGTTAGGGTTAGGGTTAGGGTTAGGGTTAGGGTTAGGGTTCGGGTTCGGGTTAGGGTTAGGGTTCGGGTTAGTGTTAGGGTTAGGTTTCGGGTTACGGTAAGGGTTAGGGTTAGGGTTCGGTTTAGGTTTAGGTTTAGGGTTAGGGTTAGGGTTAAGTTTAAGGTTCGGGGTAGGGTTAGGGTTAAGGTTCGGGTTAGGGTTAGGTTTAGGTTTAGGTTTAGGGTTCGGGTTAGGGTTAGGGTTCGGGTTAGGGGTAGGGTTCGTGTTCGGGTTAGGTTTAGGGTTCGGGTTAGGGTTCGGGTTAGGGTTAGTGTTCGGTTAGGGTTAGGGTTCGGGTTAGGGTTAGGGTTAGGTTTAGGAGGTAGGGTTAGTGTTAGGGTTCGGGTTAGGGTTAGGGTTAGTTTTAGGGTTCGGATTAGGGTTAGGGGTAGGGTTCGGGCTAGGGTTAAGTTTAGGAGGTAGGGTTAGGGTTAGGGTTCGGGTTAGGGTTAGGGTTAGGGTTAGGTTTAGGGTTCGGGTTAGGGTTAGTGTTAGGGTTAGGGGTTAGGGTTAGGGTTAGGTTTCGGGTTAGGTTTAGGGTTACGGTTAGGGTTAGGGTCGCGTTAGGGTTAGGGTAGGGTTCGGGTTAGGGTTAGGGTTAGGGTTCGGGTTAGGGTTAGGGTTAGGTTTCGGGTTACGGTAAGGGTTAGGGTTAGGTTTCGGGTTAGGGTTAGGTTTAGGGTTAGGGTTAGGGTTAGGGTTAAGTTTCGGGGTAGGGTTAGGTTTAAGGTTCGGGTTAGGGTTAGGGTTAGGGTTAGGGTTCGGGTTAGGGTTAGGTTTAGGGTTCGGGTTCGGGTTAGGGTTAGGGTTCGGGTTAGGGTTCGGGTTAGGGTTAGGATTCGGGTAAGGTGTTAGGGTTCGGGTTCGTGGTAGGGTTAGGGTTAGGGTTCCGGTTAAGTTTAGGGTTAGGGTTCAGGTTAGGGTTAGGGTTAGGGTTCGGGTTCGAGTTAGGTTTCGGGTTAGGGTTAGGGTTCGGGTTAGGGTTAGGGTTAGTGTTAGGTTTAGGGTTCGGGTTAGGGTTAGGGTTCGGGTTCGGTTTACGGTTAGGTTAGGGTTCAGTTTCGGGTTAGGGTTAGGGTTAGGGTTAGGGTCAGGGTTCGGGTTAGGGTTAGGGTTAGGGTTAGTGTTCGGGTTAGGGTTAGGGTTAGGGTTAGGGTTAGGGTTAGGGTTCGGGTTAGGGTTAGGGTTAGGGTTCGGGTTACGGTTAGGTTTAGGTTTCGGGTTACGGTAAGAGTTAGGGTTAGGGTTCGGGTTAGGGTTAGGGTTAAGGTTCGGGGTTGTGTTAGATTAAGGTTCGGGTTAGGGTTAGGGTTAGGTTTAGGGTTCGGGTTAGGGTTAGGTTTAGGGTTAGGGTTCGGGTTAGGGTTCGGGTTCGGGTTAGGGTTCGGGTTAGGGTTCGGGTTAGGGTTAGGGTTCGGGTTAGGGTTCGGGTTAGGGTTAGGGTTACGGTTCGGGTTCGGGTTAGGGTTAGGGTTAGGGTTCGGGTTAGGGTTAGGATTCCGGTTATGGTTAGGTTTAGGTTTCGGGTTCGGGTTAGGGTTAGGGTTCGGGTTAGTGTTAGGGTTAGGGTTAGGGTTACGGTTCGGGTTCAGGTTAGGGTTAGGGTTAGGGTTCGGGTTCAGTTTAGGGTTCGGGTTAGGGTTCGGGTTAGGGTTAGGGTTAGGGTTCGGTTAGGGTTAGGGTTCGGGTTAGGGTTAGGGTTAGGTTTAGGAGGTAGGGTTAGGATTAGGGTTCGGGTTAGGGTTAGGGTTAGGGGTTAGGGTTAGGGTTAGGGTTCGGGTTAGGGTTACGGTTATGGTTAGGGTTAGGGTTCGGGTTCGGGTTAGGGTAGGGTTCGGGTTAGGGTTAGGGTTATGGTTAGGGTTAGGGTTCGGGTTAGGGTTAGGGTTAGGGTCAGGGTTAGGGTTCGGGTTAGGGTTAGGGTTAGGGTTCGGGTTAGGGTTCGGGTTAGGGTAGGGTTAGGGTTCGGGTTAGGGTTAGGGTTAGGGTTAGGGTTCGGTTTAGGGTTAGGGTTAGGGTTAGGGTTCGGGTTAGGGTTAGGGTTCGGGTTAGGGTTAGGGTTAGGGTTCGGTTAGGGTTCGGGTTAGGGTTAGGGTTAGCCTTCTGGTTAGTGTTAGGGTTCGGGTTAGGGTTAGGGTTAGGGTTAGGGTTAGGGTTAGGGTTAGGGTTAGGGTAAGGGTTCCGATTCGGGTTAGGGGTAGAGTTCGGGTTAGCCTTCCGGTTCGGGTTAGGGTTAGGGTTAGGTTTAGGTTTAGGGTTAGGGTTAAGTTTAGGGTTAGTCTTAGGGTTAGGGTTCGGGTTAGGGTTAGGGTTCGGGTTAGGGGTAGGGTTAAGGTTCGGGATAGGGTTAGGGTTAAGGTTCGGGTTAGGGTTAGGGTTAGGGTTCGGGTTAGGGTTAGTGTTAGGGTTATGGTTAGGGTTAGGGTTCGGGTTCGGGTTAGGGTTCGGGTTAGGGTTAGGGTTTGGGTTAGGGTTAGGGTTTGGTTTAGGGTTAGGATTCCGGTTAGGGTTAGGGTTAGGGTTCGGGTTCGG
>JAVLSZ010000199.1:152500-160000 GCA_032313775.1 Urocyon cinereoargenteus | reverse complement strand
TCCGATTAGGGTTAGGGGTAGAGTTCCGGTTAGCCTTCCGGTTCAGGTTAGGTTTAGGGTTAGGTTTAGGTTTAGGGTTAGGGTTAAGGTTAGGGTTAGTGTTAGGGTTAGGGTTCGGGTTAGGGTTAGGGTTCGGGTTAGGGGTAGGGTTAAGGTTCGGGATAGGGTTAGGGTTAAGGTTCGGGTTAGGGTTAGGGTTAGGGTTCGGGTTAGGGTTAGTGTTAGGGTTATGGTTAGGGTTAGGGTTCGGGTTCGGGTTAGGGTTCGGGTTAGGGTTAGGGTTTGGGTTAGGTTTAGGGTTTGGTTTAGGGTTAGGATTCCGGTTAGGGTTAGGTTTAGGGTTCGGGTTCGGGTTAGGGTTAGGGTTCGGGTTAGTGTTAGGGTTAGGGTTAGGGTTAGGGTTCGGGTTAGGGTTAGGGTTAGGGTTAGGGTTCGGGTTCGGGTTAGGGTTCGGGTTAGGGTTAGGGTTAGTGTTAGGGTTAGAGTTAGGGTTAGGGTTCGGGTTCGGTTTAGGGTTAGTGTTAGGGTTAGGGTTCGGTTTCGGGTTAGGGTTCGGGTTCGGGTTAGTGTTAGGTTTCGGGTTCGGGTTAGGGTTAGTGTTAGGGTTAGGGTTCGGGTTAGGGTTAGGTTTCGGGTTAGGGGTAGGGTTCGGGTTCGGGTTAGGTTTAGGGTTCGGGTTAGGGTTCGGCTTAGGGTTAGGGTTCGGTTAGGGTTAGGGTTCGGGTTAGGTTTAGGGTTAGGTTTAGGGTTAGGGTTAGGGTTCGGATTAGGGTTAGGGGTAGGGTTCGGGTTAGGGTTCGGGTTCGGGTTCGGGTTAGGGTTAGGGTTAGGTTTAGGGTTCGGGTTAGGGTTAGTGTTAGGGTTAGGGGTTAGGGTTAGGGTTAGGTTTCGGGTTAGGGTTAGGGTTACGGTTAGGGTTAGGGTCGCGTTAGGGTTAGGGTAGTGTTCGGGTTAGGGTTAGGGTTAGGGTTCGGGTTAGGGTTAGGGTTAGGTTTCGGGTTACGGTAAGGGTTAGGGTTAGGGTTCGGGTTAGGGTTAGGTTTAGGGTTAGGGTTAGGGTTACGGTTAAGTTTCGGGGTAGGGTTAGGGTTAAGGTTCGGGTTAGGGTTAGGGTTAGGGTTCGTGTTCGGGTTAGGGTTAGGGTTCGGGTTCGGGTTAGGGTTAGGGTTCGGGTTAGGGTTCGGGTTAGGGTTAGCGTTCTGGTTAGTGTTAGGGTTCGGGTTAGTGTTAGGGTTAGGGTTCGGGTTCGGGTTACGGTTAGGGTTAGGGTTCAGTTTCGGGTTAGGTTTAGGGTTAGGGTTAGGGTCAGGGTTCGGGTTAGGGTTAGGGTTAGTGTTCGGGTTAGGGTTAGGCTTAGGGTTAGGGTTAGGGTTAGGTTTCGGGTTAGGGTTAGGGTTAGGGTTCGGGTTAGGGTTAGGGTTAGGTTTCGGGTTACGGTAAGGGTTAGGGTTAGGGTTCGGTTTAGCGTTAGGTTTAGGGTTAGGGTTAGGGTTAGGTTTAAGGTTCGGGGTAGGGTTAGGGTTAAGGTTCGGGTTAGGGTTAGGGTTAGGTTTAGGGTAAGGGTTCGGGGTAGGGTTAGGGTTCGGGTTAGGGGTAGGGTTCGTGTTCGGGTTAGGTTTAGGGTTCGGGTTAGGGTTCGGGTCAGGGTTAGTGTTCGGTTAGGGTTAGGGTTCGGGTTAGGGTTAGGGTTAGGTTTAGGAGGTAGGGTTAGGGTTAGGGTTCGGGTTAGGGCTAGGGTTAGGGTTAGGGTTAGGGTTCGGGTTAGGGTTAGGGTTAGGGTTAGGGGTTAGGGTTAGGGTTAGGGTTCGAGTTAGGATTAGGTTTACGGTTAGGGTTAGGGTTCGGGTTAGGGTTAGGGTAGGGTTCGGGTTAGGGTTAGGGTTAGGTTTAGGGTTATGGTTAGGGTTAGGGTTCGGTTTAGGGTTAAGGTTAGAGTTAGGGTTCGGGTTAGGGTTAGGGTTAGGGTTCGGGTTAGGGTTAGGGTTAGGGTTCGGGTTAGGGTTAGGGTTAAGGTTCGGGTTAGGGTTAGGGTTAGGGTGAGGGTTCGTGTTCGGTTTAGGGTTAGGGTTTGGGTTAGGGTTCGGGTTCGGGTTAGTGTTAGGGTAAGAGTTAGTGTTCGATTTATGGTTAGGGTTAGGGTTAGGGTTAGGGTTCGGGTTAGGGTTAGGGTTAGGGTTCAGGTTAGGGTTAGGGTTAGGGTTCGGTTTAGGGTTAGGGTTCGGTTTAGTGTTCGGGTTCGGGTTAGGGTTAGGGTTAGCGTTCTGGTTAGTGTTAGGGTTCGGGTTAGGGTTAGGGTTAGGGTTAGGGTTAGGGTTAGGTAAGGGTTCGGATTAGGGTTAGGGGTAGATTTCGGGTTAGGGTTCCGGTTCGGGTTAGGGTTAGGGTTAGGTTTAGGTTTAGGGTTAGGGTTAAGGTTAGGGTTAGGGTTAGGGTTCGGGTTAGGGTTAGAGTTAGGGTTCAGGTTAGGGTTCGGGTTAAGGTTAGGGTTAGGGTTCTGGTTAGGGTTAGGATTAGGGTTGGGGTTCGGGTTAGGTTTAGGTTTAGGGTTAGGGTTAGGGTTAAGGTTTGGGGTAGGGTTAGGGTTAAGTTTCGGGTTAGGGTTAGGGTTAGGGTTCGGGTTAGGTTTAGGGTTAGGGTTAGGGTTATGGTTAGGGTTAGGGTTCGGGTTCGGGTTAGGGTTGGGGTTAGGGTTAGGGTTCGGGTTAGGGTTAGGGTTAGTGTTAGGGTTAGGGTTCGGGTTCGGATTAGGGTTAGGGGTAGGGTTCGGGTTAGGGTTCGGGTTCGGGTTAGGGTAGGGTTAGGGTTAGGGTTCGGATTAGGGTTAGGGGTAGGGTTCGGGTTAGGGTTCGGGTTCGGGTTCGGGTTCGGGTTAGGGTTAGGGTTAGGGTTAGGGGTTAGGGTTAGGGTTAGGGTTCGGGTTAGGGTTAGGGTTATGGTTAGGGTTAGGGTTCGGGTTAGGGTTAGGGTAGGGTTCGGGTTAGGGTTAGGGTTAGGGTTATTGTTGGGGTTAGGGTTCGGGTTAGGGTTAGGGTTAGGGTTAGGGTTAGGGTTCGGGTTAGGTTTAGGGTTAGGGTTTGGGTTAGGGTTCGGGTTAGGGTTAGGGTTAGGGTTCGGGTTAGGGTTAGGGTTAGGGTTAGGGTTCGGTTTAGGGTTAGGGTTAGGGTTAGGGTTAGGGTTCGGGTTAGGGTTAGGGTTCGGGTTAGGGTTAGGGTTAGGGTTCGGTTAGGGTTCGGGTTCGGTTTAGGGTTAGGTTTAGGGTTAGGGTTAGTTTTAGGGTTAGGGTTAGGGTTTGGATTAGGGTTAGGGGTAGGGTTCGGGTTAGGGTTCGGGTTCGGGTTCGGGTTAGGGTTAGGGTTAGGGTTAGGTTTAGGGTTCGGGTTAGGGTCAGTGTTAGGGTTAGGGGTTAGGGTTAGGGTTAGGTTTGGGGTTAGGTTTAGGGTTACGGTTAGGGTTAGGGTCGCGTTAGGGTTAGGGTAGGGTTCGGATTAGGGTTAGGGTTAGGGTTCGGGTTAGGGTTAGGGTTAGGTTTCGGGTTACGGTAAGGGTTAGGGTTAGGGTTCGGGTTAGGGTTAGGTTTAGGGTTAGGGTTAGGGTTAGGGTTAAGTTTCGGGGTAGGGTTAGGGTTAAGGTTCGGGTTAGGGTTAGGGTTAGGGTTAGGGTTCGGGTTAGGGTTAGGTTTAGGGTTCGGGTTCGGGTTAGGGTTAGGGTTCGGGTTAGGGTTCGGGTTAGGGTTAGGATTCGGGTAAGGTGTTAGGGTTCGGGTTCGTGGTAGGGTTAGGGTTAGGGTTCCGGTTAAGGTTAGGGTTAGGGTTCAGGTTAGGGTAGGGTTAGGGTTCGGGTTCGGGTTAGGGTTCGGGTTAGGGTTAGGGTTCGGGTTAGGGTTAGGGTTAGTGTTAGGTTTAGGGTTCGGGTTAGGGTTAGGTTTCGGGTTCGGGTTACGGTTAGGGTTAGGGTTCAGTTTCGGGTTAGGGTTAGGGTTAGGGTTAGGGTCAGGGTTCGGGTTAGTGTTAGGGTTAGGGTTAGTGTTCGGGTTAGGGTTAGGTTTAGGGTTAGGGTTAGGGTTCGGGTTATGGTTAGGGTTAGGGTTCGGGTTAGGGTTAGGTTTAGGTTTCGGGTTACGGTAAGGGTTAGGGTTAGGGTTCGGGTTAGGGTTAGGTTTAGGGTTAGGGTTAGGGTTAGGGTTAAGGTTCGGGGTTGTGTTAGATTAAGGTTCGGGTTAGGGTTAGGGTTAGGTTTAGGGTTCGGGTTAGGGTTAGGTTTAGGGTTAGGGTTCGGGTTAGGGTTCGGGTTCGGGTTAGGGTTAGGGTTAGGGTTCGGGTTAAGGTTAGGGTTCGGGTTAGGGTTCGGTTTAGGGTTAGGGTTTGGGTTAGGGTTAGGGTTCGTGTTAGGTTTAGGATTCCGGTTAGGGTTAGGGTTAGGGTTCGGGTTCGGGTTAGGGTTAGGGTTCGGGTTAGGGTTAGGGTTAGGGTTATGGTTACGGTTAGGGTTCGGGTTTGGGTTAGGGTTAGGTTTAGGGTTCGGGTTAGGGTTAGTGTTAGGGTTCGGGTTAGGGTTCGGGTTAGGGTTAGGGTTAGGGTTCGGGTTAGGGTTAGGGTTAGGGTTAGGGTTAGGGTTAGGGTTCGGGTTAGGGTTAGGTTTAGGGTTCGGGTTCGGGTTAGGGTTAGAGTTCGGGTTAGGGTTCGGGTTAGGGTTAGCGTTCTGGTTAGTGTTAGGGTTCGGGTTAGTGTTAGGGTTAGGGTTCGGGTTCGGGTTATGGTTAGGGTTAGGGTTCAGTTTCGGGTTAGGTTTAGGGTTAGGGTTAGGGTCAGGGTTCGGGTTAGGGTTAGGGTTAGGGTTAGTGTTCGGGTTAGGGTTAGGCTTAGGGTTAGGGTTAGGGTTAGGGTTCGGGTTAGGGTTAGGGTTAGGGTTCGGGTTTGGGTTAGGGTTAGGTTTCGGGTTACGGTAAGGGTTAGGGTTAGGGTTCGGTTTAGGGTTAGGTTTAGGGTTAGGGTTAGGGTTAGGTTTAAGGTTCGGGGTAGGGTTAGGGTTAAGGTTCGGGTTAGGGTTAGGGTTAGGTTTAGGGTAAGGGTTCGGGGTAGGGTTAGGGTTCGGGTTAGGGGTAGGGTTCGTGTTCTGGTTAGGTTTAGGTTTCGGGTTAGGGTTCGGGTTAGGGTTAGTGTTCGGTTAGGGTTAGGGTTCGGGTTAGGGTTAGGGTTAGGTTTAGGAGGTAGGGTTAGGGTTAGGGTTCGGGTTAGGGCTAGGGTTAGTGTTAGGGTTAGGGTTCGGGTTAGGGTTAGGGTTAGGGTTAGGGGTTAGGGTTAGGGTTAGGGTTCGAGTTAGGATTAGGGTTACGGTTAGGGTTAGGGTTCGGGTTAGGGTTAGGGTAGGGTTCGGGTTAGGGTTAGGGTTAGGTTTAGGGTTATGGTTAGGGTTAGGGTTCGGTTTAGGGTTAAGGTTAGAGTAAGGGTTCGGGTTAGGGTTAGGGTTAGGGTTCGGGTTAGGGTTAGGGTTCGGGTTAGGGTTAGGGTTAAGGTTCGGGTTAGGGTTAGGGTTAGGGTGAGGGTTCGTGTTCGGTTTAGGGTTAGGGTTTGGGTTAGGGTTCGGGTTCGGGTTAGTGTTAGGGTAAGGGTTAGGGTTCGATTTATGGTTAGGGTTAGGGTTAGGGTTAGGGTTCGGGTTAGGGTTAGGGTTAGGGTTCAGGTTAGGGTTAGGGTTAGGGTTCGGTTTAGGGTTAGGGTTCGGTTTAGTGTTCGGGTTCGGGTTAGGGTTAGGGTTAGCGTTCTGGTTAGTGTTAGGGTTCGGGTTAGGGTTAGGGTTAGGGTTAGGGTTAGGGTTAGGTAAGGGTTCGGATTAGGGTTAGGGGTAGATTTCGGGTTAGGGTTCCGGTTCGGGTTAGGGTTAGGGTTAGGTTTAGGTTTAGGGTTAGGGTTAAGGTTAGGGTTAGGGTTAGGGTTCGGGATAGGGTTAGAGTTAGGGTTCAGGTTAGGGTTCGGGTTAAGGTTAGGGTTAGGGTTCCGGTTAGGGTTAGGATTAGGGTTGGGGTTCGGGTTCGGGTTAGGTTTAGGTTTAGGGTTAGGGTTAGGGTTAAGGTTTGGGGTAGGGTTAGGGTTAAGTTTCGGGTTAGGGTTAGGGTTAGGGTTCGGGTTAGGTTTAGGGTTAGGGTTATGGTTAGGGTTAAGGTTCGGGTTCGGGTTAGGGTTGAGGTTAGGGTTAGGGTTCGGGTTAGGGTTAGGGTTAGTGTTAGGGTTAGGGTTCGGGTTCGGATTAGGGTTAGGGGTAGGGTTCGGGTTAGGGTTCGGGTTCGGGTTCGGGTTCGGGTTAGGGTTAGGGTTAGGGTTAGGGGTTAGGGTTCGTGTTCGGGTTAGGGTTAGGGTTCGGGTTAGTGTTAGGGTTAGGGTTAGGGTTAGGGTTCGGGTTAGGGTTAGGGTTAGGGTTAGGGTTCGGGTTCGGGTTAGGGTTCGGGTTAGGGTTAGGGTTAGTGTTAGGGTTAGGGTTAGGGTTAGGGTTCGGGTTCGGTTTAGGGTTAGTGTTAGGGTTAGGGTTCGGGTTCGGGTTAGGGTTCGGGTTCGGGTTAGTGTTAGGGTTCGGGTTCGGGTTAGGGTTAGTGTTAGGGTTAGTGTTCGGGTTAGGGTTAGGCTTAGGGTTAGGGTTCGGGTTAGGGTTAGGATTCCGGTTAGGGTTAGGGTTAGGGTTCGGGTTCGGGTTAGGGTTAGGGTTCGGGTTAGTGTTAGGGTTAGGGTTAGGGTTAGGGTTAGGGTTCGGTTTAGGGTTAGGGTTAGGGTTCGGGTTCAGGTTAGGGTTCGGGTTAGGGTTAGGGTTAGTGTTAGGGTTAGGGGTTATTGTTAGGGTTAGGGTTCGGGATAGGGTTAGGGTTACGGTTAGGGTTAGGGTTCGGGTTAGGGTTAGGGTAGTGTTCGGGTTAGGGTTAGGGTTAGGTTTATGGTTAGGGTTAGGGTTCGGGTTAGGGTTAGGGTTAGGGTTCGGGTTAGGGTTAGGGTTCGGGTTAGGGTTCGGGTTAGGGTTAGGGTTAGGGTTAGGGTTCGGGTTAGGGTTAGCGTTCTGGTTAGTGTTAGGGTTCGGGTTAGTGTTAGGGTTAGGGTTCGGGTTCTGGTTACGGTTAGGTTTAGGGTTCAGTTTCGGGTTAGGGTTAGGGTTCGGTTAGGGTTAGGGTTCGGGTTAGGGTTAGGGTTAGGATTAGGAGGTAGGGTTAGGGTTAGGGTTCGGGTTAGGGTTAGGGTTAGGGTTAGGGTTAGGGTTCGGGTTAGGGTTAGGGTTAGGTTTAGGGCTCAGGTTAGGGTTAGGGTTAGGGTTAGGGTTCGGTTTAGGTTTAGGGTTAGGGTTAGGGTTAGGGTTCGGTTTAGGGTTAGGGTTAAGGTTCGGGTTAGGGTTAGGGTTAGGGTGAGGGTTCGTGTTCGGTTTAGGGTTAGGGTTTGGGTTAGGGTTCGGGTTCGGGTTAGGGTTAGGGTTAGGGTTAGTGTTCGGGTTAGGGTTAGGGTTAGGGTTAGGGTTAGGGTTCGGGTT
>JAVLSZ010000199.1:135000-142500 GCA_032313775.1 Urocyon cinereoargenteus | reverse complement strand
CCTTCCGGTTCAGGTTAGGGTTAGGGTTAGGTTTAGGTTTAGGGTTAGGGTTAAGGGTAGGGTTAGTGTTAGGGTTAGGGTTCGGGTTAGGGTTAGGGTTCGGGTTAGGGGTAGGGTTAAGGTTCGGGATAGGGTTAGGGTTAAGGTTCGGGTTAGGGTTAGGGTTAGGGTTTGGGTTAGGGTTAGTGTTAGGGTTATGGTTAGGGTTAGGGTTCGGGTTCGGGTTAGGGTTCGGGTTAGGGTTAGGGTTTGGGTTAGGGTTAGGGTTTGGTTTAGGGTTAGGATTCCGGTTAGGGTTAGGGTTAGGGTTCGGGTTCGGGTTAGGGTTAGGGTTCGGGTTAGTGTTAGGGTTAGGGTTAGGGTTAGGGTTCGGGTTCGGGTTAGGGTTAGGGTTAGGGTTAGGGTTCGGTTCGGGTTAGGGTTCGGGTTAGGGTTAGGGTTAGTGTTAGGGTTAGAGTTAGGGTTAGGGTTCGGGTTCGGTTTAGGGTTAGTGTTAGGGTTAGGGTTCGGGTTCGGGTTAGGTTTCGGGTTCGGGTTAGTGTTAGGTTTCGGGTTCGGATTAGGGTTAGTGTTAGGGTTATGGTTCGGGTTAGGGTTAGGTTTCGGGTTAGGGGTAGGGTTCGGGTTCGGGTTAGGTTTAGGGTTCGGGTTAGGGTTCGGCTTAGGGTTAGGGTTCGGTTAGGGTTAGGGTTCGGGTTAGGTTTAGGGTTAGGTTTAGGGTTAGGGTTAGGGTTCGGATTAGGGTTAGGGGTAGGGTTCGGGTTAGGGTTAGGGTTAGGTAAGGGTTCGGATTAGGGTTAGGGGTAGATTTCGGGTTAGGGTTCCGGTTCGGGTTAGGGTTAGGGTTAGGTTTAGGTTTAGGGTTAGGGTTAAGGTTAGGGTTAGGGTTAGGGTTCGGGTTAGGGTTAGAGTTAGGGTTCAGGTTAGGGTTCGGGTAAGGGTTAGGGTTAGGGTTCCGGTTAGGGTTAGGATTAGGGTTGGGTTTCGGGTTCGGGTTAGGTTTAGGGTTAGGGTTAGGGTTAGGGTTAAGGTTCGGGGTAGGGTTAGGGTTAAGGTTCGGGTTAGGGTTAGGGTTAGGGTTCGGGTTAGGTTTAGGGTTAGGGTTATGGTTCGGGTTAGGGTTCGGGTTCGGGTTAGGGTTGGGGTTAGGGTTAGGGTTCGGGTTAGGGTTAGGGTTAGTGTTAGGGTTAGGGTTCGGGTTAGGGTTAGGGTTAGGGTTCGGATTAGGGTTAGGGGTAGGGTTCGGGTTAGGGTTCGGGTTAGGGTTAGGGTAGGGTTCGGGTTAGGGTTAGGGTTATGGTTATGGTTAGGGTTAGGGTTCGGGTTAGGGTTAGGGTTAGGGTTAGGGTTCGGGTTAGGGTTAGGGTTCGGGTTAGGGTTCGGGTTAGGGTTAGGGTTGGGGTTCGGGTTAGGGTTAGGGTTAGGGTTAGGGTTCGGTTTTGGGTTAGGGTTAGGGTTCGGGTTAGGGTTCGGGTTAGGGTTAGGGTTCCGGTTAGGGTTAGGGTTAGGGTTCGGTTAGGGTTCGGGTTCGGGTTAGGGTTAGGGTTAGGGTTAGCCTTCTGGTTAGTGTTAGGGTTCGGGTTAGGGTTAGGGTTAGGGTTAGGGTTAGGGTTAGGGTAAGGGTTCCGATTAGGGTTAGGGGTAGAGTTCGGGTTAGCCTTCCGGTTCAGGTTAGGGTTAGGGTTAGGTTTAGGTTTAGGGTTAGGGTTAAGGTTAGGGTTAGTGTTAGGGTTAGGGTTCGGGTTAGGGTTAGGGTTCGGGTTAGGGGTAGGGTTAAGGTTCGGGATAGGGTTAGGGTTAAGGTTCGGGTTAGGGTTAGGGTTAGGGTTCGGGTTAGGGTTAGTGTTAGGGTTATGGTTAGGGTTAGGGTTCGGGTTCGGGTTAGGGTTCGGGTTAGGGTTAGGGTTTGGGTTAGGGTTAGGGTTTGGTTTAGGGTTAGGATTCCGGTTAGGGTTAGGGTTAGGGTTCGGGTTCGGGTTAGGGTTAGGGTTCGGGTTAGTGTTAGGGTTAGGGTTAGGGTTAGGGTTCGGGTTAGGGTTAGGGTTAGGGTTAGGGTTAGGGTTCGGGTTCGGGTTAGCGTTCGGGTTAGGGTTAGGGTTAGTGTTAGGGTTAGAGTTAGGGTTAGGGTTCGGGTTCGGTTTAGGGTTAGTGTTAGGGTTAGGGTTCGGGTTCGGGTTAGGGTTCGGGTTCGGGTTAGTGTTAGGTTTCGGGTTCGGGTTAGGGCTAGTGTTAGGGTTAGGGTTCGGGTTAGGGTTAGGTTTCGGGTTAGGGGTAGGGTTCGGGTTCGGGTTAGGTTTAGGGTTCGGGTTAGGGTTCGGCTTAGGGTTAGGGTTCGGTTAGGGTTAGGGTTCGGGTTAGGTTTAGGGTTAGGTTTAGGGTTAGGGTTAGGGTTCGGATTAGGGTTAGGGGTAGGGTTCGGGTTAGGGTTCGGGTTCGGGTTCGGGTTAGGGTTAGGGTTAGGGTTAGGTTTAGGGTTCGGGTTAGGGTTAGTGTTAGGGTTAGGGGTTAGGGTTAGGGTTAGGTTTCGGGTTAGGGTTAGGGTTACGGTTAGGGTTAGGGTCGCGTTAGGGTTAGGGTAGTGTTCGGGTTAGGGTTAGGGTTAGGGTTCGGGTTAGGGTTAGGGTTAGGTTTCGGGTTACGGTAAGGGATAGGGTTAGGGTTCGGGTTAGGGTTAGGTTTAGGGTTAGGGTTAGGGTTAGGGTTAAGTTTCGGGGTAGGGTTAGGGTTAAGGTTCGGGTTAGGGTTAGGGTTAGGGTTAGGGTTCGGGTTAGGGTTAGGTTTAGGGTTCGGGTTCGGGTTAGGTTTAGGGTTCGGGTTAGGGTTCGGGTTAGGGTTAGCGTTCTGGTTAGTGTTAGGGTTCGGGTTAGTGTTAGGGTTAGGGTTCGGGTTCGGGTTACGGTTAGGGTTAGGGTTCAGTTTCGGGTTAGGTTTAGGGTTAGGGTTAGGGTCAGGGTTCGGGTTAGGGTTAGGGTTAGTGTTCGGGTTAGGGTTAGGCTTAGGGTTAGGGTTAGGGTTAGGTTTCGGGTTAGGGTTAGGGTTAGGGTTCGGGTTAGGGTTAGGGTTAGGTTTCGGGTTACGGTAAGGGTTAGGGTTAGGGTTCGGTTTAGCGTTAGGTTTAGGGTTAGGGTTAGGGTTAGGTTTAAGGTTCGGGGTAGGGTTAGGGTTAAGGTTCGGGTTAGGGTTAGGGTTAGGTTTAGGGTAAGGGTTCGGGGTAGGGTTAGGGTTCGGGTTAGGGGTAGGGTTCGTGTTCGGGTTAGGTTTAGGGTTCGGGTTAGGGTTCGGGTCAGGGTTAGTGTTCGGTTAGGGTTAGGGTTCGGGTTAGGGTTAGGGTTAGGTTTAGGAGGTAGGGTTAGGGTTAGGGTTCGGGTTAGGGCTAGGGTTAGGGTTAGGGTTAGGGTTCGGGTTAGGGTTAGGGTTAGGGTTAGGGGTTAGGGTTAGGGTTAGGGTTCAAGTTAGGATTAGGGTTACGGTTAGGGTTAGGGTTCGGGTTAGGGTTAGGGTAGGGTTCGGGTTAGGGTTAGGGTTAGGTTTAGGGTTATGGTTAGGGTTAGGGTTCGGTTTAGGGTTAAGGTTAGAGTTAGGGTTCGGGTTAGGGTTAGGGTTAGGGTTCGGGTTAGGGTTAGGGTTAGGGTTCGGGTTAGGGTTAGGGTTAAGGTTCGGGTTAGGGTTAGGGTTAGGGTGAGGGTTCGTGTTGTGTTTAGGGTTAGGGTTTGGGTTAGGGTTCGGGTTCGGGTTAGTGTTAGGGTAAGTGTTAGTGTTCGATTTATGGTTAGGGTTAGGGTTAGGGTTAGGGTTCGGGTTAGGGTTAGGGTTAGGGTTCAGGTTAGGGTTAGGGTTAGGGTTCGGTTTAGGGTTAGGGTTCGGTTTAGTGTTCGGGTTCGGGTTAGGGTTAGGGTTAGCGTTCTGGTTAGTGTTAGGGTTCGGGTTAGGGTTAGGGTTAGGGTTAGGGTTAGGGTTAGGTAAGGTTTCGGATTAGGGTTAGGGGTAGATTTCGGGTTAGGGTTCCGGTTCGGGTTAGGGTTAGGGTTAGGTTTAGGTTTAGGGTTACGGTTAAGGTTAGGGTTAGGGTTAGGGTTCGGGTTAGGGTTAGAGTTAGGGTTCAGGTTAGGGTTCGGGTTAAGGTTAGGGTTAGGGTTCTGGTTAGGGTTAGGATTAGGGTTGGGGTTCGGGTTAGGTTTAGGTTTAGGGTTAGGGTTAGGGTTAAGGTTTGGGGTAGGGTTAGGGTTAAGTTTCGGGTTAGGGTTAGGGTTAGGGTTCGGGTTAGGTTTAGGGTTAGGGTTATGGTTAGGGTTAGGGTTCGGGTTCGGGTTAGGGTTGGGGTTAGGGTTAGGGTTCGGGTTAGGGTTAGGGTTAGTGTTAGGGTTAGGGTTCGGGTTCGGATTAGGGTTAGGGGTAGGGTTCGGGTTAGGGTTCGGGTTCGGGTTCGGGTTCGGGTTAGGGTTAGGGTTAGGGTTAGGGGTTAGGGTTAGGGTTAGGGTTCGGGTTAGGGTTAGGGTTATGGTTAGGGTTAGGGTTCGGGTTAGGGTTAGGGTAGGGTTCGGGTTAGGGTTAGGGTTAGGGTTATTGTTGGGGTTAGGGTTCGGGTTAGGGTTAGGGTTAGGGTTAGGGTTCGGGTTAGGTTTAGGGTTAGGGTTTGGGTTAGGGTTCGGGTTAGGGTTAGGGTTAGCGTTCGGGTTAGGGTTAGGGTTAGGGTTAGGGTTCGGTTTAGGGTTAGGGTTAGGGTTAGGGTTAGGGTTCGGGTTAGGGTTAGGGTTCGGGTTAGGGTTAGGGTTAGGGTTCGGTTAGGGTTCGGGTTCGGTTTAGGGTTAGGGTTAGGGTTAGGGTTAGTTTTAGGGTTAGGGTTAGGGTTTGGATTAGGGTTAGGGGTAGGGTTCGGGTTAGGGTTCGGGTTCGGGTTCGGGTTAGGGTTAGGGTTAGGGTTAGGTTTAGGGTTCGGGTTAGGGTCAGTGTTAGGGTTAGGGGTTAGGGTTAGGGTTAGGTTTGGGGTTAGGTTTAGGGTTACGGTTAGGGTTAGGGTCGCGTTAGGGTTAGGGTAGGGTTCGGGTTAGGGTTAGGGTTAGGGTTCGGGTTAGGGTTAGGGTTAGGTTTCGGGTTACGGTAAGGGTTAGGGTTAGGGTTCGGGTTAGGGTTAGGTTTAGGGTTAGGGTTAGGGTTAGGGTTAAGTTTCGGGGTAGGGTTAGGGTTAAGGTTCGGGTTAGGGTTAGGGTTAGGGTTAGGGTTCGGGTTAGGGTTAGGTTTAGGGTTCGGGTTCGGGTTAGGGTTAGGGTTCGGGTTAGGGTTCGGGTTAGGGTTAGGATTCGGGTAAGGTGTTAGGGTTCGGGTTCGTGGTAGGGTTAGGGTTAGGGTTCCGGTTAAGGTTAGGGTTAGGGTTCAGGTTAGGGTAGGGTTAGGGTTCGGGTTCGGGTTAGGGTTCGGGTTAGGGTTAGGGTTCGGGTTAGGGTTAGGGTTAGTGTTAGGTTTAGGGTTCGGTTTAGGGTTAGGTTTCGGGTTCGGGTTACGGTTAGGGTTAGGGTTCAGTTTCGGGTTAGGGTTAGGGTTAGGGTTAGGGTCAGGGTTCGGGTTAGTGTTAGGGTTAGGGTTAGTGTTCGGGTTAGGGTTAGGGTTAGGGTTAGGGTTCGGGTTATGGTTAGGGTTAGGGTTCGGGTTAGGGTTAGGTTTAGGTTTCGGGTTACGGTAAGGGTTAGGGTTAGGGTTCGGGTTAGGGTTAGGTTTAGGGTTAGGGTTAGGGTTAGGGTTAAGGTTCGGGGTTGTGTTAGATTAAGGTTCGGGTTAGGGTTAGGGTTAGGTTTAGGGTTCGGGTTAGGGTTAGGTTTAGGGTTAGGGTTCGGGTTAGGGTTCGGGTTCGGGTTAGGGTTAGGGTTAGGGTTCGGGTTAGGGTTAGGGTTCGGGTTAGGGTTCGGTTTAGGGTTAGGGTTTGGGTTAGGGTTAGGGTTCGTGTTAGGTTTAGGATTCCGGTTAGGTTTAGGGTTAGGGTTCGGGTTCGGGTTAGGGTTAGGGTTCGGGTTAGGGTTAGGGTTAGGGTTATGGTTACGGTTAGGGTTCGGGTTTGGGTTAGGGTTAGGATTAGGGTTCGGGTTAGGGTTAGTGTTAGGGTTCGGGTTAGGGTTCGGGTTAGGGTTAGGGTTAGGGTTCGGGTTAGGGTTAGGGTTAGGGTTAGGGTTCGGGTTAGGGTTAGGTTTAGGGTTCGGGTTCGGGTTAGGGTTAGAGTTCGGGTTAGGGTTCGGGTTAGGGTTAGCGTTCTGGTTAGTGTTAGGGTTCGGGTTAGTGTTAGGGTTAGTGTTCGGGTTCGGGTTACGGTTAGGGTTAGGGTTCAGTTTCGGGTTAGGGTTAGGGTTAGGGTTAGGGTCAGGGTTCGGTTTAGGGTTAGGGTTAGGGTTAGTGTTCGGGTTAGGGTTAGGCTTAGGGTTAGGGTTAGGGTTAGGGTTCGGGTTAGGGTTAGGGTTAGGGTTCGGGTTAGGGTTAGGGTTAGGTTTCGGGTTACGGTAAGGGTTAGGGTTAGGGTTCGGTTTAGGGTTAGGTTTAGGGTTAGGGTTAGGGTTAGGTTTAAGGTTCGGGGTAGGGTTAGGGTTAAGGTTCGGGTTAGGGTTAGGGTTAGGTTTAGGGTAAGGGTTCGGGGTAGGGTTAGGGTTCGGGTTAGGGGTAGGGTTCGTGTTCGGGTTAGGTTTAGGTTTCGGGTTAGGGTTCGGGTTAGGGTTAGTGTTCGGTTAGGGTTAGGGTTCGGGTTAGGGTTAGGGTTAGGTTTAGGAGGTAGGGTTAGGGTTAGGGTTCGGGTTAGGGCTAGGGTTAGTGTTAGGGTTAGGGTTCGGGTTAGGGTTAGGGTTAGGGTTAGGGGTTAGGGTTAGGGTTAGGGTTCGAGTTCGGATTAGGGTTACGGTTAGGGTTAGGGTTCGGGTTAGGGTTAGGGTAGGGTTCGGGTTAGGGTTAGGGTTAGGTTTAGGGTTATGGTTAGGGTTAGGGTTCGGTTTAGGGTTAAGGTTAGAGTAAGGGTTCGGGTTAGGGTTAGGGTTAGGGTTCGGGTTAGGGTTAGGGTTCGGGTTAGGGTTAGGGTTAAGGTTCGGGTTAGGGTTAGGGTTAGGGTGAGGGTTCGTGTTCGGTTTAGGGTTAGGGTTTGGGTTAGGGTTCGGGTTCGGGTTAGTGTTAGGGTAAGGGTTAGGGTTCGATTTATGGTTAGGGTTAGGGTTAGGGTTAGGGTTCGGGTTAGGGTTAGGGTTAGGGTTCAGGTTAGGGTTAGGGTTAGGGTTCGGTTTAGGGTTAGGGTTCGGTTTAGTGTTCGGGTTCGGGTTAGGGTTAGGGTTAGCGTTCTGGTTAGTGTTAGGGTTCGGGTTAGGGTTAGGGTTAGGGTTAGGGTTAGGGTTAGGTAAGGGTTCGGATTAGGGTTAGGGGTAGATTTCGGGTTAGGGTTCCGGTTCGGGTTAGGGTTAGGGTTAGGTTTAGGTTTAGGGTTAGGGTTAAGGTTAGGGTTAGGGTTAGGGTTCGGGATAGGGTTAGAGTTAGGGTTCA
>JAVLSZ010000199.1:110000-130000 GCA_032313775.1 Urocyon cinereoargenteus | reverse complement strand
GTTAGGGTTAGGGTTACGGTTAGGGTTAGGGTTCGCGGTAGGGTTAGGGTAGGGTTCGGGTTAGGGTTAGGTTTAGGGTTCGGGTTAGGGTTAGGGTTAGGTTTCGGGTTACGGTAAGGGTTAGGGTTAGGGTTCGGGTTAGGGTTAGGTTTATGGTTAGGGTTAGGTTTAGGGTTAAGTTTCAGGGTAGGGTTAGGGTTAAGGTTCGGGTTAGGGTCAGGGTTAGGGTTAGGGTTCGGGTTAGGGTTAGGTTTAGGGTTCGGGTTCGGGTTAGCGTTAGGGTTCGGGTTAGGGTTAGGATCCGGGTAAGGGGTTAGGGTTCGGGTTCGTGGTAGGGTTAGGGTTAGGGTTCCGGTTAAGGTTAGGGTTAGGGTCCAGGTTAGGGTTAGGTTTAGTGTTCGGGTTCGTGTTAGGGTTAGTGTTAGGGTTAGGGTTCGGGTTCGGGTTAGGGTTCGGGTTAGGGTTAGGGTTCGGGTTAGGTTTAGGGTTAGTGTTAGGGTTAGGGTTCGGGTTAGGGTTAGGGTTCGGGTTCGGGTTACGGTTAGGGTTAGGGTTCAGTTTCGGGTTAGGGTTAGGGTTAGGGTTAGGGTTAGGGTCAGGGTTCGGGTTAGTGTTAGGGTTAGGGTTAGTGTTCGGGTTAGGGTTAGGGTTAGGGTTAGGGTTAGGTTTCGGGTTAGGGTTAGGGTTAGGGTTCGGGTTAGGTTTAGGGTTAGGTTTCGGGTTACGGTAAGGGTTAGGGTTAGGGTTCGGGTTAGGGTTAGGTTTAGGGTTAGGGTTAGCGTTAGGGTTAAGGTTCGGGGTAGGGTTAGGGTTAAGATTCGGGTTAGGGTTAGGGTTAGGGTTAGGGTTAGGGTTCGGGTTAGGGTTAGGTTTAGGGTTAGGGTTCGGGTTAGGGTTCGGGTTCGAGTTAGGGTTAGGGTTAGGGTTCGGGTAAGGGTTTGGGTTAGGGTTCGGGTTAGGGTTCGGGTTAGGGTTAGGGTTAGGGTTCGGGTTAGGGTTCCGGTTCGGGTTCGGGTTAGGGTTAGGGTTAGGTTTAGGGTTCGGTTTAGGTTTAGGGTTAGGGTTAGGGTCAGGGTTCGGGTTAGGGTTAGGGTTATGGTTCGGGTTAGGGTTAGGGTTAGGGTTAGGGTGAGGGTTCGTGTTCGGTTTAGGGTTAGGGTTTGGGTTAGGGTTCGGGTTCGGGTTAGGGTTAGGGTTAGGGTTAGGGTTAGGGTTAGGGTTCGGGTTAGGGTTAGGGTTAGGGTTAGGGTTCGGTATAGGGTTAGGGTTAGGGTTCGGGTTAGGGTTAGGGTTCTGGTTAGGTTTAGGGTTAGGGTTCGGGTTAGGGTTCGGGTTCGGGTTAGGGTTAGGGTTAGGGTTAGCGTTCTGGTTAGTGTTAGGGTTCGGGTTAGGGTTAGGGTTAGGGTTAGGGTTAGGGTAAGGTTTCGGATTAGGGTTAGGGGTAGAGTTCTGGTTAGGGTTCCGGTTCGGGTTAGGGTTAGGGTTAGGTTTAGATTTAAGGTTAGGGTTAAGGTTAGGGTTAGGGTTAGGGTTCTGGTTAGGGTTAGAGTTAGGGTTCAGGTTAGGGTTCGGGTTAGGGTTAGGGTTAGGGTTAGGGTTAGGGTTACTGTTAGGGTTAGGGTTAGGGTTAGGGTTCGCGTTAGGGTTCGGGATAGGTGTCGGGTTAGGGTTAGGTTTAGGGTTCGGGTTCGGGTTCGGGTTAGGTTTAGGGTTCGTGTTAGGGTTAGGGTTCGGGTTAGGGTTAGGGTTAGGGTTCGGGTTCGGGTTAGGGTTAGGGTTCGGGTTCGTGTTAGGGTTCGGGTTAGGGTTAGGATTAGGGTTAGTGTTCGGTTTCGGGGTTAGGGTTAGGTTTAGGGTTCGGGTTAGGGTTCGGGTTAGGGTTAGGATTCGTGTAAGGGGTTAGGGTTCGGGTTCGGGTTAGGGTTAGGGTTAGGGTTCCGGTTAGTGTTAGGGTTAGGGTTAGGGTTCGGGTTAGGGTTAGGGTTAGGGTTAGGGTTCAGGTTAGGGTTAGGGTTAGGGTTCGGGTTAGGGTTCGTGTTAGGCTTAGGGTTAGGGTTTGGGTTAGAGTTCGGGTTAGGGTTAGGGTTCGGGTTAGGGTTAGGTTTAGGGTTCGGGTTAGGGTTAGGTTTAGGATTCGGGTTAGGGTTAGGGTTTCGGTTAAGGTTAGGGTTCGGGTTAGGGTTAGGGTTAGGGTTCGGGTTAGGGTTAGGGTTAGGGTTATGGTTACGGTTAGGGTTCGGGTTAGGGTTAGGTTTAGGATTAGGGTTCGGGTTAGGGTTAGGGTTAGGGTTCGGGTTAGGGTTCGGGTTAGGGTTAGGGTTAGGGTTCGGGTTAGGGTGAGGGTTAGGGTTAGGGTTCGGGTTAGGGTTAGGGTTAGGGTTAGGGTTCTGGTTAGGGTTAGGGTTCGGGTTAGGTTTAGGGTTAGGGTTAGGGTTCGGATTAGGGTTAGGGGTAGGGTTCGGGTTAGGGTTCGGGTTCGAGTTAGGGTTAGGGTTAGGGTTAGGTTTAGGGTTAGGTTTAGGGTTAGGGTTAGGGTTAGGGTTAGGGTTAGGGTTCGGTTTAGGGTTAGGGTTAAGGTTCGGGTTAGGGTTAGGTTTAGGGTTAGGGTTCGTGTTCGGTTTAGGGTTAGGGTTTGGGTTAGGGTTCGGGTTCGTGTTAGGGTTAGGGTTAGGGTTAGGGTTAGGGTTAGGGTTAGGGTTCGGTTTAGGGTTAGGGTTAGGTTTCGGGTTAGGGTTAGGGTTCGGGTTAGGGTTAGGGTTAGGGTTCGGGTTAGTGTTCGGGTTCGGGTTCGGGTTAGGGTTAGGGTTAGCGTTCTGGTTAGGTTTAGGGTTCGGGTTAGGGTTAGTGTTAGGGTTAGGGTTAGGTTTCGGATTAGGGTTAGGGGTAGGTTTCGGGTTAGGGATCCGGTTCGGGTTAGGGTTAGGGTTAGGGTTAGGGTTAGGGTTAGGGTTAAGGTTAGGGTTAGGGTTAGGGTTCGGGTTCGGGTTAGGGTTAGGGTTAGGGTTCAGGTTAGGGTTCGGGTTAGGGTTAAGGTTAGGGTTATGGTTCCGGTTAGGGATAGGATTAGGGTTAGGGTTCGGGATCGGGTTAGGTTTAGGGTTAGGGTTAGGGTTAGGGTTAAGTTTCGGGGTAGGGTTAGGGTTAAGTTTCGGGTAAGGTTTAGGGTTAGGGTTAGGGTTAGGGTTCACGTTAGGTTTCGGGTTAGGTGTCGGGTTAGGGTTAGGGTTAGGGTTTGGGTTACGGTTAGGGTTACGGTTAGGGTTAGGGTTCGGGTTACGGTTAGGGTTAGGGTTCGGGTTAGGGTTAGGGTTAGGGTTATGGTTAGGGTTAGGTTTCGGGTTAGGGTTAGGGTTAGGGTTAGGGTTCGGGTTAGGGTTAGGGTTAGGGTTCGGGTTAGGGTTCGGTTTAGGGTTAGGGTTAGGGTTAGGGTTCGGGTTTGGGTTAGGGTTAGGGTTAGGGTTTGGTTTAGGGTTAGGGTTAGGGTTAGGGTTAGGGTTAGGGTTCGGGTTAGGTTTAGGGTTCGGGTTAGGGTTCGGGTTAGGGTTAGGTTTAGGGTTAGGGTTCGGGTTCGGGGTTAGGGTTATGGTTAGGGTTCGGGTTAGGGTTCGGGTTAGGGTTAGGATTCGGGTAAGGGGTTAGGGTTCGGGTTCGTGGTAGGGTTAGGGTTAGGGTTCCGGTTAAGGTTAGGGTTAGGGTCCAGGTTAGGGTTAGGTTTAGTGTTCGGGTTCGTGTTAGGGTTAGTGTTAGGGTTAGGGTTCGGGTTCGGGTTAGGGTTCGGGTTAGGGTTAGGGTTAGGGTTCGGGTTAGGTTTAGGGTTAGTGTTAGGGTTAGGGTTCGGGTTAGGGTTAGGGTTCGGGTTCGGGTTACGGTTAGGGTTAGGGTTCAGTTTCGGGTTAGGGTTAGGGTTAGGGTTAGGGTTAGGGTCAGGGTTCGGGTTAGTGTTAGGGTTAGGGTTAGTGTTCGGGTTAGGGTTAGGGTTAGGGTTAGGGTTAGGGTTAGGTTTCGGGTTAGGGTTAGGGTTAGGGTTCGGGTTAGGTTTAGGGTTAGGTTTCGGGTTACGGTAAGGGTTAGGGTTAGGGTTCGGGTTAGGGTTAGGTTTAGGGTTAGGGTTAGCGTTAGGGTTAAGGTTCGGGGTAGGGTTAGGGTTAAGATTCGGGTTAGGGTTATGGTTAGGGTTAGGGTTAGGGTTAGGGTTCGGGTTAGGGTTAGGTTTAGGGTTAGGGTTCGGGTTAGGGTTCGGGTTCGAGTTAGGGTTAGGGTTAGGGTTCGGGTAAGGGTTTGGGTTAGGGTTCGGGTTAGGGTTCGGGTTAGGGTTAGGGTTAGGGTTCGGGTTAGGGTTCCGGTTCGGGTTCGGGTTAGGGTTAGGGTTAGGTTTAGGGTTCGGTTTAGGTTTAGGGTTAGGGTTAGGGTCAGGGTTCGGGTTAGGGTTAGGGTTATGGTTCGGGTTAGGGTTAGGGTTAGGGTTAGGGTGAGGGTTCGTGTTCGGTTTAGGGTTAGGGTTTGGGTTAGGGTTCGGGTTCGGGTTAGGGTTAGGGTTAGGGTTAGGGTTAGGGTTCGGGTTAGGGTTAGGGTTAGGGTTAGGGTTCGGTATAGGGTTAGGGTTAGGGTTCGGGTTAGGGTTAGGGTTCTGGTTTGGTTTAGGGTTAGGGTTCGGGTTAGGGTTCGGGTTCGGGTTAGGGTTAGGGTTAGGGTTAGCGTTCTGGTTAGTGTTAGGGTTCGGGTTAGGGTTAGGGTTAGGGTTAGGGTTAGGGTAAGGGTTCGGATTAGGGTTAGGGGTAGAGTTCTGGTTAGGGTTCCGGTTCGGGTTAGGGTTAGGGTTAGGTTTAGATTTAAGGTTAGGGTTAAGGTTAGGGTTAGGGTTAGGGTTCTGGTTAGGGTTAGAGTTAGGGTTCAGGTTAGGGTTCGGGTTAGGGTTAGGGTTAGGGTTAGGGTTAGGGTTACTGTTAGGGTTAGGGTTAGGGTTAGGGTTAGGGTTCGCGTTAGGGTTCGGGATAGGTGTCGGGTTAGGGTTAGGTTTAGGGTTCGGGTTCGGGTTCGGGTTAGGTTTAGGGTTCGTGTTAGGGTTAGGGTTCGGGTTAGGGTTAGGGTTAGGGTTCGGGTTCGGGTTAGGGTTAGGGTTCGGGTTCGTGTTAGGGTTCGGGTTAGGGTTAGGATTAGGGTTAGTGTTCGGTTTCGGGGTTAGGGTTAGGTTTAGGGTTCGGGTTAGGGTTCGGGTTAGGGTTAGGATTCGTGTAAGGGGTTAGGGTTCGGGTTCGGGTTAGGGTTAGGGTTAGGGTTCCGGTTAGTGTTAGGGTTAGGGTTAGGGTTCGGGTTAGGGTTAGGGTTAGGGTTAGGTTTCAGGTTAGGGTTAGGGTTAGGGTTCGGGTTAGGGTTCGTGTTAGGCTTAGGGTTAGCGTTAGGGTTAGAGTTCGGGTTAGGGTTAGGGTTCGGGTTAGGGTTAGGTTTAGGGTTCGGGTTAGGGTTAGGTTTAGGATTCGGGTTAGGGTTAGGGTTTCGGTTAAGGTTAGGGTTCGGGTTAGGGTTAGGGTTAGGGTTCGGGTTAGGGTTAGGGTTAGGGTTATGGTTACGGTTAGGGTTCGGGTTAGGGTTAGGTTTAGGATTAGGGTTCGGGTTAGGGTTAGGGTTAGGGTTAGGGTTAGGGTTCGGGTTAGGGTTAGGGTTAGGGTTCGGGTTAGGGTGAGGGTTAGGGTTAGGGTTCGGGTTAGGGTTAGGGTTAGGGTTAGGGTTCTGGTTAGGGTTAGGGTTCGGGTTAGGTTTAGGGTTAGGGTTAGGGTTCGGATTAGGGTTAGGGGTAGGGTTCGGGTTAGGGTTCGGGTTCGAGTTAGGGTTAGGGTTAGGGTTAGGTTTAGGGTTAGGTTTAGGGTTAGGGTTAGGGTTAGGGTTAGGGTTAGGGTTCGGTTTAGGGTTAGGGTTAAGGTTCGGGTTAGGGTTAGGTTTAGGGTTAGGGTTCGTGTTCGGTTTAGGGTTAGGGTTTGGGTTAGGGTTCGGGTTCGTGTTAGGGTTAGGGTTAGGGTTAGGGTTAGGGTTAGGGTTAGGGTTCGGTTTAGGGTTAGGGTTAGGTTTCGGGTTAGGGTTAGGGTTCGGGTTAGGGTTAGGGTTAGGGTTCGGGTTAGTGTTCGGGTTCGGGTTCGGGTTAGGGTTAGGGTTAGCGTTCTGGTTAGGTTTAGGGTTCGGGTTAGGGTTAGTGTTAGGGTTAGGGTTAGGGTTCGGATTAGGGTTAGGGGTAGGTTTCGGGTTAGGGATCCGGTTCGGGTTAGGGTTAGGGTTAGGGTTAGGGTTAGGGTTAAGGTTAGGGTTAGGGTTAGGGTTCGGGTTAGGGTTAGGGTTAGGGTTCAGGTTAGGGTTCGGGTTAGGGTTAAGGTTAGGGTTATGGTTCCGGTTAGGGATAGGATTAGGGTTAGGGTTCGGGATCGGGTTAGGTTTAGGGTTAGGGTTAGGGTTAGGGTTAAGTTTCGGGGTAGGGTTAGGGTTAAGTTTCGGGTAAGGTTTAGGGTTAGGGTTAGGGTTAGGGTTCACGTTAGGTTTCGGGTTAGGTGTCGGGTTAGGGTTAGGGTTAGGGTTTGGGTTACGGTTAGGGTTACGGTTAGGGTTAGGGTTCGGGTTACGGTTAGGGTTAGGGTTCGGGTTAGGGTTAGGGTTAGGGTTATGGTTAGGGTTAGGTTTCGGGTTAGGGTTAGGGTTAGGGTTAGGGTTCGGGTTAGGGTTAGGGTTAGGGTTCGGGTTAGGGTTCGGTTTAGGGTTAGGGTTAGGGTTAGGGTTCGGGTTTGGGTTAGGGTTAGGGTTAGGGTTTGGTTTAGGGTTAGGGTTAGGGTTAGGGTTAGGGTTAGGGTTCGGGTTAGGTTTAGGGTTCGGGTTAGGGTTCGGGTTAGGGTTAGGTTTAGGGTTAGGGTTCGGGTTCGGGGTTAGGGTTATGGTTAGGGTTCGGGTTAGGGTTCGGGTTAGGGTTAGGATTCGGGTAAGGGGTTAGGGTTCGGGTTCGGGTTAGGGTTAGGGTTAGGGTTCCGGTAAAGGTTAGGTTTAGGGTTCTGTTTAGGGTTAGGGTTAGGTTTAGGTTAGGGTTAGCATTAGGTTTAGGGTTAGGTTTCGGTTTAGGGTTAGGGTAAGGGTTAGGGTTCGGGTTAGGGTTAGGTTTAGGGTTTGGGTTAGGGTTAGGGTTAGGATTCGGGTTAGGGTTAGGGTTAGGGTTAGGGTTAGGGTTAGGGTTTCGGTTAAGGTTAGGTTTCGGGTTAGGGTTAGGGTTAGGGTTCGGGTTAGGGTTAGGGTTAGGGTTATGGTTACGGTTAGGGTTCGGGTTAGGGTTAGGGTTAGGATTAGGGTTCGGGTTAGGGTAGGGTTAGGGTTCGGGTTAGGGTTCGGGTTAGGGTTAGGGTTAGGGTTCGGGTTAGGGTGAGGGTTAGGGTTAGGGTTCGGGTTAGGGTTAGGGTTAGGGTTCTGGTTAGGGTTAGGGTTCGAGTTAGGGTTAGGGTTAGGGTTAGGGTTCGGATTAGGGTTAGGGGTAGGGTTCGGGTTAGGGTTCGGGTTCGAGTTAGGGTTAGGGTTAGGGTTAGGGTTCGGGTTAGGGTTAGGGTTAGGTTTAGGGTTCGGTTTAGGGTTAGGGTTAGGGTTAGGGTTCGGGTTAGGGTTCGGGTTTGGGTTAGGGTTCGGTTTAGGGTTACGGTTCGGTTTAGTGTTAGTGCTCGGGTTCGGTTTAGGGTTAGGGTTTATGTTCGGGTTCGGGTTAGGGTTCGGGTTAGGGTTAGGGTTTGAGTTAGGGTTCGGGTTAGGGTACGGGTTAGGGTTAGGGTTAGGGTTCGGGTTAGGGTTAGGGTTGGGGTTCGGGTTAGGGTTAGGGTTAGGTTTTGGGTTCGGGGTAGGGTTAGGGTTCGGGTCAGGGTTCGGTTTAGGGTTAGGGTTCGGGTTAGGGTTAGGGTTAGGGTTCGGGTTCGGGTTAGGGTTAGGGTTGGGGTTCGGGTTAGGGTTCAGGTTAGGGTTCGGGTTAGGGTTAGGGTTAGGTTTAGGGTTTGGGTTCAGGGTTAGGGTTAGGTTTAGTGTTCGGGTTAGGGTTCGGGTTAGTGTTAGGATTCGGGTAAGGGTTTAGGGTTCGGATTCGGGTTAGGGTTACGGTTAGGGTTCCGGTTAGGATTAGGGTTAGGTTTCGGGTTAGGGTTCGGGTTAGGGTTAGGTTTAGGGTTCGGGTTAGGGTTCGGGTTAGGGTTAGGGTTAGGGTTTGGGTTAGGGTTAGGTTTAGGGTTCGGGTTAGGGTTCGGTTAGGGTTAGGGTTAGGGTTCGGGTTAGGGTTAGGGTTACGGTTCGGGTTAGGGTTCGGGTTAGGGTTAGGGTTAGGGTTAGGGTTAGTGTTCGTGTTAGGGTTAGGGTTCGGTTTAGGGAAGGGTTAGGGTTAGGGTTCGGGTTCGGGTTAGGGTTAGGGTTCGGGTTAAGGGTTAGGTTTAGGGTTCGGTTTCGGGTTAGGGTTAGGGTTAGGGTAAGGGTTAGGGTTAGGGTTCGGGTGAAGGTTCTGGTTAGGGTTAGGGTTAGGGTTAGGGTTAGGGTTCGGGTTAGTGTTAGGGTTAGGGTTCGGGTTAGGGTTCGGGTTAGGGTTAGGGTTAGGGTTAGGGTTCGGGTTAGTGTTAGGGTTAGGGTTCGGGTTAGGGTTAGGGTTCGGATTAGTGTTAGGGTTAGGGTTCGGGTTAGGGTTAGGGTTAGGTTATAGTGTTAGGGTTAGGGTTAGGGTTAGGGTTAGGGGTTAGGGTTAGTGTTAGGGTTAGGGTTAGGGTTAGGGTTCAGGTTAGGGTTCGGGTAAGGGTTAGGGTTCGGGTTAGGGGTAGGGTTAGGGTTAGAGTTAGGGTTAGGGTTAGTGTTCGCGTTAGGGTTAGGGTTAGGGTTAGGTTTAGGGTTCGGTTTAGGGTTAGGGTTAGGGTTGGGGTTCGGGTTAGGGATCGGGTAAGGGTTAGGGTTCGAGTTAGGATTAGGTTTAGGGTTAGAGTTAGGGTTAGGGTTAGGGTTCGCGTTAGGGTTAGGGTTAGGGTTAGGGTTAGGGTTCGGTTTAGGGTTAGGGTTAGGGTTCGTTTTCGGGTTCGGGTTAGGGTTAGGGTTCGGGTTCGCGTTAGGATTCGGGTTCGGGTTAGGGTTTGGGTTCAGGTTAGGGTTAGGGGTTAGGTTTTAGGTTAGGGTTAGGTTTAGGGATCGGGTTAGGGTTAGGGTTAGGGTTAGGTTTAGGGTTAGTTTTCGTGTTAGGGTTAGGGTTAGGGTTAGGGTTCGGGTTATGGTTAAGGTTAGGGTTCGGTTTAGGGTTCGGGTTAGGGTTAGGGTTAGGGTTAGGGTTCAGGTTAGGGTTCGGGTAAGGGTTAGGGTTCGGGTTAGTGTTAGGGTTAGGGTTAGAGTTAGGGTTAGGGTTAGTGTTCGCGTTAGGGTTAGGGTTAGGGTTAGGTTTAGGGTTCGGTTTAGGGTTAGGGTTAGGGTTAGGGTTCGGGTTAGGGATCGGGTAAGGGTTAGGGTTCGAGTTAGGATTAGGTTTAGGGTTAGAGTTAGGGTTAGGGTTAGGGTTCGCGTTAGGGTTAGGGTTAGGGTTAGGGTTAGGGTTCGGTTTAGGGTTAGGGTTAGGGTTCGTTTTCGGGTTCGGGTTAGGGTTAGGGTTCGGGTTCGGGTTAGGATTCGGGTTCGGGTTAGGGTTTGGGTTCAGGTTAGGGTTAGGGGTTAGGTTTTAGGTTAGGGTTAGGTTTAGAGATCGGGTTAGGGTTTGGTTAGGGTTAGGTTTAGGGTTAGTTTTCGTGTTAGGGTTAGGGTTAGGGTTAGGGTTCGGGTTATGGTTAAGGTTAGGGTTCGGTTTAGGGTTCGGGTTAGGGTTAGGGTTAGGGTTAGGGTTAGGGTTCGGGTTAGGGTTCGGGTTAGGGTTAGGGTTAGTGTTATGATTAGGGTTCGGGTTAAGGTTCGGGTTAGGGTTAGGTTTAGGTTAGGGTTAGCGTTAGGTTTAGGGTTAGGTTTCGGGTTAGGGTTAGGGTTAGGGTTAGGGTTCAGGTTAGGGTTAGGGTTCGAGTTAGGGTTAGGGTTCGGGTTAGGGTTAGGGTTAGGGTTAGGGTTAGGTTTAGGGTTCGGGTTCAGGTTAGGGTTAGGGTTCGGGTTAGGGTTCGGTTTAGGGTTACGGTTCGGTTTAGTGTTAGTGCTCGGGTTCGGTTTAGGGTTAGGGTTTATGTTCGGGTTCGGGTTAGGGTTCGGGTTAGGGTTAGGGTTTGAGTTAGGGTTCGGGTTAGGGTACGGGTTAGGGTTAGGGTTAGGGTTAGGGTTAGGGTTTGGGTTCGGGTTAGGGTTCGGGTTTGGGTTAGGGTTCGGTTTAGGGTTAGGGTTAGGGTTAGGGTTAGGGTTAGGGTTCGGTTTAGGGTTATGGTTCGGGTTCGGGTTAGGGTTAGGTTTCGGGTTAGGGTTAGGGTTAGGGGTTAGGGTGAGGGTTCGGGTTAGAGTTCGGGTTAGGGTTCGGGTTAGGGTTAGGGTAAGGGTTAGGTTTCGGGTTCGGGTTAAGGGTTAGTTTTAGGGTTCGGTTTCGGGTTAGGGTTAGGGTTAGGGTAAGGGTTAGGGTTAGGTTTCGGGTTAAGGTTCTGGTTAGGGTTATGGTTAGGGTTAGGGTTCGGGTTAGGGTTAGGGTTAGGGTTAGGGTTAGTGTTAGGGTTCGGGTTCGGGTTAAGGTTAGGGTTAGGGTTCCGGTTAGGGTTCGCGTTCGGGTTAGGGTTAGGGCTAGGGTTCGCGTTAGGGTTAGGGTTAGGGTTCGGGTTAGGGTTAGGGTTCGGGTTAGGTTTAGGGTAAGTGTTCGGGTTAGGTTTAGGTTTGGGGTTAGGGTTAGGTTCAGGGTTCGGGTTAGGGTTAGGTTTCGGGTTAGGGTTGGGTTCGGGTTAGGTTTCGGGTTAGGGTTAGTGTTCGGGTTCGGGTTAGGGTTAGGTTTTGGGTTAGGGTTAGGGTTAGGGTTAGGGTTAGGGTTAGTGTTAGGGTTCGGGTTAGGGTTAGGTTTAGGGTTCGGGGTAGGTTTAGGTTTCGGGTCAGGGTTCGGGTTAGGGTTAGGGTTCGGGTTAGGGTTAGGGTTAGGGTTCGGGTTAGTGTTCGGGTTAGGGTTCGGGTTGGGGTTCGGGTTAGGGTTCGGGTTAGGGTTCGGGTTAGGGTTAGGGTTAGGTTTAGGGTTTGGGTTCAGGGTTAGGGTTAGGGTTAGTGTTCGGGTTAGGGTTCGGTTTAGTGTTAGGATTCGGGTAAGGGGTTGGGGTTCGGATTCGGGTTAGGGTTAGGGTTAGGGTTCCGGTTAGGATTAGGGTTAGGTTTCGGTTTAGGGTTAGGGTTAGGTTTAGGGTTCGGGTTAGGGTTCGGGTTAGGGTTAGGGTTAGGGTTTGGGTTAGGGTTAGGTTTAGGGTTCGGGTTAGGGTTCGGGTTAGGGTTAGGGTTAGGGTTCGGGTGAGGGTTAGGGTTAGGGTTCGGGTTAGGTTTCGGGTTAGGGTTAGGGTTAGGGTTAGGTTTAGTGTTCGTGTTAGGGTTAGGGTTCGGGTTAGGGAAGGGTTAGGGTTAGGGTTCGGGTTCGGGTTAGGGTTAGGGTTCGGGTTAAGGTTAGGGTTAGGGTTCTGGTTAGGGTACGGGTTTGGGTTAGTGTTAGGGTTAGGGTTCGGGTTAGGGTTAGGGTTACGGTTAGGGTTAGGGTTATGGTTCGCGTTAGGGTTAGGGTTAGGGTTAGGGTTAGGGTTCGGTTTAGGGTTAGGGTTAGGGTTCGTTTTCGGGTTCGGGTTAGGGTTAGGGTTCGGGTTCGGGTTAGGATTCGGGTTCGGGTTAGGGTTTGGGTTCAGGTTAGGGTTAGGGGTTAGGTTTTAGGTTAGGGTTAGTTTTAGGGATCGGGTTAGGGTTAGGGTTAGGGTTAGGTTTAGGGTTAGTTTTCGTGTTAGGGTTAGGGTTAGGGTTAGGGTTCGGGTTATGGTTAAGGTTAGGGTTCGGTTTAGGGTTCGGGTTAGGGTTCGGGTTAGGGTTAGGGGTTAGGGTTAGTGTTAGGGTTAGGGTTAGGGTTCAGGTTAGGGTTCGGGTAAGGGTTAGGGTTCGGGTTAGGGTTAGGGTTAGGGTTAGAGTTAGGGTTAGGGTTAGTGTTCGCGTTAGGGTTAGGGTTAGGGTTAGGGTTAGGGTTCGGTTTAGGGTTAGGGTTAGGGTTAGGGTTCGGGTTAGGGATCGGGTAAGGGTTAGGGTTCGAGTTAGGATTAGGTTTAGGGTTAGAGTTAGGGTTAGGGTTAGGGTTCGCGTTAGGGTTAGGGTTAGGTTTAGGGTTAGGGTTAGGGTTCGGTTTAGGGTTAGGGTTAGGGTTCGTTTTCGGGTTCGGGTTAGGGTTAGGGTTCGGGTTCGGGTTAGGATTCGGGTTCGGTTTAGGGTTTGGGTTCAGGTTAGGGTTAGGGGTTAGGTTTTAGGTTAATGTTAGGTTTAGGGATCGGGTTAGGGTTAGGGTTAGGGTTAGGTTTAGGGTTAGTTTTCGTGTTAGGGTTAGGGTTAGGGTTAGGGTTCTGGTTATGGTTAAGGTTAGGGTTCGGTTTAGGGTTCGGGTTAGGGTTAGGGTTAGGGTTAGGGTTAGGGTTCGGGTTAGGGTTCGGGTTAGGGTTAGGGTTAGGGTTATGATTAGGGTTCGGGTTAAGGTTCGGGTTAGGGTTAGGTTTAGGTTAGGGTTAGCGTTAGGTTTAGGGTTAGGTTTCGGGTTAGGGTTAGGGTTAGGGTTAGGGTTCAGGTTAGGGTTAGGGTTCGAGTTAGGTTTAGGGTTCGGGTTAGGGTTAGGGTTAGGGTTAGGGTTAGGTTTAGGGTTCGGGTTCAGGTTAGGGTTAGGGTTCGGGTTAGGGTTCGCTTTAGGGTTACGGTTCGGTTTAGTGTTAGTGCTCGGTTTCGGTTTAGGCTTAGGGTTTATTTTCGGGTTCGGGTTAGGGTTCGGGTTAGGGTTAGGGTTTGAGTTAGGGTTCGGGTTAGGGTACGGGTTAGGGTTAGGGTTAGGGTTAGGGTTAGGGTTAGGGTTTGGGTTCGGGTTAGGGTTCGGGTTTGGGTTAGGGTTCGGGTTAGGGTTAGGGTTATGGTTAGGGTTAGGGTTCGGTTTAGGGTTATGGTTCGGGTTCGGGTTAGGGTTAGGTTTCGGGTTAGGGTTAGGGTTAGGGGTTAGGGTGAGGGTTCGGGTTAGAGTTCGGGTTAGGGTTCGGGTTAGGGTTAGGGTAAGTGTTAGGGTTCGGGTTCGGGTTAAGGGTTAGGTTTAGGGTTCGGTTTCGGGTTAGGGTTAGGGTTAGGGTAAGGGTTAGGGTTAGGGTTCGGGTTAAGGTTCTGGTTAGGGTTATGGTTAGGGTTAGGGTTCGGGTTAGGTTTAGGGTTAGGGTTAGGGTTAGTGTTAGGGTTCGGTTTCGGGTTAAGGTTAGGGTTAGGGTTCCGGTTAGGGTTCGCGTTCGGGTTAGGGTTAGGGCTAGGGTTCGCGTTAGGGTTAGGGTTAGGGTTCGGGTTAGGGTTAGGGTTCGGTTTAGGTTTAGGGTAAGTGTTCGGGTTAGGTTTAGGTTTCGGGTTAGGGTTAGGGTCAGGGTTCGGGTTAGGGTTAGGTTTCGGGTTAGGGTTGGGTTCGGGTTAGGTTTCGGGTTAGGGTTAGTGTTCGGGTTCGGGTTAGGGTTAGGTTTTGGGTTAGGGTTAGGGTTAGGGTTAGGGTTAGGGTTAGGGTTAGTGTTAGGGTTCGGGTTAGGGTTAGGTTTAGGGTTCGGGGTAGGGTTAGGTTTCGGGTCAGGGTTCGGGTTAGGGTTAGGGTTCGGGTTAGGGTTAGGGTTAGGGTTCGGGTTAGTGTTCGGGTTAGGGTTCGGGTTGGGGTTCGGGTTAGGGTTCGGGGTGGGTTCGGGTTAGGGTTAGGGTTAGGTTTAGGGTTTGGGTTCAGGGTTAGGGTTAGGGTTAGTGTTCGGGTTAGGGTTCGGTTTAGTGTTAGGATTCGGGTAAGTGGTTGGGGTTCGGAATCGGGTTAGGGTTAGCGTTAGGGTTCCGGTTAGGATTAGGGTTAGGTTTCGGTTTAGGGTTCGGGTTAGTGTTAGGTTTAGGGTTCGGGTTAGGGTTCGGGTTAGGGTTAGGGTTAGGGTTTGGGTTAGGCTTAGGTTTAGGGTTCGGGTTAGGGTTCGGGTTAGGGTTAGGGTTAGGGTTCGGGTTAGGGTTAGGGTTAGGGTTCGGGTTAGGGTTCGGGTTAGGGTTAGGGTTAGGGTTAGGTTTAGTGTTCGTGTTTGGGTTAGGGTTCGGGTTAGGGAAGGGTTAGGGTTAGGGTTCGGGTTCGGGTTAGGGTTAGGGTTCGGGTTAAGGTTAGGGTTAGGGTTCTGGTTAGGGTACGGGTTTGGGTTAGTGTTAGGGTTAGGGTTCGGGTTAGGGTTAGGTTTACGGTTAGGGTTAGGGTTAGGGTTCGGGTTAGGGTTCGGGTTAGGGTTAGGGTTAGGGTTAGGGTTCGGGTTAGTGTTAGGGTTAGGGTTCGGGTTAGGGTTAGGGTTCGGATTAGTGTTAGGGTTAGGGTTCGGGTTAGGGTTAGGGTTAGGTTGTAGGGTTAGGGTTAGGGTTAGGGTTAGGGTTAGGGTTAGGTGTTAGGGTTAGTGTTAGGGTTAGGGTTAGGGTTCAGGTTAGGGTTCGGGTAAGGGTTAGGGTTCGGGTTAGGGTTAGGGTTAGGGTTAGAGTTAGGGTTAGGGTTAGGGTTCGCGTTAGGTTTAGGGTTAGGTTTAGGGTTAGGGTTCGGTTTAGGTTTAGGGTTAGGGTTAGGGTTAGGGTTAGGGATCGGGTAAGGGTTAGGGTTCGAGTTAGGATTAGGTTTAGGGTTAGAGTTAGGGTTAGGGTTAGGGTTCGCGTTAGGGTTAGGGTTAGGGTTAGGGTTAGGGTTATGGTTAGGGTTCGGTTTAGGGTTAGGGTTAGGGTTCGTTTTCGGGTTCGGGTTAGGGTTAGGGTTCGGGTTCGGGTTAGGATTCGGGTTCGGGTTAGGTTTTGGGTTCAGGTTAGGGTTAGGGGTTAGGTTTTAGGTTAGGGTTAGGTTTAGGGATCGGGTTAGGGTTAGGGTTAGGGTTAGGTTTAGGGTTAGTTTTCGTGTTAGGGTTAGGGTTAGGGTTAGGGTTCGGGTTATGGTTAAGGTTAGGGTTCGTTTTAGGGTTCGGGTTAGGGTTAGGGTTAGGGTTCGGGTTAGGGTTCGGGTTAGGGTTCGGGTTAGGGTTAGGTTTAGGTTTCGGGTTAGGGTTCGGGTGAGTGTTTTGGTTAGGGTTAGGGTTAGGGTTCGGGTTAGGGTTAAGATTAGGGTTCGGGTTAGGGTTAGGGTTCGGGTTAGGCTTCGGGTTAGGGTTAGGGTTCGGTTTAGGGTTACGGTTTGGGTTAGTGTTAGTGTTCGAGTTCGGTTTAGGGTTAGGGTTTATGTTCGGGTTCGGGTTAGGGTTCGGGTTAGGGTTAGGGTTTGAGTTAGGGTTCGGGTTAGGGTACGGGTTAGGGTTAGGGTTAGGGTTAGGGTTAGGATTCGGGTTCGGGTTAGGGTTCGGGTTCGGGTTAGGGTTCGGGTTAGGGTTAGGGTTAGGGTTCGGTTTAGGGTTAGGGTTCGGGTTCGGGTTAGAGTTCGGTTTAGGGTTCGGGTTATGGTTAGGGTTAGGGTTAGGGTTCGGGTTAGTGTTCGGGTTAAGGTTCGGGTTAGGGTTAGTGTTAGGGTTAGTGTTCGGGTTCGGGTTATGGTTCAGGTTAGGGTTAAGGGTTAGCGTTAGGGTTCAGGTGAGGGTTAGGTTTAGGGTTAGGGTTCGGGTTAGGGTTCGTTTTAGGGTTAGGTTTAGGGTTAGGTTTCGGGTTCGGGTTAGGGTTCGGGTTTGGGTTAGGGTTAGGGTTCGGGTTAGGGTTAGGGTTAGGGTTAGTGTTCGGGTTAGGGTTCGGGTTCGGGTACGGGTTAGGGTTAGGGTTAGGGTTAGGGTTCGGATTAGGGTTAGGGTTAGGGTTAGGGTTCGCGTTAGGTTTAGGGTTAGGGTTCGGATTACGGTTAGGGTTAGGGTTCGGGTTAGGGTTCGAGTTCGGGTTAGGGTTAGGGTGAGGGTTAGGGTTAGGTTTCGGGTTAGGGTTAGGGTTCGGGTTAGGGTTAGGGTTCGGGTTAGGGGTTAGGGTTAGGGTTCAGGTTCGGGTTAGGGTTAGGGTAAGGGTTAGGGTTAGGGTTCGAGTTAGGGTTAGGGTTAGTGTTATGGTTAGGGTTAGGGTTCGGTTTAGGGTTATGGTTAGGGTTAGGGTTAGTGTTAGGGTTCGGGTTCGGGTTAGGGTTAGGGTTAGGGTTCGGGTTAGGCTTCGGGTTCGGATTAGGGTTAGGGCTAGGGTTCGGGTTCGGCTTAGGGTTAGGGTTCGGGTTAGGGTTAGGGTTACGGTTAGGGTTAGGGTTAAGGTTCGGTTTAGGGTTCGGGTTAGTGTTAGGTTTAGGGTTCGGCGTAGGGTTAGGGTTAGGGTTCGGGTTAGGGTTCGGGTTAGGGTTAGGGTTAGGGTTCGGGTTAGGGTTAGGGTTAGGTTTAGGGTTAGGGTTCGGGTTAGGGTTAGGTTTAGGGTTTGGCGTAGGGTTAGGTTTAGTGTTCGGGTTAGGGTTCGGGTTAGGTTTAGGGTTAGGGTCGGGTTAGGTTTAGTGTTAGGGTTAGTGTTCGGGTTAGGGTTAGGGTTCGGGGACGGGTTAGGGTTAGGGTTAGGGTTAGGTTTAGGGTTCGGATTAGGGTTAGGTTTCGGGTTAGGGTTAGGGTTAGGGTTAGGGTTAGTGTTCGGCTTAGGGTTCGGTTTAGGGTTCGGGTAAGGGTTAGGGTTCTGTTTAGGGTTAGGAGTAGGGTTAGAGTTAGGGTTAGGGTTAGGGTTCGGGTTAGGGTTAGGGTTAGGGTTAGGGTTCGGGTTAGTGTTAGGGCTAGGGTTCGTGTTCGGGTTCGGGTTAGGGTTAAGGGTTAGGGTTAGGGTTCGGTTTCGGGTTAGGGTTAGGGTTAGGGTAAGGGTTAGGGTTAGGGTTCGGGTTAAGGTTCTGGTTAGGGTTATGGTTAGGGTTAGGGTTCGGGTTAGGGTTAGGGTTAGGGTTAGTGTTAGGGTTCGGGTTCGGGTTAAGGTTAGGGTTAGGGTTCCGGTTAGGGTTCGCGTTCGGGTTAGGGTTAGGGCTAGGGTTCGCGTTAGGGTTAGGGTTAGGGTTCGGGTTAGGGTTAGGGTTCGGGTTAGGTTTAGGGTAAGTGTTCGGGTTAGGTTTAGGTTTCGGGTTAGGGTTAGGGTCAGGGTTCGGGTTAGGGTTAGGTTTCGGGTTAGGGTTGGGTTCGGGTTAGGTTTCGGGTTAGGGTTAGTGTTCGGGTTCGGGTTAGGGTTAGGTTTTGGGTTAGGGTTAGGGTTAGGGTTAGGGTTAGGGTTAGTGTTAGGGTTCGGGTTAGGGTTAGGTTTAGGGTTCGGGTTAGGGTTAGGTTTCGGGTCAGGGTTCGTGTTAGGGTTAGGGTTCGGGTTAGGGTTAGGGTTAGGGTTCGGGTTAGTGTTCGGGTTAGGGTTCGGGTTGGGGTTCGGGTTAGGGTTCGGGTTAGGGTTTGGGTTAGGTTTAGGGTTAGGTTTAGGGTTTGGGTTCAGGGTTAGGGTTAGGGTTAGGGTTAGTGTTCGGGTTAGGGTTCGGTTTAGTTTTAGGATTCGGGTAAGGGGTTGGGGTTCGGATTCAGGTTAGGGTTAGGGTTAGGGTTCCGGTTAGGATTAGGGTTAGGTTTCGGTTTAGGGTTCGGGTGAGGGTTAGGTTTAGGGTTCGGTTTAGGGTTAGGGTTAGGGTTCGTTTTCGGGTTCGGGTTAGGGTTAGGGTTCGGGTTCGGGTTAGGATTCGGGTTCGGGTTAGGTTTTGGGTTCAGGTTAGGGTTAGGGGTTAGGTTTTAGGTTAGGGTTAGGTTTAGGGATCGGGTTAGGGTTAGGGTTAGGGTTAGGTTTTGGGTTAGTTTTCGTGTTAGGGTTAGGGTTAGGGTTAGGGTTCGGGTTATGGTTAAGGTTAGGGTTCGGTTTAGGGTTCGGGTTAGGGTTAGGGTTAGGGTTCGGGTTAGGGTTAAGATTAGGGTTCGGGTTAGGGTTAGGGTTCGGGTTAGGGTTCGGGTTAGGGTTAGGGTTAGGTTTCGGGTTAGGGTTCGGGTGAGTGTTCGGGTTAGGGTTAGGGTTAGGGTTCGGGTTAGGGTTAAGATTAGGGTTCGGGTTAGGGTTAGGGTTAGGGTTAGGCTTCGGGTTAGGGTTAGGGTTCGGTTTAGGGTTACGGTTTGGGTTAGTGTTAGTGTTCGAGTTCGGTTTAGGGTTAGGGTTTATGTTCGGGTTCGGGTTAGGGTTCGGGTTAGGGTTCGGGTTCGGGTTAGGGTTCGGGTTAGGGTTAGGGTTAGGGTTCGGTTTAGGGTTAGGGTTCGGGTTCGGGTTAGGGTTAGGTTTCTGGTTAGGGTTAGGTTTAGGGGTTAGGTTTAGGGTTCGGGTTAGAGTTCGGTTTAGGGTTCGGGTTATGGTTAGGGTTAGGGTTAGGGTTCGGGTTAGTGTTCGGGTTAAGGTTCGGGTTAGGGTTAGTGTTAGGGTTAGTGTTCGGGTTCGGGTTATGGTTCAGGTTAGGGTTAAGGGTTAGCGTTAGGATTCAGGTTAGGGTTAGGTTTAGGTTTAGGGTTCGGGTTAGGGTTCGTTTTAGGGTTAGGTTTAGGGTTAGGTTTCGGGTTCGGGTTAGGGTTCGGGTTTGGGTTAGGGTTAGGGTTCGGGTTAGGGTTAGGGTTAGGGTTAGTGTTCGGGTTAGGGTTTGGCTTCGGGTACGGGTTAGGGTTAGGGTTAGGGTTAGGGTTAGGGTTCGGATTAGGGTTAGGGTTAGGGTTAGGGTTCGCGTTATGGTTAGGGTTAGGGTTCGGATTACGGTTAGGGTTAGGGTTCTGGTTAGGGTTAGGGTGAGGGTTAGGGTTAGGTTTCGGGTTAGGGTTAGGGTTCGGGTTAGGGTTAGGGTTCGGGTTAGGGGCAGGGTTAGGGTTCAGGTTCGGGTTAGGGTTAGGGTAAGGGTTAGGTTTAGGGTTCGGGTTAGGGTTAGGGTTAGTGTTATGGTTAGGGTTAGGGTTCGGGTTAGGGTTATGGTTAGGGTTAGGTTTAGTGTTAGGGTTCAGGTTCGGGTTAGGGTTAGGGTTAGGGTTCGGGTTAGGCTTCGGGTTCGGATTAGGGTTAGGGCTAGGGTTCGGGTTCGGCTTAGGGTTAGGGTTCGGTTTAGGGTTAGGGTTACGGTTAGGGTTAGGGTTAAGGTTCGGGTTAGGGTTCGGGTTAGGGTTAGGTTTAGGGTTCGGCGTAGGGTTAGGGTTAGGGTTCGGTTTAGGGTTCGGGTTACGGTTAGGGTTCGGGTTAGGGTTAGGGTTAGGTTTAGGGTTAGGGTTCGGGTTAGGTTTAGGTTTAGGGTTTGGCGTAGGGTTAGGGTTAGGGTTAGGGTTAGGGTTCGGGTTAGGTTTAGGGTTAGGGTCGGGTTAGGTTTAGTGTTAGGGTTAGTGTTCGGGTTAGGGTTAGGGTTCGGGGACCGGTTAGGGTTAGGGTTAGGGTTAGGTTTAGGGTTCGGATTAGGGTTAGTTTTCGGGTTAGGGTTAGGGTTAGGGTTAGGGTTAGTGTTCGGGTTAGGGTTCGGTTTAGTTTTAGGATTCGGGTAAGGGGTTGGGGTTCGGATTCAGGTTAGGGTTAGGGTTAGGGTTCCGGTTAGGATTAGGGTTAGGTTTCGGTTTAGGGTTCGGGTGAGGGTTAGGTTTAGGGTTCGGTTTAGGGTTAGGGTTAGGGTTCGTTTTCGGGTTCGGGTTAGGGTTAGGGTTCGGGTTCGGGTTAGGATTCGGGTTCGGGTTAGGTTTTGGGTTCAGGTTAGGGTTAGGGGTTAGGTTTTAGGTTAGGGTTAGGTTTAGGGATCGGGTTAGGGTTAGGGTTAGGGTTAGGTTTTGGGTTAGTTTTCGTGTTAGGGTTAGGGTTAGGGTTAGGGTTCGGGTTATGGTTAAGGTTAGGGTTCGGTTTAGGGTTCGGGTTAGGGTTAGGGTTAGGGTTCGGGTTAGGGTTAAGATTAGGGTTCGGGTTAGGGT
>JAVLSZ010000199.1:87500-90000 GCA_032313775.1 Urocyon cinereoargenteus | reverse complement strand
TAGGGTTCGAGTTAGGGTTAGGGTTAGGTTGTAGGGTTAGGGTTAGGGTTAGTGTTAGGGTTAGGGTTAGGGGTTAGGGTTAGTGTTAGGGTTAGTGTTAGGGTTCAGGTTAGGGTTCGGGTAAGGGTTAGGGTTCGGGTTAGGGTTAGGGTTAGGGTTAGAGTTAGGGTTAGGGTTAGGGTTCGCGTTAGGGTTAGGGTTAGGGTTAGGGTTAGGGTTCGGTTTAGGGTTAGGGTTAGGGTTAGGGTTCGGGTTAGGGATCGGGTAAGGTTTAGGGTTCGAGTTAGGATTAGGTTTAGGGTTAGAGTTAGGGTTAGGGTTAGGGTTCGCGTTAGGGTTAGGGTTAGGGTTAGGGTTATTGTTAGGGTTCGGTTTAGGGTTAGGTTTAGGGTTCGTTTTCGGGTTCGGGTTAGGGTTAGGGTTCGGGTTGTGTTAGGATTCGGGTTCGGGTTAGGGTTTGGGTTCAGGTTAGGGTTAGGTGTTAGGTTTTAGGTTAGGGTTAGGTTTAGGGATCGGGTTAGGGTTAGGGTTAGGGTTAGGTTTAGGGTTAGTTTTCGTGTTAGGGTTAGGGTTAGGGTTAGGGTTCGGGTTAGGGTTAGGGTTAGGGTTATGGTTACGGTTAGGGTTCGGGTTAGGGTTAGGGTTAGGATTAGGGTTCGGTTTAGGGTTAGTGTTAGGGTTCGGGTTAGGGTTCGGGTTAGGGTTAGGGTTAGGGTTCGGGTTAGGGTGAGGGTTAGGGTTAGGGTTCGGGTTAGGGTTAGGGTTAGGGTTAGGGTTCTGGTTAGGGTTAGGTTTCGGGTTAGGGTTAGGGTTAGGGTTAAGGTTCGGATTAGTGTTAGGGGTAGGGTTCGGGTTAGGGTTCGGGTTCGAGTTAGGGTTAGGGTTAGGGTTAGGGTTCGGGTTAGGGTTAGGGTTAGGTTTAGGGTTCGGTTTAGGGTTAGGGTTAGGGTTAGGGTTAGGGTTAGGGTTAGGGTTCGGGTTAGGGTTAGGGTTAAGATTCGGGTTAGGGTTAGGTTTAGGGTTAGGGTTCGTGTTCGGTTTAGGGTTAGGGTTTGGGTTAGGGTTCGGGTTCGTGTTAGGGTTAGGGTTAGGGTTAGGGTTAGGGTTCGAGTTAGGGTTAGGGTTAGGGTTAGGGTTCGGGTTAGGGTTAGGGTTAGGGTTCGGGTTAGGGTTAGGGTTCGGGTTAGTGTTAGGGTTAGGGTTCGGGTTAGTGTTCGGGTTCGGGTTAGGGTTAGGGTTAGGGTTAGCGTTCTGGTTAGGGTTAGGGTTCGGGTTAGGGTTAGTGTTAGGGTTAGGGTTTGGGTTAGTTTTCGGATTAGGGTTAGGGGTAGGGTTCGGGTTAGGGATCCGGTTCGGGTTAGGGTTAGGGTTAAGGTTAGGGTTAGGGTTAAGGTTAGGGTTAGGGTTAGGGTTCGGGTTAGTGTTAGGGTTAGGGTTCAGGTTAGGGTTCGGGTTAGGGTTAGGGTTAGGGTTATGGTTCCGGTTAGGGATAGGATTAGGGTTAGGGTTCGGGTTTGGGTTAGGTTTAGGGTTAGGGTTAGGGTTAGGGTTAAGGTTCGGGGTAGGGTTAGGGTTAAGTTTCGGGTTAGGGTTAGGGTTAGGGTTAGGGTTAGGGTTCATGTTAGGTTTCGGGTTAGGTGTCGGGTTAGGGTTAGGGTTAGGGTTCTGGTTACGGTTAGGGTTACGGTTAGGGTTAGGGTTCGGGTTACGGTTAGGGTTAGCGTTAGGGTTAGGGTTAGGGTTAGGGTTATGGTTAGGGTTAGGTTTCGGGTTAGGGTTAGGGTTAGGGTTAGGGTTCGGGTTAGGGTTAGGGTTAGGGTTCGGGTTAGGGTTCGGTTTAGCGTTAGGTTTAGGGTTAGGGTTCGGGTTTGGGTTAGGGTTAGGGTTAGGGTTTGGTTTAGGGTTAGGGTTAGGGTTAGGGTTAGGGTTAGGGTTAGGGTTCGGGTTAGGGTTAGGGTTCGGGTTAGGCGTCGGGTTAGGGTTAGGGTTAGGGTTCGGGTTAGGGTTAGGGTTAGGGTTAGGGTTCAAATTAGGGTTAGGTTTCGGGTTAGTGTTAGGGTTAGGGTTCGGGTTCGGGTTAGGGTTAGGGTTCGGGTTCGGGTTAGGTTTAGGGTTAGGGTTAGGGTTAGGGTTAAGGTTCGGGGTAGGGTTAGGGTTAAGTTTCGGGTTAGGGTTAGGTTTAGGGTTAGAGTTAGGGTTCACGTTAGGTTTCGGGTTAGGTGTCGGGTTAGGGTTAGGGTTAGGGTTCGGGTTACGGTTAGGGTTACGGTTAGGGTTAGGGTTTGGGTTACGGTTAGGGTTTGGGTTCGGTTTAGGGTTAGGGTTAGGGTTATGGTTAGGGTTAGGTTTCGGGTTAGGGTTAGGGTTAGGGTTAGGGTTCGGGTTAGTGTTAGGGTTAGGGTTCGGTTTAGGGTTCGGTTTAGGGTTAGGATTAGGGTTAGGGTTCGGGTTTGGGTTAGGGTTAGGGTTAAGGTTTGGTTTAGGGTTAGGGTTAGGGTTA
>JAVLSZ010000199.1:52500-82500 GCA_032313775.1 Urocyon cinereoargenteus | reverse complement strand
GGGTTCGTGTTAGGGTGAGGGTTAGGGTTAGGGTTCGGGTTAGGGTTAGATTTAGGGTTAGGGTTCTGGTTAGGGTTAGGGTTCGGGTTAGGGTTAGGGTTAGGGTTAGGGTTCGGATTAGGGTTAGGGGTAGGGTTCGGGTTAGGGTTCGGGTTCGAGTTAGGGTTAGGGTTAGGGTTAGGGTTCGGGTTAAGGTTAGGGTTAGGTTTAGGGTTCGGTTTAGGGTTAGGGTTAGGGTTCGGGTTAGGGTTAGGGTTAGGGTTAGGGTTAGGGTTCGGGTTAGGGTTAGGGTTTCGGTTAAGGTTAGGGTTCGGGTTAGGGTTAGGGTTAGGGTTCGGGTTAGGGTTAGGGTTAGGGTTATGGTTACGGTTAGGGTTCGGGTTTGGGTTAGGGTTAGGATTAGGGTTCGGGTTAGGGTTAGTGTTAGGGTTCGGGTTAGGGTTCGGGTTAGGGTTAGGGTTAGGGTTCGGGTTAGGGTGAGGGTTAGGGTTAGGGTTCGGGTTAGGGTTAGGGTTAGGGTTAGGGTTCTGGTTAGGGTTAGGGTTCGGGTTAGGGTTAGGGTTAGGGTTAGGGTTCGGATTAGGGTTAGGGGTAGGTTTCGGGTTAGGGTTCGGGTTCGAGTTAGGGTTAGGGTTAGGGTTAGGGTTCGGGTTAAGGTTAGGGTTAGGTTTAGGGTTAAGATTCGGGTTAGGGTTAGGTTTAGGGTTAGGGTTCGTGTTCGGTTTAGGGTTAGGGTTTGGGTTAGGGTTCGGGTTCGTGTTAGGGTTAGGGTTAGGGTTAGGGTTAGGGTTCGAGTTAGGGTTAGGGTTAGGGTTAGGGTTCGGGTTAGGGTTAGGGTTAGGGTTCGGGTTAGGGTTAGGGTTCGGGTTAGTGTTAGGGTTAGGGTTCGGGTTAGTGTTCGGGTTCGGGTTAGGGTTAGGGTTAGGGTTAGCGTTCTGGTTAGGGTTAGGGTTCGGGTTAGGGTTAGTGTTAGGGTTAGGGTTAGGGTTAGGGTTCGGATTAGGGTTAGGGGTAGGGTTCGGGTTAGGGATCCGGTTCGGGTTAGGGTTAGGGTTAGGGTTAGGGTTAGGGTTAGGGTTAAGGTTAGGGTTAGGGTTAGGGTTCGGGTTAGGGTTAGGGTTAGGGTTCAGGTTAGGGTTCGGGTTAGGGTTAGGGTTAGGGTTATGGTTCCGGTTAGGGATAGGATTAGGGTTAGGGTTCGGGTTCGGGTTAGGTTTAGGGTTAGGGTTAGGGTTAGGGTTAAGGTTCGGGGTAGGGTTAGGGTTAAGTTTCGGGTTAGGGTTAGGTTTAGGGTTAGAGTTAGGGTTCACGTTAGGTTTCGGGTTAGGTGTCGGGTTAGGGTTAGGGTTAGGGTTCGGGTTACGGTTAGGGTTACGGTTAGGGTTAGGGTTCGGGTTACGGTTAGGGTTTGGGTTCGGGTTAGGGTTAGGGTTAGGGTTATGGTTAGGGTTAGGTTTCGGGTTAGGGTTAGGGTTAGGGTTAGGGTTCGGGTTAGTGTTAGGGTTAGGGTTCGGTTTAGGGTTCGGTTTAGGGTTAGGTTTAGGGTTAGGGTTCGGGTTTGGGTTAGGGTTAAGGTTAAGGTTTGGTTTAGGGTTAGGGTTAGGGTTACGGTTAGGGTTAGGGTTAAGGTTCGGGTTAGGGTTAGGGTTCGGGTTAGGCGTCGGGTTAGGGTTAGGGTTAGGGTTAGGGTTCGGGTTAGGGTTCGGGTTAGGGTTAGGTTTAGGGTTAGGGTTCGGGTTCGGGGTTAGGGTTATGGTTAGGGTTCGGGTTAGGGTTCGGGTTAGGGTTAGGATTCGGGTAAGGGGTTAGGGTTCGGGTTCGGGTTAGGGTTAGGGTTAGGGTTCCGGTTAAGGTTAGGGTTAGGGTTCTGTTTAGGGTTAGGGTTAGGTTTAGGGTTAGGGTTCGGTTTAGGGTTAGGGTTAGTGTTCGGGTTAGGGTTCTGGTTAGGGTTAGGGTTAGGGTTAGGGTTAGGGTTAGGGTTCGGGTTAGGATTAGGGTTAGGGTTAGGGTTAGGGTTCGGATTAGGGTTAGGGTTAGGGTTCGGGTTAGGGTTCGAGTTCGGGTTAGGTTTAGGGTTAGGGTTAGGTTTAGGGTTCGTGGTAGGGTTAGGTTTAGGGTTAGGGTTAGGGGTTAGGGTTAGCGTTACCGTTCGGGTTAGGGTTAGGGTTAGGGTTAGGGTTACTGTTAGGTTTAGGGTTAGGGTTCGGGTTAGGGTTAGGGTTAGGGTTCCGGTTAAGGTTAGGGTTAGGGTTCTGTTTAGGGTTAGGGTTAGGTTTAGGGTTAGGGTTCGGGTTAGGGTTAGGGTTAGTGTTCGGGTTAGGGTTCGGGTTAGGGTTAGGGTTAGGGTTAGTGTTCGGGTTAGGTTTAGGGTTAGGGTTAGCGTTCTGGTTAGTGTTAGGGTTCGGGTTAGGGTTAGGGTTAGGGTTAGGGTTAGTGTTAGTGTTAGGGTTAGGGTTCGGATTAGGGTTAGGGGTTATGGTTAGGGTCGAATTAGGGTTAGGGTTAGGGTTTGGGTTAGGGTAAGGGGTTAGGGTTAGGGTTTGGTTTAGGGTTAGTGTTAGGGTTAGGGTTAGGGTTAGGGTTAGGGTTCGGGTTAGGGTTAGGGTTCGGGTTAGGGGTCGGGTTAGGGTTAGGGTTAGGGTTCGGGTTAGGGTTAGGGTTAGGGTTCAAGTTAGGGTTAGTTTTCGGGGTAGTGTTAGGGTTAGGGTTCGGGTTCGGGTTAGGGTTAGGATTCGGGTTCGGGTTATGGTTAGGGTTCGGGTTAGGGTTCGGGTTAGGGTTAGGATTCGGGTAAGGGGTTAGGGTTCGGGTTCGGGTTAGGGTTAGGGTTAGTGTTCCGGTTAAGGTTAGGGTTAGGGTTCTGTTTAGGGTTAGGGTTAGGTTTAGGGTTAGGGTTCGGGTTAGGTTTAGGGTTAGTGTTCGGGTTAGGGTTCGGGTTAGGGTTTGGGTTAGGGTTAGGGTTAGTGTTCGGGTTAGGTTTAGGGTTAAGGTTAGGGTTAGGGTTCGGATTAGGGTTAGGGGTAGGGTTCAGGTTAGGGTTCCGGTTCGGTTTAGGGTTAGGGTTAGGGTTAGGTTTAGGTTTCGTGTTAGGGTTAGGTTTAGGGTTAGGGTTAGGGGTTAGGGTTAGGGTTACCGTTCGGGTTAGGGTTAGGGTT
The DNA here is from genome assembly GCA_032313775.1 of Urocyon cinereoargenteus. Lineage (NCBI taxonomy): Eukaryota > Metazoa > Chordata > Mammalia > Carnivora > Canidae > Urocyon > Urocyon cinereoargenteus. The sequence continues at coordinate 79,345 of JAVLSZ010000199.1, read as the reverse complement.
AGGTTTAGGGTTAGGGTTAGTGTTAGGTTTAGGGTTAGGGTCGGGTTAGGGTTAGGGTTAGGGTTAGGGTTAGGGTTAGGGTTCGGTTTAGGGTTAGGGTTAGCGTTAGGGTTAGTGTTCGTGTTAGGGTTAGGGTTCGGGTTAGGGAAGGGTTAGGGTTAGGGTTCGGGTTCGGGTTAGGGTTAGGGTTCGGGTTAAGGTTAGGGTTAGGGTTCTGGTTAGGGTACGGGTTTGGGTTAGTGTTAGGGTTAGGGTTCGGGTTAGGGTTAGGGTTACGGTTAGGGTTAGGGTTAGGGTTCGGGTTAGGGTTCGGGTTAGGGTTAGGGTTAGGGTTAGGGTTCGGGTTAGTGTTAGGGTTAGGGTTCGGGTTAGGGTTAGGGTTCGGATTAGTGTTAGGGTTAGGGTTCGGGTTAGGGTTAGGGTTAGGTTGTAGGGTTAGGGTTAGGGTTAGAGTTAGGGTTAGGGTTAGGGGTTAGGGTTAGTGTTAGGGTTAGTGTTAGGGTTCAGGTTAGGGTTCGGGTAAGGGTTAGGGTTCGGGTTAGGGTTAGGGTTAGGGTTAGAGTTAGGGTTAGGGTTAGGGTTCGCGTTAGGGTTAGGGTTAGGGTTAGGGTTAGGGTTCGGTTTAGGGTTAGGGTTAGGGTTAGGGTTCGGGTTAGGGATCGGGTAAGGGTTAGGGTTCGAGTTAGGATTAGGTTTAGGGTTAGAGTTAGGGTTAGGGTTAGGGTTCGCGTTAGGGTTAGGGTTAGGGTTAGGGTTATTGTTAGGGTTCGGTTTAGGGTTAGGTTTAGGGTTCGTTTTCGGGTTCGGGTTAGGGTTAGGGTTCGGGTTGTGTTAGGATTCGGGTTCGGGTTAGGGTTTGGGTTCAGGTTAGGGTTAGGTGTTAGGTTTTAGGTTAGGGTTAGGTTTAGGGATCGGGTTAGGGTTAGGGTTAGGGTTAGGTTTAGGGTTAGTTTTCGTGTTAGGGTTAGGGTTAGGGTTAGGGTTCGGGTTAGGGTTAGGGTTAGGGTTATGGTTACGGTTAGGGTTCGGGTTAGGGTTAGGGTTAGGATTAGGGTTCGGGTTAGGGTTAGTGTTAGGGTTCGGGTTAGGGTTCGGGTTAGGGTTAGGGTTAGGGTTCGGGTTAGGGTGAGGGTTAGGGTTAGGGTTCGGGTTAGGGTTAGGGTTAGGGTTAGGGTTCTGGTTAGGGTTAGGTTTCGGGTTAGGGTTAGGGTTAGGGTTAAGGTTCGGATTAGTGTTAGGGGTAGGGTTCGGGTTAGGGTTCGGGTTCGAGTTAGGGTTAGGGTTAGGGTTAGGGTTCGGGTTAGGGTTAGGGTTAGCTTTAGGGTTCGGTTTAGGGTTAGGGTTAGGGTTAGGGTTAGGGTTAGGTTTAGGGTTCGGGTTAGGGTTAGGGTTAAGATTCGGGTTAGGGTTAGGTTTAGGGTTAGGGTTCGTGTTCGGTTTAGGGTTAGGGTTTGGGTTAGGGTTCGGGTTCGTGTTAGGGTTAGGGTTAGGGTTAGGGTTCGAGTTAGGGTTAGGGTTAGGGTTAGGGTTCGGGTTAGGGTTAGGGTTAGGGTTCGGGTTAGGGTTAGGGTTCGGTTTAGTGTTAGGGTTAGGGTTCGGGTTAGTGTTCGGGTTCGGGTTAGGGTTAGGGTTAGGGTTAGCGTTCTGGTTAGGGTTAGGGTTCGGGTTAGGGTTAGTGTTAGGGTTAGGGTTAGGGTTAGTTTTCGGATTAGGGTTAGGGGTAGGGTTCGGGTTAGGGATCCGGTTCGGGTTAGGGTTAGGGTTAGGGTTAGGGTTAGGGTTAAGGTTAGGGTTAGGGTTAGGGTTCGGGTTAGTGTTAGGGTTAGGGTTCAGGTTAGGGTTCGGGTTAGGGTTAGGGTTAGGGTTATGGTTCCGGTTAGGGATAGGATTAGGGTTAGGGTTCGGGTTTGGGTTAGGTTTAGGGTTAGGGTTAGGGTTAGGGTTAAGGTTCGGGGTAGGGTTAGGGTTAAGTTTCGGGTTAGGGTTAGGGTTAGGGTTAGGGTTAGGGTTCACGTTAGGTTTCGGGTTAGGTGTCGGGTTAGGGTTAGGGTTAGGGTTCTGGTTACGGTTAGGGTTACGGTTAGGGTTAGGGTTCGGGTTACGGTTAGGGTTAGCGTTCGGGTTAGGGTTAGGGTTAGGGTTATGGTTAGGGTTAGGTTTCGGGTTAGGGTTAGGGTTAGGGTTCGGGTTAGGGTTAGGGTTAGGGTTCGGGTTAGGGTTCGGTTTAGCGTTAGGTTTAGGGTTAGGGTTCGGGTTTGGGTTAGGGTTAGGGTTAGGGTTTGGTTTAGGGTTAGGGTTAGGGTTAGGGTTAGGGTTAGGGTTCGGGTTAGGGTTAGGGTTCGGGTTAGGCGTCGGGTTAGGGTTAGGGTTAGGGTTCGGGTTAGGGTTAGGGTTAGGGTTAGGGTTCAAATTAGGGTTAGGTTTCGGGTTAGTGTTAGGGTTAGGGTTCGGGTTCGGGTTAGGGTTAGGGTTCGGGTTCGGGTTAGGTTTAGGGTTAGGGTTAGGGTTAGGGTTAAGGTTCGGGGTAGGGTTAGGGTTAAGTTTCGGGTTAGGGTTAGGTTTAGGGTTAGAGTTAGGGTTCACGTTAGGTTTCGGGTTAGGTGTCGGGTTAGGGTTAGGGTTAGGGTTCGGGTTACGGTTAGGGTTACGGTTAGGGTTAGGGTTTGGGTTACGGTTAGGGTTTGGGTTCGGTTTAGGGTTAGGGTTAGGGTTATGGTTAGGGTTAGGTTTCGGGTTAGGGTTAGGGTTAGGGTTAGGGTTCGGGTTAGTGTTAGGGTTAGGGTTCGGTTTAGGGTTCGGTTTAGGGTTAGGATTAGGGTTAGGTTTCGGGTTTGGGTTAGGGTTAGGGTTAAGGTTTGGTTTAGGGTTAGGGTTAGGGTTACGGTTAGGGTTAGGGTTAGGGTTCGGGTTAGGGTTAGGGTTCGGGTTAGGCGTCGGGTTAGGGTTAGGGTTAGGGTTCGGGTTAGGGTTCGGGTTAGGGTTAGGTTTAGGGTTAGCGTTCGGGTTCGGGGTTAGGGTTATGGTTAGGGTTCGGGTTAGGGTTCGGGTTAGGGTTAGGATTCGGGTAAGGGGTTAGGGTTCGGGTTCGGGTTAGGGTTAGGGTTAGGGTTCCTGTTAAGGTTAGGGTTAGGGTTCTGTTTAGGGTTAGGGTTAGGTTTAGGGTTAGGGTTCGGGTTAGGGTTAGGGTTAGTGTTCGGGTTAGGGTTCTGGTTAGGGTTAGGGTTAGGGTTAGGTTTATGGTTAGGGTTCGGGTTAGGATTAGGGTTAGGGTTAGGGTTAGGGTTCGGATTAGGGTTAGGGTTAGGGTTCGGGTTAGGGTTCGAGTTCGGGTTAGGGTTAGGGTTAGGGTTAGGTTTAGGGTTCGTGGTAGGGTTAGGTTTAGGGTTAGGGTTAGGGGTTAGGGTTAGCGTTACCGTTCGGGTTAGGGTTAGGGTTAGGGTTAGGGTTACTGTTAGGTTTAGGGTTAGGGTTCGGGTTAGGGTTAGGGTTAGGGTTAGGTTTAGGGTTAGGGTTAGCGTTCTGGTTAGTGTTAGGGTTCGGGTTAGGGTTAGGGTTAGGGTTAGGGTTAGTGTTAGTGTTAGGGTTAGGGTTCGGATTAGGGTTAGGGGTTATGGTTAGGGTTCGGGTTAGGGTTAGGGTTAGGGTTTGGGTTAGGGTTAGGGTTAGGGTTTGGTTTAGGGTTAGGGTTAGGGTTAGGGTTAGGGTTAGGGTTAGGGTTAGGGTTCGGGTTAGGGTTAGGTTTCGGGTTAGGGGTCGGGTTAGGGTTAGGGTTAGGGTTCGGGTTAGGGTTAGGGTTAGGGTTCAAGTTAGGGTTAGGTTTCGGGGTAGTGTTAGGGTTAGGGTTCGGGTTCGGGTGTGGATTAGGATTCGGGTTCGGGTTATGGTTAGGGTTCGGGTTAGGGTTCGGGTTAGTGTTAGGATTCGGGTAAGGGGTTAGGGTTCGGGTTCGGGTTAGGGTTAGGGTTAGTGTTCCGGTTAAGGTTAGGGTTAGGGTTCTGTTTAGGGTTAGGGTTAGGTTTAGGGTTAGGGTTCGGGTTAGGGTTAGGGTTAGTGTTCGGGTTAGGGTTCGGGTTAGGGTTAGGGTTAGGGTTAGGGTTAGTGTTCGGGTTAGGTTTAGGGTTAAGGTTAGGGATAGGGTTCGGATTAGGGTTAGGGGTAGGGTTCAGGTTAGGGTTCCGGTTCGGTTTAGGGTTAGGGTTAGGGTTAGGTTTAGGTTTCGTGTTAGGGTTAGGTTTAGGGTTAGGGTTAGGGGTTAGGGTTAGGGTTACCTTTCGGGTTAGGGTTAGGGTTAGGGTTAGGGTTAGGGTTAGTGTTAGGTTTAGGGTTAGGGTCGGGTTAGGGTTAGGGTTAGGGTTAGGGTTAGGGTTAGGGTTCGGTTTAGGGTTAAGGTTAGGGTTCGTTTTCGGGTTCGGGTTAGGGTTAGGGTTCGGGTTAGGGTTAGGGTTAGGGTTAGGGTTAGTGTTCGTGTTAGGGTTAGGGTTCGGGTTAGGGAAGGGTTAGGGTTAGGGTTCGGGTTCGGGTTAGGGTTAGGGTTCGGGTTAAGGTTAGGGTTAGGGTTCTGGTTAGGGTACGGGTTTGGGTTAGTGTTAGGGTTAGGGTTCGGGTTAGGGTTAGGGTTACGGTTAGGGTTAGGGTTAGGGTTCGGGTTAGGGTTCGGGTTAGGGTTAGGGTTAGGATTAGGGTTCGGGTTAGTGTTAGGGTTAGGGTTCGGGTTAGGGTTAGGGTTCGGATTAGTGTTAGGGTTAGGGTTCGGGTTAGGGTTAGGGTTAGGTTGTAGGGTTAGGGTTAGGGTTAGTGTTAGGGTTAGGGTTAGGGGTTAGGGTTAGTGTTAGGGTTAGTGTTAGGGTTCAGGTTAGGGTTCGGGTAAGGGTTAGGGTTCGGGTTAGGGTTAGGGTTAGGGTTAGAGTTAGGGTTAGGGTTAGGGTTCGCCTTAGGGTTAGGGTTAGGGTTAGGGTTAGGGTTCGGTTTAGGGTTAGGGTTAGGGTTAGGGTTCGGGTTAGGGATCGGGTAAGGGTTAGGGTTCGAGTTAGGATTAGGTTTAGGGTTAGAGTTAGGGTTAGGGTTAGGGTTCGCGTTAGGGTTAGGGTTAGGGTTAGGGTTAGGGTTAGGGTTCGGTTTAGGGTTAGGTTTAGGGTTCGTTTTCGGGTTCGGGTTAGGGTTAGGGTTCGGGTTCGGGTTAGGATTCGGGTTCGGGTTAGGGTTTGGGTTCAGGTTAGGGTTAGGTGTTAGGTTTTAGGTTAGGGTTAGGTTTAGGGATCGGGTTAGGGTTAGGGTTAGGGTTAGGTTTAGGGTTAGTTTTCGTGTTAGGGTTAGGGTTAGGGTTAGGGTTCGGGTTAGGGTTAGGGTTAGGGTTATGGTTACGGTTAGGGTTCGGGTTAGGGTTAGGGTTAAGTTTAGGGTTCGGGTTAGGGTTAGTGTTAGGGTTCGGGTTAGGGTTCGGGTTAGGGTTAGGGTTAGGGTTCGGGTTAGGGTGAGGGTTAGGGTTAGGGTTCGGGTTAGGGTTAGGGTTAGGGTTAGGGTTAGTTTTCGGATTAGGGTTAGGGGTAGGGTTCGGGTTAGGCATCCGGTTCGGGTTAGGGTTAGGGTTAGGGTTAGGGTTAGGGTTAAGGTTAGGGTTAGGGTTAGGGTTCGGGTTAGGGTTAGGGTTAGGGTTCAGGTTAGGGTTCGGGTTAGGGTTAGGGTTAGGGTTATGGTTCCGGTTAGGGATAGGATTAGGGTTAGGGTTCGGGTTCGGGTTAGGTTTAGGGTTAGGGTTAGGGTTAGGGTTAAGGTTCGGGGTAGGGTTAGGGTTAAGTTTCGGGTTAGGGTTAGGGTTAGGGTTAGGGTTAGGGTTCACGTTAGGTTTCGGGTTAGGTGTCGGGTTAGGGTTAGGGTTAGGGTTCGGGTTACGGTTAGGGTTACGGTTAGGGTTAGGGTTCGGGTTACGGTTAGGGTTAGCGTTCGGGTTAGGGTTAGGGTTAGGGTTATGGTTAGGGTTAGGTTTCGGGTTAGGGTTAGGGTTAGGGTTAGGGTTCGGGTTAGGGTTAGGTTTAGGGTTTGGTTTAGGGTTAGGGTTAGGGTTAGGGTTAGGGTTAGGGTTAGGGTTCGGGTTAGGGTTAGGGTTCGGGTTAGGCGTCGGGTTAGGGTTAGGGTTAGGGTTCGTGTTAGGGTTAGGGTTAGGGTTAGGGTACAAATTAGGGTTAGGTTTCGGGTTAGTGTTAGGGTTCGGGTTCGGGTTAGGGTTAGGGTTCGGGTTCGGGTTAGGGTTAGGGTTCGGGTTAGGGTTCGGGTTAAGGTTAGGTTTAGGGTTAGGGTTCGGGTTCGGGGTTAGGGTTATGGTTAGGGTTCGGGTTAGGGTTCGGGTTAGGGTTAGGATTCGGGTAAGGGGTTAGGGTTCGGGTTCGGGTTAGGGATAGGGTTAGGGTTCCGGTTAAGTTTAGGGTTAGGGTTCTGTTTAGGGTTAGGGTTAGGTTTAGAGTTAGGGTTCGGGTTACGGTTAGGTTTAGTGTTCGGGTTAGGGTTCTGGTTAGGGTTAGGGTTAGGGTTAGGGTTAGGGTTAGGGTTAGGGTTCGGATTAGGTTTAGGGTTAGGGTTCGGGTTAGGGTTCGAGTTCGGGTTAGGGTTAGGGTTAGGGTTAGGTTTAGGGTTCGTGGTAGGGTTAGGTTTAGGGTTAGGGTTAGTGGTTAGGGTTAGCGTTACCGTTCGGGTTAGGGTTAGGGTTAGGGTTAGGGTTAGGGTTAGTGTTAGGTTTAGGGTTAGGGTTCGGGTTAGGGTTAGAGTTAGGGTTAGGTTTAGGGTTAGGGTTAGCGTTCTGGTTAGTGTTAGGGTTCGGCTTAGGGTTAGGGTTAGGGTTAGGGTTAGTGTTAGGGTTAGGCTTCGGATTAGGGTTAGGGGTTAGGGTTAGGGTTCGGGTTAGGGTTAGGGTTAGGGTTCGGGTTAGGGTTCGGGTTAGGGTTAGGTTTAGGGTTAGGGTTCGGGTTTGGGTTAGGGTTAGGGTTGGGGTTTGGTTTAGGGTTAGGGTTAGGGTTAGGGTTAGGGTTAGGGTTCGGGTTAGGGTTAGGGTTCGGGTTAGGGGTCGGGATAGGGTAGGGTTAGGGTTCGGGTTAGGGTTAGGGTTAGGGTTAGGGTTCAAGTTAGGGTTAGGTTTCGGGGTAGTGTTAGGGTTAGGGTTCGGGTTCGGGTTAGGGTTAGGATTCGGGTTCGGGTTAGGGTTAGGGTTCGGGTTAGGGTTCGGGTTAGGGTTAGGATTCGGGTAAGGGGTTAGGGTTCGGGTTCGTGTTAGGGTTAGTGTTAGAGTTCGGGTTAGGATTCGGGTTAGGGTTAGGGTTAGGGTTAGGGTTAGGGTTAGTGTTCGGGTTAGGGTTAGGTTTAAGGTTAGGTTTAGGGTTCGGATTAGGTTTAGGGGTAGGGTTCAGGTTAGGGTTCGGGTTCGGGTTAGGGTTAGGGTTAGGGTTAGGTTTAGGGTTCGTGTTAGGGTTAGGTTTAGGGTTAGGGTTAGGGGTTAGGGTTAGGGTTACCGTTCGGGTTAGGGTTAGGGTTAGGGTTAGGGTTAGGTTTAGTGTTAGGTTTAGGGTTAGGGTCGGGTTAGGGTTAGGGTTAGGGTTAGGGTTAGGGTTAGGGTTAGGGTTAGGGTTCGGTTTAGGGTTAGGGTTAGGGTTCGTTTTCGGGTTCGGGTTAGGGTTAGGGTTCGGGTTAGGGTTAGGGTTAGGGTTAGGGTTAGTGTTCGTGTTAGGGTTAGGGTTCGGGTTAGGGAAGGGTTAGGGTTAGGGTTCGGGTTCGGGTTAGGGTTAGGGTTCGGGTTAAGGTTAGGGTTAGGTTTCTGGTTAGGGTACGGGTTTGGGTTAGTGTTAGGGTTAGGGTTCGGGTTAGGGTTAGGGTTACGGTTAGGGTTAGGGTTAGGTTTCGGGTTAGGGTTCGGGTTAGGGTTAGGGTTAGGGTTAGGGTTCGGGTTAGTGTTAGGGTTAGGGTTCGGGTTAGGGTTAGGGTTCGGATTAGTGTTAGGGTTAGGGTTCGGGTTAGGGTTAGGGTTAGGTTTTAGGGTTAGGGTTAGGGTTAGTGTTAGGGTTAGGGTTAGGGGTTAGGGTTAGTGTTAGGGTTAGGGTTAGGGTTCAGGTTAGGGTTCGGGTAAGGGTTAGGGTTCTGGTTAGGATTAGGGTTAGGGTTAGAGTTTGGGTTAGTGTTAGTGTTCGCGTTAGGGTTAGGGTTAGGGTTAGGGTTAGGGTTCGGTTTAGGTTTAGGGTTAGGGTTAGGGTTCGGGTTAGGGATCGGGTAAGGGTTAGGGTTCGAGTTAGGATTAGGTTTAGGGTTAGAGTTAGGGTTAGGGTTAGGGTTCGCGTTAGGGTTAGGGTTAGGGTTAGGGTTCGGTTTAGGGTTAGGGTTAGGGTTCGTTTTCGGGTTCGGATTAGGGTTAGGGTTCGGGTTCGGGTTAGGATTCGTGTTCGGGTTAGGGTTTGGGTTCAGGTTAGGGTTAGGTGTTAGGTTTTAGGTTAGGGTTAGGTTTAGGGATCGGGTTAGGGTTAGGGTTAGGGTTAGGTTTAGGGTTAGTTTTCGTGTTAGGGTTAGGGTTAGGGTTAGGGTTCGGGTTATGGTTAAGGTTAGGGTTCGGTTTAGGGTTCGGGTTAGGGTTAGGGTTAGGGTTCGGGTTAGGGTTCGGGTTAGGGTTCGGGTTAGGGTTAGGGTTAGGTTTCGGGTTAGGGTTCGGGTGAGTGTTCGGGTTAGGGTTAGGGTTAGGGTTCGGGTTACGGTTAGGGTTACGGTTAGGGTTAGGGTTCGGGTTACGGTTAGGGTTAGCGTTCGGGTTAGGGTTAGGGTTAGGGTTATGGTTAGGGTTAGGTTTCGGGTTAGGGTTAGGGTTAGGGTTAGGGTTCGGGTTAGGGTTAGGTTTAGGGTTTGGTTTAGGGTTAGGGTTAGGGTTAGGGTTAGGGTTAGGGTTAGGGTTCGGGTTAGGGTTAGGGTTCGGGTTAGGCGTCGGGTTAGGGTTAGGGTTAGGGTTCGTGTTAGGGTTAGGGTTAGGGTTAGGGTTCAAATTAGGGTTAGGTTTCGGGTTAGTGTTAGGGTTAGGGTTCGGGTTCGGGTTAGGGTTAGGGTTCGGGTTCGGGTTAGGGTTAGGGTTCGGGTTAGGGTTCGGGTTAAGGTTAGGTTTAGGGTTAGGGTTCGGGTTCGGGGTTAGGGTTATGGTTAGGGTTCGGGTTAGGGTTCGGGTTAGGGTTAGGATTCGGGTAAGGGGTTAGGGTTCGGGTTCGGGTTAGGGATAGGGTTAGGGTTCCGGTTAAGTTTAGGGTTAGGGTTCTGTTTAGGGTTAGGGTTAGGTTTAGGGTTAGGGTTCGGGTTACGGTTAGGGTTAGTGTTCGGGTTAGGGTTCTGGTTAGGGTTAGGGTTAGGGTTAGGGTTAGGGTTAGGGTTCGGATTAGGTTTAGGGTTAGGGTTCGGGTTAGGGTTCGAGTTCGGGTTAGGGTTAGGGTTAGGGTTAGGTTTAGGGTTCGTGGTAGGGTTAGGTTTAGGGTTAGGGTTAGTGGTTAGGGTTAGCGTTACCGTTCGGGTTAGGGTTAGGGTTAGGGTTAGGGTTAGTGTTAGGTTTAGGGTTAGGGTTCGGGTTAGGGTTAGAGTTAGGGTTAGGTTTAGGGTTAGGGTTAGCGTTCTGGTTAGTGTTAGGGTTCGGCTTAGGGTTAGGGTTAGGGTTAGGGTTAGTGTTAGGGTTAGGGTTCGGATTAGGGTTAGGGGTTAGGGTTAGGGTTCGGGTTAGGGTTAGGGTTAGGGTTCGGGTTAGGGTTCGGGTTAGGGTTAGGTTTAGGGTTAGGGTTCGGGTTTGGGTTAGGGTTAGGGTTGGGGTTTGGTTTAGGGTTAGGGTTAGGGTTAGGGTTAGGGTTAGGGTTCGGGTTAGGGTTAGGGTTCGGGTTAGGGGTCGGGATAGGGTAGGGTTAGGGTTCGGGTTAGGGTTAGGGTTAGGGTTAGGGTTCAAGTTAGGGTTAGGTTTCGGGGTAGTGTTAGGGTTAGGGTTCGGGTTCGGGTTAGGGTTAGGATTCGGGTTCGGGTTAGGGTTAGGGTTCGGGTTAGGGTTCGGGTTAGGGTTAGGATTCGGGTAAGGGGTTAGGGTTCGGGTTCGTGTTAGGGTTAGTGTTAGAGTTCGGGTTAGGATTCGGGTTAGGGTTAGGGTTAGGGTTAGGGTTAGTGTTCGGGTTAGGGTTAGGTTTAAGGTTAGGTTTAGGGTTCGGATTAGGTTTAGGGGTAGGGTTCAGGTTAGGGTTCGGGTTCGGGTTAGGGTTAGGGTTAGGGTTAGGTTTAGGGTTCGTGTTAGGGTTAGGTTTAGGGTTAGGGTTAGGGGTTAGGGTTAGGGTTACCGTTCGGGTTAGGGTTAGGGTTAGGGTTAGGGTTAGGGTTAGGGTTAGGTTTAGTGTTAGGTTTAGGGTTAGGGTCGGGTTAGGGTTAGGGTTAGGGTTAGGGTTAGGGTTAGGGTTAGGGTTCGGTTTAGGGTTAGGGTTAGGGTTCGTTTTCGGGTTCGGGTTAGTGTTAGGTTTCGGGTTAGGGTTAGGGTTAGGGTTAGGGTTAGTGTTCGTGTTAGGGTTAGGGTTCGGGTTAGGGAAGGGTTAGGGTTAGGGTTCGGGTTCGGGTTAGGGTTAGGGTTCGGGTTAAGGTTAGGGTTAGGTTTCTGGTTAGGGTACGGGTTTGGGTTAGTGTTAGGGTTAGGGTTCGGGTTAGGGTTAGGGTTACGGTTAGGGTTAGGGTTAGGTTTCGGGTTAGGGTTCGGGTTAGGGTTAGGGTTAGGGTTAGGGTTCGGGTTAGTGTTAGGGTTAGGGTTCGGGTTAGGGTTAGGGTTCGGATTAGTGTTAGGGTTAGGGTTCGGGTTAGGGTTAGGGTTAGGTTTTAGGGTTAGGGTTAGGGTTAGTGTTAGGGTTAGGGTTAGGGGTTAGGGTTAGTGTTAGGGTTAGGGTTAGGGTTCAGGTTAGGGTTCGGGTAAGGGTTAGGGTTCGGGTTAGGATTAGGGTTAGGGTTAGAGTTTGGGTTAGTGTTAGTGTTCGCGTTAGGGTTAGGGTTAGGGTTAGGGTTAGGGTTCGGTTTAGGGTTAGGGTTAGGGTTAGGGTTCGGGTTAGGGATCGGGTAAGGTTAGGGTTCGAGTTAGGATTAGGTTTAGGGTTAGAGTTAGGGTTAGGGTTAGGGTTCGCGTTAGGGTTAGGGTTAGGGTTAGGGTTCGGTTTAGGGTTAGGGTTAGGGTTCGTTTTCGGGTTCGGATTAGGGTTAGGGTTCGGGTTCGGGTTAGGATTCGTGTTCGGGTTAGGGTTTGGGTTCAGGTTAGGGTTAGGTGTTAGGTTTTAGGTTAGGGTTAGGTTTAGGGATCGGGTTAGGGTTAGGGTTAGGGTTAGGTTTAGGGTTAGTTTTCGTGTTAGGGTTAGGGTTAGGGTTAGGGTTCGGGTTATGGTTAAGGTTAGGGTTCGGTTTAGGGTTCGGGTTAGGGTTAGGGTTAGGGTTCGGGTTAGGGTTCGGGTTAGGGTTCGGGTTAGGGTTAGGGTTAGGTTTCGGGTTAGGGTTCGGGTGAGTGTTCGGGTTAGGGTTAGGGTTAGGGTTCGGGTTAGGGTTAGGATTAGGGTTCGGGTTACGGTTAGGGTTCGGGTTAGGCTTCGGGTTAGGGTTAGGGTTCGGTTTAGGGTTACGGTTTGGGTTAGTGTTAGTGTTCGAGTTCGGTTTAGGGTTAGGGTTTATGTTCGGGTTCGGGTTAGGGTTCGGGTTAGGGTTAGGGTTTGAGTTAGGGTTAGGGTTAGGGTACGGGTTAGGGTTAGGGTTAGGGTTAGGGTTAGGATTCGGGTTCGGGTTAGGGTTCGGGTTCGGGTTAGGGTTCGGGTTAGGGTTAGGGTTAGGGTTCGGTTTAGGGTTAGGGTTCGGGTTCGGGTTAGGGTTAGGTTTCGGGTTAGGGTTAGGTTTAGGGGTTAGGTTTAGGGTTCGGGTTAGAGTTCGGTTTAGGGTTCGGGTTATGGTTAGGGTTAGGGTTAGGGTTCTGGTTAGTGTTCGGGTTAAGGTTCGGGTTAGTGTTTGTGTAGGGTTAGTGTTCGGGTTCGGGTTATGGTTCGGGTTAGGGTTAAGGGTTAGCGTTAGGGTTCAGGTTAGGGTTAGGTTTAGGGTTAGGGTTTGGGTTAGGGTTCGTTTTAGGGTTAGGTTTAGGGTTAGGTTTCGGGTTCGGGTTAGGGTTCGGGTTTGGGTTAGGGTTAGGGTTCGGGTTAGGGTTAGGGTTAGGGTTAGTGTTCGGGTTAGGGTTCGGGTTCGGGTACGGGTTAGGGTTAGGGTTAGGTTTAGGGTTAGGGTTCGGATTAGGGTTAGGGTTAGGGTTAGGGTTCGCGTTAGGTTTAGGGTTAGGGTTCGGATTACGGTTAGGGTTAGGGTTCGGATTAGGGTTCGAGTTCGGGTTAGGGTTAGGGTGAGGGTTAGGGTTAGGTTTCGGGTTAGGGTTAGGGTTCGGGTTAGGGTTAGGGTTCGGGTTAGGGGTTAGGGTTAGGGTTCAGGTTCGGGTTAGGGTTAGGGTAAGGGTTAGGGTTAGGGTTCGGGTTAGGGTGTAGGGTTAGGGTTCGGTTTAGGGTTAGGGTTAGGGTTCGTTTTCGGGTTCGGGTAAGGGTTAGGGTTAGGGTTAGGGTTAGGGTTAGGGTTAGGGTTCGGTTTAGGGTTAGGGTTAGGGTTCGTTTTCGGGTTCGGGTTAGGGTTAGGGTTCGGGTTAGGGTTAGGGTTAGGGTTAGGGTTAGTGTTCGTGTTAGGGTTAGGGTTCGGGTTAGGGAAGGGTTAGGGTTAGGGTTCGGGTTCGGGTTAGGGTTAGGGTTCGGGTTAAGGTTAGGGTTAGGTTTCTGGTTAGGGTACGGGTTTGGGTTAGTGTTAGGGTTAGGGTTCGGGTTAGGGTTAGGGTTACGGTTAGGGTTAGGGTTAGGGTTCGGGTTAGGGTTCGGGTTAGGGTTAGGGTTAGGGTTAGGGTTCGGGTTAGTGTTAGGGTTAGGGTTCGGGTTAGGGTTAGGGTTCGGATTAGTGTTAGGGTTAGGGTTCGGGTTAGGGTTAGGGTTAGGTTTTAGGGTTAGGGTTAGGGTTAGTGTTAGGGTTAGGGTTAGGGGTTAGGTTTAGTGTTAGGGTTAGGGTTAGGGTTCAGGTTAGGGTTCGGGTAAGGGTTAGGGTTCGGGTTAGGATTAGGGTTAGGGTTAGAGTTAGGGTTAGTGTTAGTGTTCGCGTTAGGGTTAGGGTTAGGGTTAGGGTTAGGGTTAGGGTTCGGTTTAGGGTTAGGGTTAGGGTTAGGGTTCGGGTTAGGGATCGGGTAAGGGTTAGGTTTCGAGTTAGGATTAGGTTTAGGGTTAGAGTTAGGGTTAGGGTTAGGGTTCGCGTTAGGGTTAGGGTTAGGGTTAGGGTTCGGTTTAGGGTTAGGTTTAGGGTTCGTTTTCGGGTTCGGGTTAGGGTTAGGGTTCGGGTTCGGGTTAGGATTCGGGTTCGGGTTAGGGTTTGGGTTCAGGTTAGGGTTAGGTGTTAGGTTTTAGGTTAGGGTTAGGTTTAGGGATCGGGTTAGGGTTAGGGTTAGGGTTAGGTTTAGGGTTAGTTTTCGTGTTAGGGTTAGGGTTAGGGTTAGGGTTCGGGTTATGGTTAAGGTTAGGGTTCGGTTTAGGGTTCGGGTTAGGGTTAGGGTTAGGGTTCGGGTTAGGGTTCGGGTTAGGGTTCGGGTTAGGGTTAGGGTTAGGTTTCGGGTTAGGGTTCGGGTGAGTGTTCGGGTTAGGGTTAGGGTTAGGGTTCGGGTTAGGGTTAGGATTAGGGTTCGGGTTACGGTTAGGGTTCGGGTTAGGCTTCGGGTTAGGGTTAGGGTTCGGTTTAGGGTTACGGTTTGGGTTAGTGTTAGTGTTCGAGTTCGGTTTAGGGTTAGGGTTTATGTTCGGGTTCGGGTTAGGGTTCAGGTTAGGGTTAGGGTTTGAGTTAGGGTTAGGGTTAGGGTACGGGTTAGGGTTAGGGTTAGGGTTAGGGTTAGGATTCGGGTTCGGGTTAGGGTTCGGGTTCGGGTTAGGGTTCGGGTTAGGGTTAGGGTTAGGGTTAGGGTTCGGTTTAGGGTTAGGGTTCGGGTTCGGGTTAGGGTTAGGTTTCGGGTTAGGGTTAGGTTTAGGGGTTAGGTTTAGGGTTCGGGTTAGAGTTCGGTTTAGGGTTCGGGTTATGGTTAGGGTTAGGGTTAGGGTTCTGGTTAGTGTTCGGGTTAAGGTTCGGGTTAGTGTTTGTGTTAGTGTTAGTGTTCGGGTTCGGGTTATGGTTCGGGTTAGGGTTAAGGGTTAGCGTTAGGGTTCAGGTTAGGGTTAGGTTTAGGGTTAGGGTTTGGGTTAGGGTTCGTTTTAGGGTTAGGTTTAGGGTTAGGTTTCGGGTTCGGGTTAGGGTTCGGGTTTGGGTTAGGGTTAGGGTTCGGGTTAGGGTTAGGGTTAGTGTTCGGGTTAGGGTTCGGGTTCGGGTACGGGTTAGGGTTAGGGTTAGGTTTAGGGTTAGGGTTCGGATTAGGGTTAGGGTTAGGGTTAGGGTTCGCGTTAGGTTTAGGGTTAGGGTTCGGATTACGGTTAGGGTTAGGGTTCGGATTAGGGTTCGAGTTCGGGTTAGGGTTAGGGTGAGGTTTAGGGTTAGGTTTCGGGTTAGGGTTAGGGTTCGGGTTAGGGTTAGGGTTCGGGTTAGGGGTTAGGGTTAGTGTTCAGGTTCGGGTTAGGGTTAGGGTAAGGGTTAGGGTTAGGGTTCGGGTTAGGGTTAGGGTTAGTGTTATGGTTAGGGTTAGGGTTCGGGTTAGGGTTATGGTTAGGGTTAGGGTTAGTGTTAGTGTTCGGGTTCGGGTTAGGGTTAGGGTTAGGGTTCGGTTTAGGCTTCGGGTTCGGATTAGGGTTAGGGCTAGGGTTCGGGTTCGGCTTAGGGTTAGGGTTCGGGTTAGGGTTAGGGTTACGGTTAGGGTTAGGGTTAAGGTTCGGGTTAGGGTTCGGGTTAGGGTTAGGGTTAGGGTTAGGTTTAGGGTTAGGGTTAGCGTTCTGGTTAGTGTTAGGGTTCGGGTTAGGGTTAGGGTTAGGGTTAGGGTTAGTGTTAGGGTTAGGGTTCGGATTAGGGTTAGGGGTTATGGTTAGGGTTCGGGTTAGGGTTAGGGTTAGGGTTCGGGTTAGGGTTCGGGTTAGGGTTAGGTTTAGGGTTCGGGTTTGGGTTAGGGTTAGGGTTAGGGTTTGGTTTAGGGTTAGGGTTAGGGTTAGGGTTAGGGTTAGGGTTAGGGTTCGGGTTAGGGTTAGGGTTCGGGTTAGGGGTCGGGTTAGGGTTAGGGTTAGGTTTCGGGTTAGGGTTAGGGTTAGGGTTCAAGTTAGGGTTAGGTTTCGGGGTAGTGTTAGGGTTAGGGTTCGGGTTCGGGTTAGGGTTAGGATTCGGGTTCGGGTTATGGTTAGGGTTCGGGTTAGGGTTCGGGTTAGGGTTAGGATTCGGGTAAGGGGTTAGGGTTCGGGTTCGGGTTAGTGTTAGGGTTAGTGTTCCGGTTAAGGTTAGGGTTAGGGTTCTGTTTAGGGTTAGGTTTAGGTTTAGGGTTAGGGTTCGGGTTAGGGTTAGGGTTAGTGTTCGGGTTAGGGTTCGGGTTAGGGTTAGGGTTAGGGTTAGGGTTAGTGTTCGGGTTAGGGTTAGGCTTAAGGTTAGGGTTAGGGTTCGGATTAGGGTTAGGGGTAGGGTTCAGGTTAGGGTTCCGGTTCGGTTTAGGGTTAGGGTTAGGGTTAGGTTTAGGTTTCGTGTTAGGGTTAGGTTTAGGGTTAGGGTTAGGGGTTAGGGTTAGGGTTACCGTTCGGGTTAGGGTTAGGGTTAGGGTTAGGGTTAGGGTTAGGGTTAGTGTTAGGTTTAGGGTTAGGGTCGGGTTAGGGTTAGGGTTAGGGTTAGGGTTAGGGTTAGGGTTCGGTTTAGGGTTAGGGTTAGGGTTCGTTTTCGGGTTCAGGTTAGGGTTAGGGTTCGGGTTAGGGTTAGGGTTAGGGTTAGGGTTAGTGTTCGTGTTAGGGTTAGGGTTCGGGTTAGGGAAGGGTTAGGGTTAGGGTTCGGGTTAGGGTTAGGGTTCGGGTTAAGGTTAGGGTTAGGGTTCTGGTTAGGGTACGGGTTTGGGTTAGTGTTAGGGTTAGGGTTCGGGTTAGGGTTAGGGTTACGGTTAGGGTTAGGGTTAGGGTTCGGGTTAGGGTTCGGGTTAGGGTTAGGGTTAGGGTTAGGGTTCGGGTTAGTGTTAGGGTTAGGGTTCGGGTTAGGGTTAGGGTTCGGATTAGTGTTAGGGTTAGGGTTCGGGTTAGGGTTAGGGTTAGGTTGTAGGGTTAGGGTTAGGGTTAGTGTTAGGGTTAGGGTTAGGGGTTAGGGTTAGTGTTAGGGTTAGTGTTAGGGTTCAGGTTAGGGTTCGGGTAAGGGTTAGGGTTCGGGTTAGGGTTAGGGTTAGGGTTAGAGTTAGGGTTAGGGTTAGGGTTCGCGTTAGGGTTAGGGTTAGGGTTAGGGTTAGGGTTCGGTTTAGGGTTAGGGTTAGGGTTAGGGTTCGGGTTAGGGATCGGGTAAGGGTTAGGGTTCGAGTTAGGATTAGGTTTAGGGTTAGAGTTAGGGTTAGGGTTAGGGTTCGCGTTAGGGTTAGGGTTAGGGTTAGGGTTCGGTTTAGGGTTAGGGTTAGGGTTCGTTTTCGGGTTCGGGTTAGGGTTAGGGTTCGGGTTCGGGTTAGGATTCGGGTTCGGGTTAGGGTTTGGGTTCAGGTTAGGGTTAGGTGTTAGGTTTTAGGTTAGGGTTAGGTTTAGGGATCGGGTTAGGGTTAGGGTTAGGGTTAGGTTTAGGGTTAGTTTTCGTGTTAGGGTTAGGGTTAGGGTTAGGGTTCGGGTTATGGTTAAGGTTAGGGTTCGGTTTAGGGTTCGGGTTAGGGTTAGGGTTAGGGTTCGGGTTAGGGTTCGGGTTAGGGTTCGGGTTAGGGTTAGGGTTAGGTTTCGGGTTAGGGTTCGGGTGAGTGTTCGGGTTAGGGTTAGGGTTAGGGTTCGGGTTAGGGTTAGGATTAGGGTTCGGGTTACGGTTAGGGTTCGGGTTAGGCTTCGGGTTAGGGTTAGGGTTCGGTTTAGGGTTACGGTTTGGGTTAGTGTTAGTGTTCGAGTTCGGTTTAGGGTTAGGGTTTATGTTCGGGTTCGGGTTAGGGTTCGGGTTAGGGTTAGGGTTTGAGTTAGGGTTAGGGTTAGGGTACGGGTTAGGGTTAGGGTTAGGGTTAGGGTTAGGATTCGGGTTCGGGTTAGGGTTCGGGTTCGGGTTAGGTTTCGGGTTAGGGTTAGGGTTAGGGTTCGGTTTAGGTTTAGGGTTCGGGTTCGGGTTAGGGTTAGGTTTCGGGTTAGGGTTAGGTTTAGGGGTTAGGTTTAGGGTTCGGGTTAGAGTTCGGTTTAGGGTTCGGGTTATGGTTAGGGTTAGGGTTAGGGTTCTGGTTAGTGTTCGGGTTAAGGTTCGGGTTAGTGTTTGTGTTAGGGTTAGTGTTCGGGTTCGGGTTATGGTTCGGGTTAGGGTTAAGGGTTAGCGTTAGGGTTCAGGTTACGGTTAGGTTTAGGGTTAGGGTTTGGGTTAGGGTTCGTTTTAGGGTTAGGTTTAGGGTTAGGTTTCGGGTTCGGGTTAGGGTTCGGGTTTGGGTTAGGGTTAGGGTTCGGGTTAGGGTTAGGGTTAGGTTTAGTGTTCGGGTTAGGGTTCAGGTTCGGGTACGGGTTAGGGTTAGGGTTAGGTTTAGGGTTAGGGTTCGGATTAGGGTTAGGGTTAGGGTTAGGGTTCGCGTTAGGTTTAGGGTTAGGGTTCGGATTACGGTTAGGGTTAGGGTTCGGATTAGGGTTCGAGTTCGGGTTAGGGTTAGGGTGAGGGTTAGGGTTAGGTTTCGGGTTAGGGTTAGGGTTCGGGTTAGGGTTAGGGTTCGGGTTAGGGGTTAGGGTTAGGGTTCAGGTTCGGGTTAGGGTTAGGGTAAGGGTTAGGGTTAGGGTTCGGGTTAGGGTTAGGGTTAGGGTTCGGTTTAGGGTTAGGGTTAGGGTTCGTTTTCGGGTTCGGGTAAGGGTTAGGGTTAGGGTTAGGGTTAGGGTTCGGTTTAGGGTTAGGGTTAGGGTTCGTTTTCGGGTTCGGGTTAGGGTTAGGGTTCGGGTTAGGGTTAGGGTTAGGGTTAGGGTTAGTGTTCGTGTTAGGGTTAGGGTTCGGGTTAGGGAAGGTTTAGGGTTAGGGTTCGGGTTCGGGTTAGGGTTAGGGTTCGGGTTAAGGTTAGGGTTAGGTTTCTGGTTAGGGTACGGGTTTGGGTTAGTGTTAGGGTTAGGGTTCGGGTTAGGGTTAGGGTTACGGTTAGGGTTAGGGTTAGGGTTCGGGTTAGGGTTCGGGTTAGGGTTAGGGTTAGGGTTAGGGTTCGGGTTAGTGTTAGGGTTAGGGTTCGGGTTAGGGTTAGGGTTCGGATTAGTGTTAGGGTTAGGGTTCGGGTTAGGGTTAGGGTTAGGTTTTAGGGTTAGGGTTAGGGTTAGTGTTAGGGTTAGGGTTAGGGGTTAGGGTTAGTGTTAGGGTTAGGGTTAGGGTTCAGGTTAGGGTTCGGGTAAGGGTTAGGGTTCGGGTTAGGATTAGGGTTAGGGTTAGAGTTAGGGTTAGTGTTAGTGTTCGCGTTAGGGTTAGGGTTAGGGTTAGGGTTCGGGTTAGGGTTCGGGTTAGGGTTAGGTTTAGGGTTAGGGTTCGGGTTTGGGTTAGGGTTAGGGTTGGGGTTTGGTTTAGGGTTAGGGTTAGGGTTAGGGTTAGGGTTAGGGTTCGGGTTAGGGTTAGGGTTCGGGTTAGGGGTCGGGATAGGGTAGGGTTAGGGTTCGGGTTAGGGTTAGGGTTAGGGTTAGGGTTCAAGTTAGGGTTAGGTTTCGGGGTAGTGTTAGGGTTAGGGTTCGGGTTCGGGTTAGGGTTAGGATTCGGGTTCGGGTTAGGGTTAGGGTTCGGGTTAGGGTTCGGGTTAGGGTTAGGATTCGGGTAAGGAGTTAGGGTTCGGGTTCGTGTTAGGGTTAGTGTTAGAGTTCGGGTTAGGATTCGGGTTAGGGTTAGGGTTAGGGTTAGGGTTAGTGTTCGGGTTAGGGTTAGGTTTAAGGTTAGGTTTAGGGTTCGGATTAGGTTTAGGGGTAGGGTTCAGGTTAGGGTTCGGGTTCGGGTTAGGGTTAGGGTTAGGGTTAGGTTTAGGGTTCGTGTTAGGGTTAGGTTTAGGGTTAGGGTTAGGGGTTAGGGTTAGGGTTACCGTTCGGGTTAGGGTTAGGGTTAGGGTTAGGGTTAGGGTTAGGTTTAGTGTTAGGTTTAGGGTTAGGGTCGGGTTAGGGTTAGGGTTAGGGTTAGGGTTAGGGTTAGGGTTAGGGTTCGGTTTAGGGTTAGGGTTAGGGTTCGTTTTCGGGTTCGGGTTAGGGTTAGGGTTCGGGTTAGGGTTAGGGTTAGGGTTAGGGTTAGTGTTCGTGTTAGGGTTAGGGTTCGGGTTAGGGAAGGGTTAGGGTTAGGGTTCGGGTTCGGGTTAGGGTTAGGGTTCGGGTTAAGGTTAGGGTTAGGTTTCTGGTTAGGGTACGGGTTTGGGTTAGTGTTAGGGTTAGGGTTCGGGTTAGGGTTAGGGTTACGGTTAGGGTTAGGGTTAGGTTTCGGGTTAGGGTTCGGGTTAGGGTTAGGGTTAGGGTTAGGGTTCGGGTTAGTGTTAGGGTTAGGGTTCGGGTTAGGGTTAGGGTTCGGATTAGTGTTAGGGTTAGGGTTCGGGTTAGGGTTAGGGTTAGGTTTTAGGGTTAGGGTTAGGGTTAGTGTTAGGGTTAGGGTTAGGGGTTAGGGTTAGTGTTAGGGTTAGGGTTAGGGTTCAGGTTAGGGTTCGGGTAAGGGTTAGGGTTCGGGTTAGGATTAGGGTTAGGGTTAGAGTTTGGGTTAGTGTTAGTGTTCGCGTTAGGGTTAGGGTTAGGGTTAGGGTTAGGGTTCGGTTTAGGGTTAGGGTTAGGGTTAGGGTTCGGGTTAGGGATCGGGTAAGGGTTAGGGTTCGAGTTAGGATTAGGTTTAGGGTTAGAGTTAGGGTTAGGGTTAGGGTTCGCGTTAGGGTTAGGGTTAGGGTTAGGGTTCGGTTTAGGGTTAGGGTTAGGGTTCGTTTTCGGGTTCGGATTAGGGTTAGGGTTCGGGTTCGGGTTAGGATTCGTGTTCGGGTTAGGGTTTGGGTTCAGGTTAGGGTTAGGTGTTAGGTTTTAGGTTAGGGTTAGGTTTAGGGATCGGGTTAGGGTTAGGGTTAGGGTTAGGTTTAGGGTTAGTTTTCGTGTTAGGGTTAGGGTTAGGGTTAGGGTTCGGGTTATGGTTAAGGTTAGGGTTCGGTTTAGGGTTCGGGTTAGGGTTAGGGTTAGGGTTCGGGTTAGGGTTCGGGTTAGGGTTCGGGTTAGGGTTAGGGTTAGGTTTCGGGTTAGGGTTCGGGTGAGTGTTCGGGTTAGGGTTAGGGTTAGGGTTCGGGTTAGGGTTAGGATTAGGGTTCGGGTTACGGTTAGGGTTCGGGTTAGGCTTCGGGTTAGGGTTAGGGTTCGGTTTAGGGTTACGGTTTGGGTTAGTGTTAGTGTTCGAGTTCGGTTTAGGGTTAGGGTTTATGTTCGGGTTCGGGTTAGGGTTCGGGTTAGGGTTAGGGTTTGAGTTAGGGTTAGGGTTAGGGTACGGGTTAGGGTTAGGGTTAGGGTTAGGGTTAGGATTCGGGTTCGGGTTAGGGTTCGGGTTCGGGTTAGGGTTCGGGTTAGGGTTAGGGTTAGGGTTCGGTTTAGGGTTAGGGTTCGGGTTCGGGTTAGGGTTAGGTTTCGGGTTAGGGTTAGGTTTAGGGGTTAGGTTTAGGGTTCGGGTTAGAGTTCGGTTTAGGGTTCGGGTTATGGTTAGGGTTAGGGTTAGGGTTCTGGTTAGTGTTCGGGTTAAGGTTCGGGTTAGTGTTTGTGTTAGGGTTAGTGTTCGGGTTCGGGTTATGGTTCGGGTTAGGGTTAAGGGTTAGCGTTAGGGTTCAGGTTAGGGTTAGGTTTAGGGTTAGGGTTTGGGTTAGGGTTCGTTTTAGGGTTAGGTTTAGGGTTAGGTTTCGGGTTCGGGTTAGGGTTCGGGTTTGGGTTAGGGTTAGGGTTCGGGTTAGGGTTAGGGTTAGGGTTAGTGTTCGGGTTAGGGTTCGGGTTCGGGTACGGGTTAGGGTTAGGGTTAGGTTTAGGGTTAGGGTTCGGATTAGGGTTAGGGTTAGGGTTAGGGTTCGCGTTAGGTTTAGGGTTAGGGTTCGGATTACGGTTAGGGTTAGGGTTCGGATTAGGGTTCGAGTTCGGGTTAGGGTTAGGGTGAGGGTTAGGGTTAGGTTTCGGGTTAGGGTTAGGGTTCGGGTTAGGGTTAGGGTTCGGGTTAGGGGTTAGGGTTAGGGTTCAGGTTCGGGTTAGGGTTAGGGTAAGGGTTAGGGTTAGGGTTCGGGTTAGGGTGTAGGGTTAGGGTTCGGTTTAGGGTTAGGGTTAGGGTTCGTTTTCGGGTTCGGGTAAGGGTTAGGGTTAGGGTTAGGGTTAGGGTTAGGGTTAGGGTTCGGTTTAGGGTTAGGGTTAGGGTTCGTTTTCGGGTTCGGGTTAGGGTTAGGGTTCGGGTTAGGGTTAGGGTTAGGGTTAGGGTTAGTGTTCGTGTTAGGGTTAGGGTTCGGGTTAGGGAAGGGTTAGGGTTAGGGTTCGGGTTCGGGTTAGGGTTAGGGTTCGGGTTAAGGTTAGGGTTAGGTTTCTGGTTAGGGTACGGGTTTGGGTTAGTGTTAGGGTTAGGGTTCGGGTTAGGGTTAGGGTTACGGTTAGGGTTAGGGTTAGGGTTCGGGTTAGGGTTCGGGTTAGGGTTAGGGTTAGGGTTAGGGTTCGGGTTAGTGTTAGGGTTAGGGTTCGGGTTAGGGTTAGGGTTCGGATTAGTGTTAGGGTTAGCGTTCGGGTTAGGGTTAGGGTTAGGTTTTAGGGTTAGGGTTAGGGTTAGTGTTAGGGTTAGGGTTAGGGGTTAGGTTTAGTGTTAGGGTTAGGGTTAGGGTTCAGGTTAGGGTTCGGGTAAGGGTTAGGGTTCGGGTTAGGATTAGGGTTAGGGTTAGAGTTAGGGTTAGTGTTAGTGTTCGCGTTAGGGTTAGGGTTAGGGTTAGGGTTAGGGTTCGGTTTAGGGTTAGGGTTAGGGTTAGGGTTCGGGTTAGGGATCGGGTAAGGGTTAGGGTTCGAGTTAGGATTAGGTTTAGGGTTAGAGTTAGGGTTAGGGTTAGGGTTCGCGTTAGGGTTAGGGTTAGGGTTAGGGTTCGGTTTAGGGTTAGGTTTAGGGTTCGTTTTCGGGTTCGGGTTAGGGTTAGGGTTCGGGTTCGGGTTAGGATTCGGGTTCGGGTTAGGGTTTGGGTTCAGGTTAGGGTTAGGTGTTAGGTTTTAGGTTAGGGTTAGGTTTAGGGATCGGGTTAGGGTTAGGGTTAGGGTTAGGTTTAGGGTTAGTTTTCGTGTTAGGGTTAGGGTTAGGGTTAGGGTTCGGGTTATGGTTAAGGTTAGGGTTCGGTTTAGGGTTCGGGTTAGGGTTAGGGTTAGGGTTCGGGTTAGGGTTCGGGTTAGGGTTCGGGTTAGGGTTAGGGTTAGGTTTCGGGTTAGGGTTCGGGTGAGTGTTCGGGTTAGGGTTAGGGTTAGGGTTCGGGTTAGGGTTAGGATTAGGGTTCGGGTTACGGTTAGGGTTCGGGTTAGGCTTCGGGTTAGGGTTAGGGTTCGGTTTAGGGTTACGGTTTGGGTTAGTGTTAGTGTTCGAGTTCGGTTTAGGGTTAGGGTTTATGTTCGGGTTCGGGTTAGGGTTCGGGTTAGGGTTAGGGTTTGAGTTAGGGTTAGGGTTAGGGTACGGGTTAGGGTTAGGGTTAGGGTTAGGGTTAGGATTCGGGTTCGGGTTAGGGTTCGGGTTCGGGTTAGGGTTCGGGTTAGGGTTAGGGTTAGGGTTAGGGTTCGGTTTAGGGTTAGGGTTCGGGTTCGGGTTAGGGTTAGGTTTCGGGTTAGGGTTAGGTTTAGGGGTTAGGTTTAGGGTTCGGGTTAGAGTTCGGTTTAGGGTTCGGGTTATGGTTAGGGTTAGGGTTAGGGTTCTGGTTAGTGTTCGGGTTAAGGTTCGGGTTAGTGTTTGTGTTAGTGTTAGTGTTCGGGTTCGGGTTATGGTTCGGGTTAGGGTTAAGGGTTAGCGTTAGGGTTCAGGTTAGGGTTAGGTTTAGGGTTAGGGTTTGGGTTAGGGTTCGTTTTAGGGTTAGGTTTAGGGTTAGGTTTCGGGTTCGGGTTAGGGTTCGGGTTTGGGTTAGGGTTAGGGTTCGGGTTAGGGTTAGGGTTAGGGTTAGTGTTCGGGTTAGGGTTCGGGTTCGGGTACGGGTTAGGGTTAGGGTTAGGTTTAGGGTTAGGGTTCGGATTAGGGTTAGGGTTAGGGTTAGGTTTCGCGTTAGGTTTAGGGTTAGGGTTCGGATTACGGTTAGGGTTAGGGTTCGGATTAGGGTTCGAGTTCGGGTTAGGGTTAGGGTGAGGTTTAGGGTTAGGTTTCGGGTTAGGGTTAGGGTTCGGGTTAGGGTTAGGGTTCGGGTTAGGGGTTAGGGTTAGGGTTCAGGTTCGGGTTAGGGTTAGGGTAAGGGTTAGGGTTAGGGTTCGGGTTAGGGTTAGGGTTAGTGTTATGGTTAGGGTTAGGGTTCGGGTTAGGGTTATGGTTAGGGTTAGGGTTAGTGTTAGTGTTCGGGTTCGGGTTAGGGTTAGGGTTAGGGTTCGGTTTAGGCTTCGGGTTCGGATTAGGGTTAGGGCTAGGGTTCGGGTTCGGCTTAGGGTTAGGGTTCGGGTTAGGGTTAGGGTTACGGTTAGGGTTAGGGTTAAGGTTCGGGTTAGGGTTCGGGTTAGGGTTAGGGTTAGGGTTAGGTTTAGGGTTAGGGTTAGCGTTCTGGTTAGTGTTAGGGTTCGGGTTAGGGTTAGGGTTAGGGTTAGGGTTAGTGTTAGGGTTAGGGTTCGGATTAGGGTTAGGGGTTATGGTTAGGGTTCGGGTTAGGGTTAGGGTTAGGGTTCGGGTTAGGGTTCGGGTTAGGGTTAGGTTTAGGGTTCGGGTTTGGGTTAGGGTTAGGGTTAGGGTTTGGTTTAGGGTTAGGGTTAGGGTTAGGGTTAGGGTTAGGGTTAGGGTTCGGGTTAGGGTTAGGGTTCGGGTTAGGGGTCGGGTTAGGGTTAGGGTTAGGGTTCGGGTTAGGGTTAGGGTTAGGGTTCAAGTTAGGGTTAGGTTTCGGGGTAGTGTTAGGGTTAGGGTTCGGGTTCGGGTTAGGGTTAGGATTCGGGTTCGGGTTATGGTTAGGGTTCGGGTTAGGGTTCGGGTTAGGGTTAGGATTCGGGTAAGGGGTTAGGGTTCGGGTTCGGGTTAGTGTTAGGGTTAGTGTTCCGGTTAAGGTTAGGGTTAGGGTTCTGTTTAGGGTTAGGGTTAGGTTTAGGGTTAGGGTTCGGGTTAGGGTTAGGGTTAGTGTTCGGGTTAGGGTTCGGGTTAGGGTTAGGGTTAGGGTTAGGGTTAGTGTTCGGGTTAGGGTTAGGGTTAAGGTTAGGGTTAGGGTTCGGATTAGGGTTAGGGGTAGGGTTCAGGTTAGGGTTCCGGTTCGGTTTAGGGTTAGGGTTAGGGTTAGGTTTAGGTTTCGTGTTAGGGTTAGGTTTAGGGTTAGGGTTAGGGGTTAGGGTTAGGGTTACCGTTCGGGTTAGGGTTAGGGTTAGGGTTAGGGTTAGGGTTAGTGTTAGGTTTAGGGTTAGGGTCGGGTTAGGGTTAGGGTTAGGGTTAGGGTTAGGGTTAGGGTTCGGTTTAGGGTTAGGGTTAGGGTTCGTTTTCGGGTTCGGGTTAGGGTTAGGGTTCGGGTTAGGGTTAGGGTTAGGGTTAGGGTTAGTGTTCGTGTTAGGGTTAGGGTTCGGGTTAGGGAAGGGTTAGGGTTAGGGTTCGGGTTAGGGTTAGGGTTCGGGTTAAGGTTAGGGTTAGGGTTCTGGTTAGGGTACGGGTTTGGGTTAGTGTTAGGGTTAGGGTTCGGGTTAGGGTTAGGGTTACGGTTAGGGTTAGGGTTAGGGTTCGGGTTAGGGTTCGGGTTAGGGTTAGGGTTAGGGTTAGGGTTCGGGTTAGTGTTAGGGTTAGGGTTCGGGTTAGGGTTAGGGTTCGGATTAGTTTTAGGGTTAGGGTTCGGGTTAGGGTTAGGGTTAGGTTGTAGGGTTAGGGTTAGGGTTAATGTTAGGGTTAGGGTTAGGGGTTAGGGTTAGTGTTAGGGTTAGTGTTAGGGTTCAGGTTAGGGTTCGGGTAAGGGTTAGGGTTCGGGTTAGGGTTAGGGTTAGGGTTAGAGTTAGGGTTAGGGTTAGGGTTCGCGTTAGGGTTAGGGTTAGGGTTAGGGTTAGGGTTCGGTTTAGGGTTAGGGTTAGGGTTAGGGTTCGGGTTAGGGATCGGGTAAGGGTTAGGGTTCGAGTTAGGATTAGGTTTAGGGTTAGAGTTAGGGTTAGGGTTAGGGTTCGCGTTAGGGTTAGGGTTAGGGTTAGGGTTCGGTTTAGGGTTAGGGTTAGGGTTCGTTTTCGGGTTCGGGTTAGGGTTAGGGTTCGGGTTCGGGTTAGGATTCGGGTTCGGGTTAGGGTTTGGGTTCAGGTTAGGGTTAGGTGTTAGGTTTTAGGTTAGGGTTAGGTTTAGGGATCGGGTTAGGGTTAGGGTTAGGGTTAGGTTTAGGGTTAGTTTTCGTGTTAGGGTTAGGGTTAGGGTTAGGGTTCGGGTTATGGTTAAGGTTAGGGTTCGGTTTAGGGTTCGGGTTAGGGTTAGGGTTAGGGTTCGGGTTAGGGTTCGGGTTAGGGTTCGGGTTAGGGTTAGGGTTAGGTTTCGGGTTAGGGTTCGGGTGAGTGTTCGGGTTAGGGTTAGGGTTAGGGTTCGGGTTAGGGTTAGGATTAGGGTTCGGGTTACGGTTAGGGTTCGGGTTAGGCTTCGGGTTAGGGTTAGGGTTCGGTTTAGGGTTACGGTTTGGGTTAGTGTTAGTGTTCGAGTTCGGTTTAGGGTTAGGGTTTATGTTCGGGTTCGGGTTAGGGTTCGGGTTAGGGTTAGGGTTTGAGTTAGGGTTAGGGTTAGGGTACGGGTTAGGGTTAGGGTTAGGGTTAGGGTTAGGATTCGGGTTCGGGTTAGGGTTCGGGTTCGGGTTAGGGTTCGGGTTAGGGTTAGGGTTAGGGTTCGGTTTAGGTTTAGGGTTCGGGTTCGGGTTAGGGTTAGGTTTCGGGTTAGGGTTAGGTTTAGGGGTTAGGTTTAGGGTTCGGGTTAGAGTTCGGTTTAGGGTTCGGGTTATGGTTAGGGTTAGGGTTAGGGTTCTGGTTAGTGTTCGGGTTAAGGTTCGGGTTAGTGTTTGTGTTAGGGTTAGTGTTCGGGTTCGGGTTATGGTTCGGGTTAGGGTTAAGGGTTAGCGTTAGGGTTCAGGTTACGGTTAGGTTTAGGGTTAGGGTTTGGGTTAGGGTTCGTTTTAGGGTTAGGTTTAGGGTTAGGTTTCGGGTTCGGGTTAGGGTTCGGGTTTGGGTTAGGGTTAGGGTTCGGGTTAGGGTTAGGGTTAGGTTTAGTGTTCGGTTTAGGGTTCGGGTTCGGGTACGGGTTAGGGTTAGGGTTAGGTTTAGGGTTAGGGTTCGGATTAGGGTTAGGGTTAGGGTTAGGGTTCGCGTTAGGTTTAGGGTTAGGGTTCAGATTACGGTTAGGGTTAGGGTTCGGATTAGGGTTCGAGTTCGGGTTAGGGTTAGGGTGAGGGTTAGGGTTAGGTTTCGGGTTAGGGTTAGGGTTCGGGTTAGGGTTAGGGTTCGTTTTCGGGTTCGGGTAAGGGTTAGGGTTAGGGTTAGGGTTAGGGTTCGGTTTAGGGTTAGGGTTAGGGTTCGTTTTCGGGTTCGGGTTAGGGTTAGGGTTCGGGTTAGGGTTAGGGTTAGGGTTAGGG
>JAVLSZ010000199.1:42500-47500 GCA_032313775.1 Urocyon cinereoargenteus | reverse complement strand
GTTAGGTTTCGGGTAAGGGGTTAGGGTTCGGGTTCGGGTTAGGGATACGGTTAGGGTTCCGGTTAAGGTTAGGGTTAGGGTTCTGTTTAGGGTTAGGGTTAGGTTTAGGGTTAGGGTTCGGGTTACGGTTAGGGTTAGTGTTCGGGTTAGGGTTCTGGTTAGGGTTAGGGTTAGGGTTAGGGTTAGGGTTAGGGTTAGGGTTCGGATTAGGGTTAGGGTTAGGGTTCGGGTTAGGGTTCGAGTTCGGGTTAGGGTTAGGGTTAGGGTTAGGTTTAGGGTTCGTGGTAGGGTTAGGTTTAGGGTTAGGGTTAGTGGTTAGGGTTAGCGTTACCGTTCGGGTTAGGGTTAGGGTTAGGGTTAGGGTTAGGGTTAGTGTTAGGTTTAGGGTTAGGGTTCGGGTTAGGGTTAGGGTTAGGGTTAGGTTTAGGGTTAGGGTTAGCGTTCTGGTTAGTGTTAGGGTTCGGGTTAGGGTTAGGGTTAGGGTTAGGGTTAGTGTTAGGGTTAGGGTTCGGATTAGGGTTAGGGGTTAGGGTTAGGGTTCGGGTTAGGGTTAGGGTTAGGGTTCGGGTTAGGGTTAGGGTTAGGGTTAGGTTTAGGGTTAGGGTTCGGGTTCGGGTTAGGGTTAGGGTTAGGGTTTGGTTTAGGGTTAGGGTTAGGGTTAGGGTAGGGTTAGGGTTCGGGTTAGGGTTAGGGTTCGGGTTAGGGGTCGGGTTAGGGTAGGGTTAGGGTTCGGGTTAGGGTTAGGGTTAGGGTTAGGGTTAGGGTTAGGGTTCAAGTTAGGGTTAGGTTTCGGGGTAGTGTTAGGGTTAGGGTTCGGGTTCGGGTTAGGGTTAGGATTTGGGTTCGGGTTAGGGTTAGGGTTCGGGTTACGGTTCGGGTTAGGGTTAGGATTCGGGTAAGGGGTTAGGGTTCGGTTTCGGGTTAGGGTTAGGGTTAGAGTTCGGGTTAGGGTTCGGGTTAGGGTTAGGGTTAGGGTTAGGGTTAGTGTTCGGGTTAGGGTTACGGTTAAGTTTAGGGTTAGGGTTCGGATTAGGGTTAGGGGTAGGGTTCAGGTTAGGGTTCGGGTTCGGGTTAGGGTTAGGGTTAGGGTTAGGTTTAGGGTTCGTGTTAGGGTTAGGTTTAGGGTTAGGGTTAGGGGTTAGGGTTAGGGTTACCGTTCGGGTTAGGGTTAGGGTTAGGGTTAGGGTTAGGTTTAGTGTTAGGTTTAGGGTTAGGGTCGGGTTAGGGTTAGGGTTAGGGTTAGGGTTAGGGTTAGGGTTCGGTTTAGGGTTAGGGTTAGGGTTCGTTTTCGGGTTCGGGTTAGGGTTAGGGTTCGGGTTAGGGTTAGGGTTAGGGTTAGGTTTAGTGTTCGTGTTAGGGTTAGGGTTCGGGTTAGGGAAGGGTTAGGGTTAGGGTTCGGGTTCGGGTTAGGGTTAGGGTTCGGGTTAAGGTTAGGGTTAGGGTTCTGGTTAGGGTACGGGTTTGGGTTAGTGTTAGGGTTAGGGTTCGGGTTAGGGTTAGGGTTACCGTTAGGGTTAGGGTTAGGGTTCGGGTTAGGGTTCGGGTTAGGGTTAGGGTTAGGGTTAGGGTTCGGGTTAGTGTTAGGGTTAGGGTTCGGGTTAGGGTTAGGGTTCGGATTAGTGTTAGGGTTAGGGTTCGGTTTAGGGTTAGGGTTAGGTTGTAGGGTTAGGGTTAGGATTAGTGTTAAGGTTAGGGTTAGGGGTTAGGGTTAGTGTTAGGGTTAGGGTTAGGGTTCAGTTTTGGGTTCGGGTAAGGGTTAGGGTTCGGGTTAGGATTAGGGTTAGGGTTAGAGTTAGGGTTAGGGTTAGTGTTCGCGTTAGGGTTAGGGTTAGGGTTAGGGTTAGGGTTCGGTTTAGGGTTAGGGTTAGGGTTAGGGTTCGGGTTAGGGATCGGGTAAGGGTTAGGGTTCGAGTTAGGATTAGGTTTAGGGTTAGAGTTAGGGTTAGGGTTAGGGTTCGCGTTAGGGTTAGGGTTAGGGTTAGGGTTAGGGTTAGGGTTCGGTTTAGGGTTAGGGTTAGGGTTCGTTTTCGGGTTCGGGTTAGGGTTAGGGTTCGGGTTCGGGTTAGGATTCGGGTTCGGGTTAGGTTTTGGGTTCAGGTTAGGGTTAGGTGTTAGGTTTTAGGTTAGGGTTAGTTTTAGGGATCGGGTTAGGGTTAGGGTTAGGGTTAGGTTTAGGGTTAGTTTTCGTGTTAGGGTTAGGGTTAGGGTTAGGGTTCGTGTTATGGTTAAGGTTAGGGTTCGGTTTAGGGTTCGGGTTAGGGTTAGGGTTAGGGTTCGGGTTAGGGTTCGGGTTAGGGTTCGGGTTAGGGTTAGGGTTAGGTTTCGGGTTAGGGTTCGGCTGAGTGTTCGGGTTAGGGTTAGGTTTAGGGTTCGGGTTAGGGTTAGGATTAGGGTTCGGGTTACGGTTAGGGTTCGGGTTAGGCTTCGGGTTAGGGTTAGGGTTCGGTTTAGGGTTACGGTTTGGGTTAGTGTTAGTGTTCGAGTTCGGTTTAGGGTTAGGGTTTATGTTCGGGTTCGGGTTAGGGTTCGGGTTAGGGTTAGGGTTTGAGTTAGGGTTAGGGTTAGGGTACGGGTTAGGGTTAGGGTTAGGGTTAGGGTTAGGATTCGGGTTCGGGTTAGGGTTCGGGTTCGGGTTAGGGTTCGGGTTAGGGTTAGGGTTAGGGTTAGGGTTCGGTTTAGGGTTAGGGTTCGGGTTCGGGTTAGGGTTAGGTTTCGGGTTAGGGTTAGGTTTAGGGGTTAGGTTTAGGGTTCGGGTTAGAGTTCGGTTTAGGTTTCGGGTTATGGTTAGGGTTAGGGTTAGGGTTCGGGTTAGTGTTCGGGTTAAGGTTCGGGTTAGGGTTAGTGTTAGGGTTAGTGTTCGGGTTCGGGTTATGGTTCGGGTTAGGGTTAAGGGTTAGCGCTAGGGTTCAGGTTAGGGTTAGGTTTAGGGTTAGGGTTTGGGTTAGGGTTCGTTTTAGGGTTAGGTTTAGGGTTAGGTTTCGGGTTCGTGTTAGGGTTCGGGTTTGGGTTAGGGTTAGGGTTCGGGTTAGGGTTAGGGTTAGGGTTAGTGTTCGGGTTAGGGTTCGGGTTCGGGTACGGGTTAGGGTTAGGGTTAGGTTTAGGGTTAGGGTTCGGATTAGGGTTAGGTTTAGGGTTAGGGTTCGCGTTAGGTTTAGGGTTAGGGTTCGGATTACGGTTAGGGTTAGGGTTCGGATTAGGGTTCGAGTTCGGGTTAGGGTTAGGGTGAGGGTTAGGGTTAGGTTTCGGGTTAGGGTTAGGGTTCGGGTTAGGGTTAGGGTTCGGGTTAGTGGTTAGGGTTAGGGTTCAGGTTCGGGTTAGGGTTAGGGTAAGGGTTAGGGTTAGGGTTCGGGTTAGGGTTAGGGTTAGTGTTATGGTTAGGGTTAGGGTTCGGGTTAGGGTTATGGTTAGGGTTAGGGTTAGTGTTAGTGTTCGGGTTCGGGTTAGGGTTAGGGTTAGGGTTAGGGTTAGGGTTAGGGTTAGGTTTAGGGTTAGGGTTCGGGTTAGTGTTAGGGCTAGGGTTCGTGTTCGGGTTCGGGTTAGGGTTAGGGTTCGGTTTCGGGTTAGGGTTAGGGTTCGGGTTCGGTTTAGGGTTCGGGTTCAGGTTAGGGTTAGGGGTTAGGGTTCAGGTTAGGGTTAAGGTTACGGTTCGGGTTATGGTTAGGTTTAGGGTTAGGGTTAGGTTTAGGGTTAGGGTTCGGGTTAGGGTTAGGGTTAGGGTTCGGGTTAGGGTTAGGGTTAGGTTTAGGGTTCGCGTTAGGTTTAGGGTTAGGGTTAGGGTTAGGGTTAGGGTTAGGGTTCGGGTTAGGGTTAGGTTTAGGGTTCGCCGTAGGGTTAGGGTTAGGGTTCGGGTTAGGGTTCGGGTTAGGTTTAAGGTTAGGTTTCGGGTTAGGGTTAGGGTTCGGGTTAGGCTTCGGGTTCGGATTAGGGTTAGGGCTAGGGTTCGGGTTCGGCTTAGGGTTAGGGTTCGGGTTAGGGTTAGGGTTACGGTTAGGGTTAGGGTTAAGGTTCGGGTTAGGGTTCGGGTTAGGGTTAGGTTTAGGTTTCGGCGTAGGGTTAGGGTTAGGGTTCGTGTTCGGGTTCGGGTTAGGGTTAGGGTTAGGGTTCGGATTAGTGTTAGGGTTAGGGTTCGGGTTAGGGTTAGGGTTAGGTTGTAGGGTTAGGGTTAGGATTAGTGTTAGGGTTAGGGTTAGGGGTTAGGGTTAGTGTTAGGGTTAGGGTTAGGGTTCAGGTTAGGGTTCGGGTAAGGGTTAGGGTTCGTGTTAGGATTAGGGTTCGGGTTAGAATTAGGGTTAGGGTTAGTGTTCGCGTTAGGGTTAGGGTTAGGGTTAGGGTTTGGTTTAGGGTTGGGGTTAGGGTTAGGGTTCGGGTTAGGGATCGGGTAAGGGTTAGGGTTCGAGTTAGGATTAGGTTTAGGGTTAGAGTTAGGGTTAGGGTTAGGGTTCGCGTTAGGGTTAGGGTTAGGGTTAGGGTTAGGGTTAGGGTTAGGGTTCGGTTTAGGGTTAGGGTTAGGGTTCGTTTTCGGTTTCGGGTTAGGGTTAGGGTTCGGGTTCGGGTTAGGATTCGGGTTCGGGTTAGGTTTTGGGTTCAGGTTAGGGTTAGGTGTTAGGTTTTAGGTTAGGGTTAGGTTTAGGGATCGGGTTAGGGTTAGGGTTAGGGTTAGGTTTAGGGTTAGTTTTCGTGTTAGGGTTAGGGTTAGGGTTCGGGTTATGGTTAAGGTTAGGTTTCGGTTTAGGGTTCGGGTTAGGGTTAGGGTTAGAGTTCGGGTTAGGGTTCGGGTTAGGGTTCGGGTTAGGGTTAGGGTTAGGTTTCGGGTTAGGGTTCGGGTGAGTGTTCGGGTTAGGGTTAGGGTTAGGGTTCGGGTTAGGGTTAGGATTAGGGTTCGGGTTACGGTTAGGGTTCAGGTTAGGCTTCGGGTTAGGGTTAGGGTTCGGTTTAGGGTTACGGTTTGGGTTAGTGTTAGTGTTCGAGTTCGGTTTAGGGTTAGGGTTTATGTTTGGGTT
>JAVLSZ010000199.1:15000-20000 GCA_032313775.1 Urocyon cinereoargenteus | reverse complement strand
TTAGGGTTTGGTTTAGGGTTAGGGTTAGGGTTCGGGTTAGGGTTAGGGTGAGGGTTCGTGTTCGGTTTAGGGTTAGGGTTTGTGTTAGGGTTCGGGTTCGGGTTAGGATTAGGGTTAGGGTTAGGGTTAGGGTTCGGGTTAGGGTTAGGGTTAGGGTTAGGGTTCGGGTTGTGGTTAGAGTTAGGGTTCGGGTTAGGGTTAGGGTTCGGGTTAGGGTTAGGGTTAGGTTTCGGTTTAGGGTTCGGGTTCGGGTTAGGGTTGGGTTTAGGGTTAGCGTTCTGGTTAGTGTTAGGGTTCGGTTTAGGGTTAGGGTTAGGGTTAGGGTTAGTGTTAGGGTTAGGGTTCGGATTAGGGTTAGGGGTAGAGTTCGGGTTAGGATTCCGGTTCAGGTTAGGGTTAGGGTTAGGGTTAAGTTTAGGGTTAGGGTTAGGGTTACGGTTAGGGTTCCGGTTAGGGTTAGGATTAGGGTTAGGGTTAGGGTTAGGGTTAGTGTTCAGATTACGGTTAGGGTTAGGGTTCGGGTTGGGTTCGGGTTAGGGTTAGGGTTAGGGTTAGGGCTAAGGTTAGGGTTAGGGTTAGTGTTAGGGTTAGTGTTAGGGTTAGGTTTCGGGTTAGGGTTAGGGTTAGGGTTAGTGTTCAGATTACGGTTAGGGTTAGGGTTCGGGTTGGGTTCGGGTTAGGGTTAGGGTTAGGGTTCGGGTTCAGGTTAGGGTTAGGGTTCGGGTTAGCGTTCGGGTTAGGGTTAGGGTTCGGGTTAGGGTTAGGGTTCGGTTTAGGGTTAGTGTTAGGGTTAGGAGGTAGGGTTAGGGTTAGGGTTCGGGTTAGGGTTAGGGTTAGGGTTAGGGTTAGGGGTTAGTGTTCGGGTTAGTGTTAGGTTTCGGGTTAGGGTTCGGGTTAGGGTTAGGGTTAGGGTTAGGGTTCGGGTTCGGGTTAGGGTTAGGGTTAGGATTAAGGTTAGGGTTAGGGTTCGGATTAGTGTTAGGTGTAGGGTTCGGGTTAGGGTTCGGTTTCGGGTTAGGGTAATGGTTAGGGTTAGGGTTAGGGTTACGATTAGTGTTAGGGGTTAGGGTTAGGGTTAGGGTTCGGGTTAGGCGTAGGGTTACGTTTAGGGTTAGGGTTCGGGTTAGGTTTAGGTTTCGGGTTAGTGTTAGGGTTAGGGTTCGGGTTAGGGTTAGGGTTAGGGTTATGGTTAGGGTTAGGGTTCGGGTTAGGTTTAGGGTTCGGGTTAGTGTTAGGGTTAGGGTTCGGGTTCGGGTTAGGGTTAGGGTTATGTTTAGGGTTAGGGTTCGGGTTAGGGTTAGGGTTAGGGTTCGGGTTAGGGTTAGGGTTAGGGTTAGGGTTCGGGTTAGGGTTCGGGTTAGGGTTAGGGTTCGGGTTAGGGTTAGGGTTATGGTTAGGGTTAGGGTTCGGGTTAGGGTTAGGGTTAGGGTTAGGGTTCGGTTTAGGGTTCGGGTTAGGGTTAGGATTAGGGTTAGGGTTCGGGGCAGGGTGAGTGATAGGGTTAGGGTTCGGTTTAGGGTTAGGGTTACGGTTAATGTTAGGGTTAGGTTTCGGGGTAGTGTTAGGGTTAGGGTTCGGGTTCGGGTTAGGGTTAGGGTTAGGGTTAGGGTTCAAGTTAGGGTTAGGTTTCGGGGTAGTGTTAGGGTTAGGGTTCGGGTTCGGGTTAGGGTTAGGATTCGGGTTCGGGTTAGGGTTAGGGTTCGGGTTAGGGTTAGGTTTAGTGTTAGGGTTCGGGTTCAGGGTTAGGGTTATGGTTAGGGTTCGGGTTATGGTTCGGGTTAGGGTTAGGATTCGTTAAGGGGTTAGGTTTCGGGTTCGGGTTAGGGTTAGGGTTAGTGTTCCGGTTAAGGTTAGGGTTAAGGTTCTGTTTAGGGTTAGGGTTAGGTTTAGGGTTAGGGTTCGGGTTAGGGTTAGGGTTAGTGTTCGGGTTAGGGTTCGGGTTAGGGTTAGGGTTAGGGTTAGGGTTAGGGTTAGTGTTCGGGTTAGGGTTAGGGTTAAGGTTAGGGTTAGGGTTCGGATTAGGGTTAGGGGTAGGGTTCAGGTTAGGGTTCGGGTTCGGGTTCGGGTTAGGGTTAGGGTTAGGGTTAGGGTTCGTGTTAGGGTTAGGTTTAGGGTTAGTGTTAGGGGTTAGGGTTAGGGTTACCGTTCGGGTTAGGGTTATGGTTAGGGTTAGGGTTAGGGTTAGTGTTAGGTTTAGGGTTAGGGTCGGGTTAGGGTTAGGGTTAGGGTTAGGGTTAGGGGTTAGGGTTAGGGTTACTGTTCGGGTTAGGGTTAGGGTTAGGGTTCGGTTTAGGGTTAGGTTTAGGGTTAGGGTTAGGGTTCGGGTTAGGGTTAGGGTTAAGGTTCGGGTTAGGGTTAGGGTTAGGGTGAGGGTTCGTGTTCGGTTTAGGGTTAGGGTTTGTGTTAGGGTTCGGGTTCGGGTTAGGATTAGGGTTAGGGTTAGGGTTAGGGTTCGGGTTAGGGTTAGGGTTAGGGTTAGGGTTCGGTTTGTGGTTAGGGTTAGGGTTCGGGTTAGGGTTAGGGTTCGGGTTAGGGTTAGGGTTAGGTTTCGGGTTAGGGTTCGGGTTCGGGTTAGGGTTTGGGTTAGGGTTAGCGTTCTGGTTAGTGTTAGGGTTCGGTTTAGGGTTAGGGTTAGGGTTAGGGTTAGTGTTAGGGTTAGGGTTCGGATTAGGGTTAGGGGTAGAGTTCGGGTTAGGTTTCCGGTTCGGGTTAGGGTTAGGGTTAGGTTTAGGGTTAGGGTTAGGGTTAAGGTTAGGGTTAGTGTTAGGGTTAGGGTTAGGGTTAGGGTTCCGGTTAAGGTTAGGATTAGGGTTGGGGTTCGGTTTCGGGTTAGGTTTAGGGTTAGGGTTAGGGTTAGGGTTAAGGTTCGGGGTAGGGTTAGGGTTAAGGTTCGGGTTAGGGTTAGGGTTAGGGTTCGGGTTAGGCTTAGGGTTAGGGTTAGGGTTAGGGTTCGGGTTAGGGTTAGGGTTCGGGTTAGGGTTAGGTTTAGTGTTCGGGTTAGGTTTAGGGTTAGGGTTCGGGTTAGGGTTAGGTTTAGGGTTCGGGTTAGGGTTAGGGTTAGGGTTCGGGTTAGGGTTAGGTGTACGGTTAAAGTTAGGGTTCGGGTTAGGGATAGGGTTAGGGTTCGGGTTAGGGTTAGGGTTAGGGTTATGGTTACGGTTAGTGTTCGGGTTAGGGTTAGTGTTAGGGTTAGGGTTAGGGGTTAAGGTTAGGGTTAGGGTTCGGGTTAGGGTTAGGGTTAGTTTTAGGGTTAGGGTTAGGGTTAGGGTTCGGTTTAGGGTTAGGGTTAGGGTTCGGGTTAGTGTTAGGGTTAGGGTTAGGGTTAGGTTTCGGGTTAGGGTTAGGGTTAGGGTTAGTGTTCAGATTACGGTTAGGGTTAGGGTTCGGGTTGGGTTCGGTTAGGGTTAGGGTTAGGGTTCGGGTTCAGGTTAGGGTTAGGGTCCGGGTTAGTGTTCGGGTTAGGGTTAGGGTTCGGGTTAGGGTTAGGGTTCGGTTTAGGCTTAGTGTTAGGGTTAGGAGGTAGGGTTAGGGTTAGGGTTCGGGTTAGGTTTAGGGTTAGGGTTAGGGTTAGGGGTTAGTGTTCGGGTTAGTGTTAGGGTTCGGGTTAGGGTTCGGGTTAGGGTTAGGGTTAGGGTTAGGGTTCGGGTTAGGGTTAGGGTTAGGATTAAGGTTAGGGTTAGTGTTCGGATTAGTGTTAGGTGTAGGGTTCGGGTTAGGGTTCGGTTTCGGGTTAGGGTTAGGGTTAGGGTTAGGGTTAGGGTTACGATTAGTGTTAGGGGTTAGGGTTAGGGTTAGGTTTCGGGTTAGGCGTAGGGTTACGGTTAGGGTTAGGGTTCGGGTTAGGTTTAGCGTTCGGGTTAGTGTTAGGGTTAGGGTTCGGGTTAGGGTTAGGGTTAGGGTTATGGTTAGGGTTAGGGTTCGGGTTAGGTTTAGGGTTCGGGTTAGTGTTAGGGTTAGGGTTCGGGTTAGGGTTAGGGTTAGGGTTATGGTTAGGGTTAGGGTTCGGCTTAGGGTTAGGGTTAGGGTTCGGGTTAGGGTTCTGGTTAGGGTTAGGGTTAGGGTTAGTGTTAGGGTTAGGGTTCGGGTTCGGGTTAGGGTTAGGGTTAGGGTTAGGGTTCGGATTAGGGTTAGGGTTAGGGTTCGGGTTAGGGTTAGAGTTCGGGTTAGGGTTAGGGTTAGGGTTAGGTTTAGGGTTCGTGGTAGGGTTAGGTTTAGGGTTAGGGTTAGGGGTTAGGGTTAGCGTTACCTTTCGGGTTAGGGTTAGGTTTAGGGTTAGGGTTAGGGTTAGTGTTAGGTTTAGGGTTAGGGTTCGGGTTCGGGTTAGGGTTATGGTTAGGTTTAGGGTTAGGGTTAGCGTTCTGGTTAGTGTTAGGGTTCGTGTTAGGGTTAGGGTTAGGGTTAGGGTTAGTGTTAGCGTTAGGGTTCGGATTAGTGTTAGGGGTTAGGGTTAGGGTTCCGGTTAGGGTTAGGGTTAGGGTTCGGGTTAGGGTTCGGGTTAGGGTTAGGTTTAGGGTTAGGGTTCGGGTTTGGGTTAGGATTAGGGTTAGGGTTTGGTTTAGGGTTAGGGTTAGGGTTAGGTTAAGGGTTAGGGTTCGGGTTAGGGTTAGGGTTCGGGTTAGGGGTCGTGTTAGGGTTAGGGTTAGGGTTCGGGTTAGGGTTAGGGTTAGGGTTAGGGTTCAAGTTAGGGTTAGGTTTCGGGGTAGTGTTAGGGTTAGGGTTCGGGTTCGGGTTAGGGTTAGGATTCGGTTTCGGGTTAGGGTTAGGGTTCGGGTTAGGGTTCGGGTTAGGATTAGGATTCGGGCAAGGGGTTAGGGTTCGGGTTCGGGTTAGGGTTAGGTTTAGTGTTCCGGTTAAGGTTAGGGTTAGGGTTCTGTTTAGGGTTAGGTTTAGGGTTAGGGTTAGGGTTCGGGTTCGGGTTAGGGTTGGTGTTCGGGTTAGGGTTCGGGTTAGGGTTAGGGCTAGGGTTAGGGTTAGTGTTCGGGTTAGGGTTAGGGTTAAGG
>JAVLSZ010000199.1:0-12500 GCA_032313775.1 Urocyon cinereoargenteus | reverse complement strand
GGGTTCGGGATAGGTGTCGGGTTAGGGTTAGGTTTAGGGTTCGGGTTCGGGTTAGGGTTAGGTTTAGGGTTCGTGTTAGGGTTAGGGTTCGGGTTAGGGTTAGGGTTAGGGTTCGGGTTCGGGTTAGGGTTAGGGTTCGGGTTCGTGTTAGGGTTCGGGTTAGGGTTAGGATTAGGGTTAGGGTTCGGTTTCGTGGTTAGGGTTAGGATTAGGGTTCGGGTTAGTGTTAGGATTCGGGTAAGGGGTTAGTGTTCGGGTTCGGGTTAGGGTTAGGGTTAGGGTTCGGGTTAGGGTTAGTGTTAGGGTTAGGGTTCGGGTTAGGGTTAGGGTTAGTGTTAGGGTTCAGGTTAGGGTTACGTTTAGGGTTCGGGTTAGGGTTCGTGTTAGGCTTAGGGTTAGGGTTAGGGTTAGAGTTCGGGTTAGGGTTAGGGTTCGGGTTAGGGTTAGGTTTAGGGTTCGGGTTAGGGTTAGGGTTAGGGTTCGGGTTAGGGTTAGGGTTTCGGTTAAGGTTAGGGTTCGGGTTAGGGTTAGGGTTAGGGTTCGGGTTAGGGTTAGGGTTAGGGTTATGGTTACGGTTAGGGTTCGGGTTAGGG
This sequence comes from Urocyon cinereoargenteus, assembly GCA_032313775.1. Taxonomy (NCBI): domain Eukaryota; kingdom Metazoa; phylum Chordata; class Mammalia; order Carnivora; family Canidae; genus Urocyon; species Urocyon cinereoargenteus. The sequence goes on along the minus strand of JAVLSZ010000199.1, from coordinate 11,907 downwards.
TTAGGGTTAGGATTAGGGTTCGGGTTAGGGTTAGTGTTAGGGTTCGGGTTAGGGTTCGGGTTAGGGTTAGGGTTAGGGTTCGGGTTAGGGTGAGGGTTAGGGTTAGGGTTCGGGTTAGGGTTAGGGTTAGGGTTAGGGTTCTGGTTAGGGTTAGGTTTCGTGTTAGGGTTAGGGTTAGGGTTAGGGTTCGGATTAGGGTTAGGGGTAGGCTTCGGGTTAGGGTTCGGGTTCGAGTTAGGGTTAGGGTTAGGGTTAGGGTTCGGGTTAGGGTTAGGGTTAGGTTTAGGGTTCGGTTTAGGTTTAGGGTTAGGGTTAGGGTTAGGGTTAGGGTTAGGGTTCGGGTTAGGGTTAGGGTTAAGATTCGTGTTAGGGTTAGGTTTAGGGTTAGGGTTCGTGTTCGGTTTAGGGTTAGGGTTTGGGTTAGGGTTCGGGTTCGTGTTAGGATTAGGGTTAGGTTTAGGGTTAGGGTTCGAGTTAAGGTTAGGGTTATGGTTAGGGTTCGGGTTAGGGTTAGGGTTAGGGTTCGGGTTAGGGTTAGGGTTCGGGTTAGTGTTAGGGTTAGGGTTCGGGTTAGTGTTCGGGCTCGGGTTAGGGTTAGGGTTAGGGTTAGCGTTCTGGTTAGGGTTAGGGTTCGGGGTAGGGTTAGTGTTAGGGTTAGGGTTAGGGTTAGGGTTCGGATTAGGGTTAGGGGTAGGGTTCGGGTTAGGGATCCGGTTCGGGTTAGGGTTAGGGTTAGGGTTAGGGTTAGGGTTAGGGTTAAGGTTAGGGTTAGGGTTAGGGTTTGGGTTAGGGTTAGGGTTAGGGTTCAGGTTAGGGTTCGGGTTAGGGTTAGGGTTAGGGTTATGGTTCCGGTTAGGGATAGGATTAGGGTTAGGGTTCGGGTTCGGGTTAGGTTTAGGGTTAGGGTTAGGGTTAGGGTTAAGGTTCGGGGTAGGGTTAGGGTTAAGTTTTGGGTTAGGGTTAGGGTTAGGGTTAGGGTTAGGGTTCACGTTAGGTTTCGGGTTAGGTGTCGGGTTAGGGTTAGGGTTAGGGTTCGGGTTACGGTTAGGGTTACGGTTAGGGTTAGGGTTCGGGTTACGGTTAGGCTTAGGGTTCGGGTTAGGTTTAGGGTTAGGGTTATGGTTAGCGTTAGGTTTCGGGTTAGGGTTAGGGTTAGGGTTAGGGTTCGGGTTAGGGTTAGGGATAGGGTTCGGGTTAGGGTTCGGTTTAGGGTTAGGTTTAGGGTTAGGGTTCAGGTTAGGCTTCGGGTTAGGGTTAGGGTTAGGGTTCGGGTTAGGGTTAGGATTAGGGTTAGGGTACAAATTAGGGTTAGGTTTCGGGTTAGTGTTAGCGTTAGGGTTCGGGTTCGGGTTAGGTTTAGGGTTCGGGTTCGGGTTAGGGTTAGGGTTCGGGTTAGGGTTCGGGTTAGTGTTAGGTTTAGGGTTAGGGTTCGGGTTCGGGGTTAGGGTTATGGTTAGGGTTCGGGTTAGGGTTCGGGTTAGGGTTAGGATTCGGGTAAGGGGTTAGGGTTCGGGTTCGGGTTAGGGTTAGGGTTAGGGTTCCGGTTAAGGTTAGGGTTAGGGTTCTGTTTAGGGTTAGGGTTAGGTTTAGGGTTAGGGTTCGGGTTAGGGTTAGGGTTAGTGTTCGGGTTAGGATTCTGTTTAGGGTTGGGGTTAGGGCTAGGGTTAGGGTTAGGGTTCGGGTTAGGGTTAGGGTTAGGGTTAGGGTTAGGGTTCGGATTAGGGTTAGGGTTAGGGTTCGGGTTAGGGTTCGAGTTCGGGTTAGGGTTAGGGTTAGGGTTAGGTTTAGGGTTAGGGTTCGGGTTAGGGTTAGTGTTAGGGTTAGGTTTAGGGTTAGGGTTAGCGTTCTGGTTAGTGTTAGGTTTCGGGTTAGGGTTAGGGTTAGGGTTAGTGTTAGGGTTAGGGTTCGGATTAGGGTTAGGGGTTAGGGTTAGGGTTCGGGTTAGGGTTAGGATTAGGGTTCGGGTTAGGGTTCGGGTTAGGGTTAGGGTTAGGGTTAGGGTTCGGGTTTGGGTTAGGGTTAGGGTTAGGGTTTGTTTTAGGGTAAGGGTTAGGGTTAGGGTTAGAGTTAGGGTTCGGGTTAGGGTTAGGGTTCGGGTTAGGGGTCGTGTTAGGGTTAGGGTTAGGTTTCGGGTTAGGGTTAGGGTTAGGGTTAGGGTTCAAGTTAGGGTTAGGTTTCGGGGTAGTGTTAGGGTTAGGGTTCGGGTTCGGGTTAGGGTTAGGATTCGGGTTCGGGTTAGGGTAAGGGTTCGGGTTAGGGTTCGGGTTAGGGTTAGGTTTAGGGTTAGGGTTCGGGTTCGGGGTTAGGGTTATGGTTAGGGTTCGGGTTAGGGTTCGGGTTAGGGTTAGGATTCGGGTAAGGGGTTAGGTTTCGGGTTCGGGTTAGGGTTAGGGTTAGTGTTCCGGTTAAGGTTAGGCTTAAGGTTCTGTTTAGGGTTAGGGTTAGGTTTAGGGTTAGGGTTCGGGTTAGGGTTAGGGTTAGTGTTCGGTTTAGGGTTCGGGTTAGGGTTAGGGTTAGGGTTAGGGTTAGTGTTCGGGTTAGGGTTAGGGTTAAGGTTAGGGTTAGGGTTCGGATTAGGGTTAGGGGTAGGGTTCAGGTTAGGGTTCGGGTTCGGGTTAGGGTTAGGGTTAGGGTTAGGTTTAGGGTTCGTGTTAGGGTTAGGTTTAGGGTTAGGGTTAGGGGTTAGGGTTAGGGTTACCGTTCGGGTTAGGGTTAGGGTTAGGGTTAGGGTTACTGTTAGTGTTAGGTTTAGGGTTAGGGTCTGGTTAGGGTTAGGGTTAGGGTTAGGGTTAGGGGTTAGGGTTAGGGTTACCGTTCGGGTTAGGGTTAGGGTTAGGGTTCGGTTTAGGGTTTGGGTTAGGGTTAGGCCTAGGGTTCGGGTTAGGGTTAGGGTTAAGGTTCGGGTTAGGGTTAGGGTTAGGGTGAGGGTTCGTGTTCGGTTTAGGGTTAGGGTGTGTGTTAGGGTTCGGGTTCGGGTTAGGATTAGGGTTAGGGTTAGGGTTAGGGTTCGGGTTAGGGTTAGGGTTAGGGTTAGGGTTCGGGTTGTGGTTAGGGTTAGGGTTCGGGTTAGGGTTAGGGTTCGGGTTAGGGTTAGGGTTAGGTTTCGGGTTAGGGTTCGGGTTCGGGTTAGGTTTGGGGTTAGGGTTAGCGTTCTGGTTAGTGTTAGGGTTCGGTTTAGGGTTAGGGTTAGGGTTAGGGTTAGTGTTAGGGTTAGGGTTCGGATTAGGGTTAGGGGTAGAGTTCGGGTTAGGGTTCCGGTTCAGGTTAGGGTTAGGGTTAGGTTTAGGGTTAGGGTTAGGGTTAAGGTTAGGGTTAGGGTTAGGGTTACGGTTAGGGATCCGGTTAGGGTTAGGATTAGGGTTAGGGTTAGGGTTAGGGTTAGTGTTCAGATTACGGTTAGGGTTAGGTTTCGGGTTAGGTTCGGGTTAGGGTTAGGGTTAGGGTTAGGGTTAAGGTTAGGGTTAGGGTTAGTGTTAGGGTTAGGGTTAGGGTTAGGTTTCGGGTTAGGGTTAGGGTTAGGGTTAATGTTCAGATTACGGTTAGGGTTAGGTTTCGGGTTGGGTTCGGGTTAGGGTTAGGGTTAGGGTTCGGGTTCAGGTTAGGGTTAGGGTTCGGGTTAGCGTTCGGGTTAGGGTTAGGGTTCGGGTTAGGGTTAGGGTTCGGTTTAGGGTTTGTGTTAGGGTTAGGAGGTAGGGTTAGGGTTAGGATTCGGGTTAGGGTTAGGGTTAGGGTTAGGGTTAGGGGTTAGTGTTCGGGTTAGTGTTAGGGTTCGGGTTAGGGTTCGGGTTAGGGTTAGGGTTAGGGATAGGGTTCCGGTTCGGGTTAGGGTTAGGGTTAGGATTAAGGTTAGGGTTAGGGTTCGGATTAGTGTTAGGTGTAGGGTTCGGGTTAGGGTTCGGTTTCGGGTTAGGGTTATGGTTAGGGTTAGGGTTAGGGTTACGATTAGTGTTAGGGGTTAGGGTTAGGGTTAGGGTTCGGGTTAGGCGTAGGGTTACGTTTAGGGTTAGGGTTCGGGTTAGGTTTAGGTTTCGGGTTAGAGTTAGGGTTAGGGTTCGGGTTAGGGTTAGGGTAAGGGTTATGGTTAGGGTTAGGGTTCGGGTTAGGTTTAGGGTTCGGGTTAGTGTTAGGGTTAGGGTTAGGGTTCGGGTTAGGGTTAGGGTTAGGGTTATGTTTAGGGTTAGGGTTCGGTTTAGGGTTAGGGTTCGGGTTAGGGTTAGGGTTAGGGTTTGGGTTAGGGTTCGGTTTAGGGTTAGGGTTCGGGTTAGGGTTAGGGTTAGGGTTATGGTTAGGGTTAGGGTTCGGGTTAGGGTTAGGGTTAGGGTTAGGGTTCGGTTTAGGGTTCGGGTTAGGGTTAGGATTAGGGTTAGGGTTCGGGGCAGGGTGAGGGTTAGGTTTAGGGTTCGGTTTAGGGTTAGGGTTACGGTTAATGTTAGGGTTAGGTTTCGGTTTAGGGTTAGGGTTAAGGTTCGGGTTAGGATTAGGGTTAGGGTTAGGCTTAGGGTTCGCGTTAGGGTTCAGGTTAGGGGTCGGGTTAGGGTTAGGGTTAGGGTTCGGGTTAGGGTTAATGTTAGGGTTAGGTTTAGGGTTAGGGTTATTGTTAGGGTTAGGGTTAGGGTTAGGGTTCGGTTTAGGGTTAGGGTTAGGGTTAGGGTTAGGGGTTAGTGTTAGGGTTACCGTTCGGATTAGGTTTAGGGTTAGGGTTAGGGTTAGGGTTCGGGTTAGGGTTAGGTTTAGGGTTCGGGTTAGGGTTAGGGTTAGGGTTCGGGTTAGGGTTAGGTTTACGGTTAAGGTTAGGGTTCGGGTTAGGGTTAGGGTTAGGGTTCGGGTTAGGGTTAGGGTTAGGGTTAGGGTTATGGTTATGGTTAGGGTTCGGGTTAGGGTTAGGGTTAGGGTTAGGGTTCGGGTTAGGGTTAGGGTTAGGGTTCAATTTAGGGTTAGGTTTCGGGTTAGTGTTAGGGTTAGGGTTCGGGTTCGGGTTAGGGTTAGGGTTCGGGTTCGGGTTAGGGTTAGGGTTCGGGTTAGGGTTCGGGTTAGGGTTAGGTTTAGGGTTAGGGTTCGGGTTCGGGGTTAGGGTTATGGTTAGGGTTCGGGTTAGGGTTCGGGTTAGTGTTAGGATTCGGGTAAGGGGTTAGGGTTCGGGTTCGGGTTAGGGTTAGGGTTAGGGTTCCGGTTAAGGTTAGGGTTAGGGTTCTGTTTAGGGTTAGGGTTAGGTTTAGGGTTAGGGTTCGGGTTAGGGTTAGGGTTAGTGTTCGGGTTAGGGTTCTGGTTAGGGTTAGGGTTAGGGTTAGGGTTAGGGTTAGGGTTCGGTTTAGGGTTAGGGTTAGGGTTAGGGTTAGGGTTAGGGTTAGGGTTCGGATTAGGGTTAGGGTTAGGGTTCGGGTTAGGGTTCGAGTTCGGGTTAGGGTTAGGGTTAGGGTTAGGTTTAGGGTTAGGGTTCGGGTTAGGGTTAGGTTTAGGGTTAGGTTTAGGGTTAGGGTTAGCATTCTGGTTAGTGTTAGGGTTCGGGTTAGGGTTAGGGTTAGGTTAGGGTTAGTGTTAGGGTTAGGGTTCGGATTAGGGTTAGGGGTTAGGGTTAGGGTTCGGGTTAGGGTTAGGGTTAGGGTTCGGGTTAGGGTTCGGGTTAGGGTTAGGGTTAGGGTTAGGGTTCGGGTTTGGGTTAGGGTTAGGGTTAGGGTTTGGTTTAGGGTTAGGGTTAGGGTTAGGGTTAGGGTTAGGGTTCGTGTTATGGTTAGGGTTTCGGTTAGGGGTCAGGTTAGGGTTAGGGTTAGGGTTAGGGTTCAAGTTAGGGTTAGGTTTCGGGGTAGTGTTAGGGTTAGGGTTCGGGTTCGGGTTAGGGTTAGGATTCGGGTTCGGGTTATGGTTAGGGTTCGGGTTAGGGTTCGGGTTAGGGTTAGGTTTAGGGTTAGGGTTCGGGTTCGGGGTTAGGGTTATGGTTAGGGTTCGGGTTAGGGTTCGGGTTAGGGTTAGGATTCGGGTAAGGGGTTAGGTTTCGGGTTCGGGTTAGGGTTAGGGTTAGTGTTCCGGTTAAGGTTAGGGTTAAGGTTCTGTTTAGGGTTAGGGTTAGGTTTAGGGTTAGGGTTCGGGTTAGGGTTAGGGTTAGTGTTCGGGTTAGGGTTCGGGTTAGCGTTCGGGTTAGGGTTAGGGTTCGGGTTAGGGTTAGGGTTCGGTTTAGGGTTTGTGTTAGGGTTAGGAGGTAGGGTTAGGGTTAGGGTTCGGGTTAGGGTTAGGGTTAGGGTTAGGGTTAGGGGTTAGTGTTCGGGTTAGTGTTAGGGTTCGGGTTAGGGTTCGGGTTAGGGTTAGGGTTAGGGTTAGGGTTCCGGTTCGGGTTAGGGTTAGGGTTAGGATTAAGGTTAGGGTTAGGGTTCGGATTAGTGTTAGGTGTAGGGTTCGGGTTAGGGTTCGGTTTCGGGTTAGGGTTATGGTTAGGGTTAGGGTTAGGGTTACGATTAGTGTTAGGGGTTAGGGTTAGGGTTAGGGTTCGGGTTAGGCGTAGGCTTACGTTTAGGGTTAGGGTTTGGGTTAGGTTTAGGTTTCGGGTTAGTGTTAGGGTTAGGGTTCGGGTTAGGGTTAGGGTTAGGGTTATGGTTAGGGTTAGGGTTCGGGTTAGGTTTAGGGTTCGGGTTAGTGTTAGGGTTAGGGTTCGGGTTAGGGTTAGGGTTAGGGTTATGTTTAGGGTTAGGGTTCGGTTTAGGGTTAGGGTTCGGGTTAGGGTTAGGGTTAGGGTTCGGGTTAGGGTTCGGGTTAGGGTTAGGGTTCGGGTTAGGGTTAGGGTTAGGGTTATGGTTAGGGTTAGGGTTCGGGTTAGGGTTAGGGTTAGGGTTAGGGTTCGGTTTAGGGTTCGGGTTAGGGTTAGGATTAGGGTTAGGGTTCGGGGCAGGGTGAGGGTTAGGTTTAGGGTTCGGTTTAGGGTTAGGGTTACGGTTAATGTTAGGGTTAGGTTTCGGGTTAGGGTTAGGGTTAAGGTTCGGGTTAGGATTAGGGTTAGAGTTAGGCTTAGGGTTCGCGTTAGGGTTCAGGTTAGGGGTCGGGTTAGGGTTAGGGTTAGGGTTCGGGTTAGGGTTAATGTTAGGGTTAGGGTTAGGGTTAGGGTTTGGGTTCGGATTAGGGTTAGGGGTAGGGTTCGGGTACGGGTTAGGGTTATTGTTAGGGTTAGGGTTAGGGTTAGGGTTCGGGTTAGGGTTAGGGTTAGGGTTAGGGTTAGGGGTTAGTGTTAGGGTTACCGTTCGGATTAGGTTTAGGGTTAGGGTTAGGGTTAGGGTTCGGGTTAGGGTTAGGTTTAGGGTTCGGATTAGGGTTAGGGTTAGGGTTAGGGTTAGGGTTCGGGTTAGGGTTAGGGTTAGGGTTAGGGTTATGGTTATGGTTAGGGTTCGGGTTAGGGTTAGGGTTAGGGTTAGGGTTCGGGTTAGGGTTAGGGTTAGTGTTTGGGTTAGGGTTAGGGTTCGGGTTAGGGTTAGGATTACGGTTAGGGTTAGGGTTAGGGTTCGGGTTCGGGTTAGGGTTAGGGTTCGGGTTAGTGTTAGGGTTAGGGTTAGGGTTAGGGTTCGGTTTAGGGTTAGGGTTAAGGTTAGGGTTCGGGTTCGGGTTCGGGTTAGGGTTCGGGTTCGGGTTAGGGTTAGTGTTAGCGTTAGGGTTAGGGTTAGGGTTCGGGTTCGGTTTAGGGTTAGTGTTAGGGTGAGGGTTCGGGTTCGGGTTAGGGTTCGGGTTCGGGTTAGTGTTAGGTTTCGGGTTCGGGTTAGGGTTAGTGTTAGGGTTAGGGTTCGGGTTAGGGTTAGGGTTCGTGTTAGGGGTAGGGTTCGGGTTTGGGTTAGGTTTAGGTTTCGGGTTAGGGTTCGGGTTAGGTTTAGGGTTCGGTTAGGGTTAGGGTTCGGGTTAGGGTTAGGGTTCGGGTTAGGGTTAGGTTTAGGGTTAGGGTTCGGGTTAGGGTTCGGGTTCGGTTAGGGTTATGGTTAGGGTTAGGGTTCGGGTTAGGTTTAGGGTTAGGGTTAGGGTTCGGGTTAGGGTTAGGGTTAGGGTTCGGGTTAGGGTTCGGGTTAGGGTTAGGGTTAGGTTTAGGGTTCGGGTTAGGGTTAGGGTTAGGGTTAGGGTTCGGTTTAGGGTTAGGGTTAGGGTTAGGGTTAGGGTTGGGGTTAGGGTTAGTGTTAGGGTTCGGGTTAGGTTTAGGGTTAGGTTTCGGGTTATGGTAAGTGTTAGGGTTCGGATTCGGGTTAGGGTTAGGGTTAGGTTTAGGGTTCGGGTTAGGGTTAGGGTTAGGGTTATTTTTAGGGTTAGGGTTCGGGTTCGGGTTAGGGTTCGGGTTAGGGTTAGGGTTCAGGTTAGGGTTAGGGTTAGTGTTAGGGTTAGGGTTCGGGTTCGGGTTAGGGTTCGGGTTCGGGTTACGGTTAGGGTTGGGGTTCAGTTTCGGGTTAGGGTTAGGGTTAGGGTTAGGGTTTGGGTCAGGGTTCGGGTTAGGGTTAGGGTTAGGGTTAGTGTTCGGGTTAGTGTTAGTGTTAGGGTTAGGGTTAGGGTTAGGGTTCGGGTTAGGGTTAGGGTTAGGGATCGGGTTAGGTTTATGGTTAGGGTTAGGTTTAGGGTTAAGTTTCGGGGTAGGGTTAGGGTTAAGGTTCGGGTTAGGGTTAGGGTTAGGGTTAGGGTTAGGTTTAGGGTTCGGGTTAGGGTTAGGTTTAGGGTTAGGGTTAGGGTTCGGGTTCGGGTTAGGGTTAGGGTTAGGGTTCAGGTTAGGGTTAGGGTTCGGGTTAGGGTTCGGGTTAGGGTTCGGGTTAGGGTTAGGGTTTGGGTTAGGGTTAGGGTTCGGGTTAGGGTTAGGATTCCGGTTAGGGTTAGGGTAGGGTTCGGGTTCGGGTTAGGGTTAGGGTTCGGGTTAGTGTTAGGTTTCGGGTTAGGGTTAGGGTTCGGGTTAGGGTTAGGGTTAGGGTTAGGGTTCAGGTTAGGGTTAGGGTTAGGGTTCGGGTTAGGGTTCGTGTTAGGCTTAGGGTTAGGGTTAGGGTTAGAGTTCGGGTTAGGGTTAGGGTTCGGGTTAGTGTTAGGTTTAGGGTGCGGGTTAGGTTTAGGGTTAGGGTTCGGGTTAGGGTTAGGGTTTCGGTTAAGGTTAGGGTTCGGGTTAGGGTTAGGGTTAGGGTTCGGGTTAGGGTTAGGGTTAGGGTTATGGTTAGGGTTAGGGTTAGGGTTCGGGTTAGGGTTAGGGTTAAGTTTCGGGTTAGGGTTAGGGTTAGGGTGAGGGTTCGTGTTCGGTTTAGGGTTAGGGTTTGGGTTAGGGTTCGGATTCGGGTTAGGGTTAGGGTTAGGGTTAGGGTTCGGGTTACGGTTAGGGTTAGGGTTAGGTACGGGTTAGGGTTAGGGTTAGGGTTCGGGTTAGGGTTAGGGTTCGGGTTAGGGTTAGGGTTAGGGTTAGGGTTAGGGTTAGTGTTAGGGTTAGGGTTAGGGTTAGGGTTAGGGTTCGCGTTAGGGTTCGGGATAGGTGTCGGGTTAGGGTTAGGTTTAGGGTTCGGGTTCGGGTTAGGGTTAGGTTTAGGGTTCGTGTTAGGGTTAGGGTTCGGGTTAGGGTTAGGGTTAGGGTTCGGGTTCGGGTTAGGGTTAGGGTTCGGGTTCGTGTTAGGGTTCGGGTTAGGGTTAGGATTAGGGTTAGGGTTCGGGTTCGGGGTTAGGGTTATGGTTAGGGTTCGGGTTAGGGTTCGGGTTAGGGTTAGGATTCGGGTAAGGGGTTAGGTTTCGGGTTCGGGTTAGGGTTAGGGTTAGTGTTCCGGTTAAGGTTAGGCTTAAGGTTCTGTTAAGGGTTACGGTTAGGATTAGTGTTAGGGTTCGGGTTAGGGTTAGGGTTAGTGTTCGCGTTAGGGTTCGGGTTAGGGTTAGGGTTAGGGTTAGGGTTAGGGTTAGTGTTCGGGTTAGGGTTAGGGTTAAGGTTAGGGTTAGGGTTCGGATTAGGGTTAGGGGTAGGGTTCAGGTTAGGGTTCGGGTTCGGGTTAGGGTTAGGGATAGGGTTAGGCTTAGGGTTCGTGTTAGGGTTAGGTTTAGGGTTAGGGTTAGGGGTTAGGGTTAGGGTTACCGTTCGGGTTAGGGTTAGGTTTAGGGTTAGGGTTAGGGTTAGTGTTAGGTTTAGGGTTAGGGTCGGGTTAGGGTTAGGGTTAGGGTTAGGGTTAGGGGTTAGGGTTAGGGTTACCGTTCGGGTTAGGGTTAGGGTTAGGGTTCGGTTTAGGGTTTGGGTTAGGGTTAGGGCTAGGGTTCGGGTTAGGGTTAGGGTTAAGGTTCGGGTTAGGGTTAGGGTTAGGGTGAGGGTTCGTGTTCGGTTTAGGTTTAGGGTTTGTGTTACGGTTCGGGTTCGGGTTAAGATTAGGGTTAGGGTTAGGGTTAGGGTTCGGGTTAGGGTTAGGGTTAGGGTTAGGGTTCGTGTTGTGGTTAGGGTTAGGGTTCGGGTTAGGGTTAGGTTTCGGGTTAGGGTTAGGGTTAGGTTTCGGGTTAGGGTTCGGGTCGGGTTAGGGTTGGGGTTAGGGTTAGCGTTCTGGTTAGTGTTAGGGTTCGGTTTAGGGTTAGGGTTAGGGTTAGTGTTAGCGTTAGGGTTCGGATTAGGGTTAGGGGTAGAGTTCGGGTTAGGGTTCCAGTTCAGGTTAGGGTTAGGGTTAGGGTTACGGTTAGGGTTAGGGTTAAGGTTAGGGTTAGGGTTAGGGTTACGGTTAGGTTTCCGGTTAGGGTTAGGATTAGGGTTAGGGTTAGGGTTAGGGTTAGTGTTCAGATTACGGTTAGGGTTAGGGTTCGGGTTGGGTTCGGGTTAGGGTTAGGGTTAGGGTTAGGGTTAAGGTTAGGGTTAGGGTTAGTGTTAGGGTTAGGGTTAGGGTTAGGTTTCGGGTTAGGGTTAGGGTTAGGGTTAGTGTTCAGATTACGGTTAGGGTTAGGTTTCGGGTTGGGTTCGGGTTAGGGTTAGGGTTAGGGTTCGGGTTCAGGTTAGGGTTAGGGTTCGGGTTAGCGTTCGGGTTAGGGTTAGGGTTCGGGTTAGGGTTAGGGTTCGGTTTAGGGTTAGTGTTAGGGTTAGGAGGTAGGGTTAGGGTTAGGGTTCGGGTTAGGGTTAGGGTTAGGGTTAGGGTTAGGGGTTAGTGTTCGTGTTAGTGTTAGGGTTCGGGTTAGGGTTCGGGTTAGGGTTAGGGTTAGGGTTAGGGTTCGGGTTAGGGTTCGGGTTAGGGTTAGGATTCGGGTAAGGGGTTAGGGTTCGGGTTCGGGTTAGGGTTAGGGTTAGGGTTCCGGTTAAGGTTAGGGTTAGGGTTCTGTTTAGGGTTAGGGTTAGGTTTAGGGTTAGGGTTCGGGTTAGGGTTAGGGTTAGTGTTCGGGTTAGGGTTCTGTTTTATTGTTAGGGTTAGGGCTAGGGTTAGTGTTAGGGTTCGGGTTAGGGTTAGGGTTAGGGTTAGGGTTAGGGTTCGGATTAGGGTTAGGGTTAGGGTTCGGGTTAGGGTTCGAGTTCGGGTTAGGGTTAGGGTTAGGGTTAGGTTTAGGGTTAGGGTTCGGGTTAGGGTTAGGGTTAGGGTTAGGTTTAGGGTTAGGGTTAGCGTTCTGGTTAGTGTTAGGGTTCGGGTTAGGGTTAGGGTTAGGGTTAGTGTTAGGGTTAGGGTTCGGATTAGGGTTAGGGGTTAGGGTTAGGGTTCGGGTTAGGGTTAGGGTTAGGGTTCGGGTTAGGGTTCGGGTTAGGGTTAGGGTTAGGGTTAGGGTTCGGGTTTGGGTTAGGGTTAGGGTTAGGGTTTGTTTTAGGGTTAGGGTTAGGGTTAGGGTTAGGGTTAGGGTTCGGGTTAGGGTTAGGGTTCGGGTTAGGGGTCGGGTTAGGGTTAGGGTTAGGGTTCGGGTTAGGGTTAGGGTTAGGGTTAGGGTTCAAGTTAGGGTTAGGTTTCGGGGTAGTGTTAGGGTTAGGGTTCGGGTTCGGGTTAGGGTTAG
>JAVLSZ010000198.1:187500-252500 GCA_032313775.1 Urocyon cinereoargenteus | reverse complement strand
TTAGGGTTAGGGTTAGGGTTCGGGTTACGGTTAGGGTTAGGGTTAGGGTTAGGTTTCGGGTTAGGGTTACGGTTAGGTTTCGGGTTAGGGTTAGGGTTAGGGTTAGTGTTAGGGTTCGGGTTAGGGTTAGGGTTAGGGTTAGTGTTAAGGTTCAGGTTAGGGTTAGGGTTCGGATTCGGGTTAGGGTTAGGGTTAGGGTTCGAGTTAGGGTTAGGGTTAGTGTTAGGGTTAGGGTTAGGTTTCGGGTTCGGGTTAGGGTTCTGGTTAGGCTTCGGTTTAGGGTTAAGGGTTAGCGTTATTGTTCGGGTTTGGGTTAGGGTTAGGGTTAGGGTTCGGGATAGGGTTCGGGTTAGGGTTAGGGTTAGGGTTCGGGTTAATGTTCGGTTTCGGGTTAGGGTTAGGGTTAGGGTTCGGGTTACGGTTAGGGTTAGGGTTAGGGGTTAGTGTTAGGGTTAAGTTTAGGGTTAGGGTTAGGGTTCGGGTTAGGGTTAGGGTTCGGGTCAGGGTTCGGGTTAGGTTTAGGGTTAGGGTTCGTGTTAGGGTTAGGGTTAGGTTTAGGGTTCGGGTTAGGTTTAGGGTTAGGGTTCGGTTTAGGGTTAGGGTTAGGGTTCGGGTTAGGGTTAGGGTTAGGGTTTGGGTTAGGGTTAGGGTTAGGGTAAGGGTTCGGGTTCGGGTTAGGGTTCGGTTTAGGGTTAAGGGTTAGCGTTATTGTACGGGTTAGGGTTAGGGTTAGGTTTCGGGTTAAGGTTAGGGTTCGGGTTAGGGTTAGGGTTAGGGTTAGGGTTAGGGTTCGGGTTAGGGTTAGGGTTAGGGATAGGGTTAGTGTTAGGGTTCGGGTTCGGGTTAGGTTTAGGGTTAGGGTTCGGGTTACGGTTCGGGTTCCGTTTAGGGTTAAGGCTAGGTTTCGGGTTAGGGTTAGGGTTAGGGTTCGGGTTAATGTTAGGGTTAGGGTTAGGGTTAGGGTTAAGGTTCGGGTTAGGGTTCGGGTTAGTGTTCGGGTTAGGGTTCGGGGTAGGGTTAGGGTTAGGGTTCGGGTTATGGTTCGGGTTAGGGTTCGGGTTAGGTTTAGGGTTAGGTTTAGGGTTAGGGTTCGGGTTAGGGTTAGGGTTCGGGTTAGGGTTAGGGTTCGGGTTATTGTTCGGGTTAGGGTTCGGGTTAGGTTTAGGGTTAGGTTTAGGGTTCGGGTTAGGGTTAGGGTTAGGGTTCGAGTTAGGGTTAGGGTTAGGGTTCGGGTTACGGTTAGGGTTAGGGTTAGGTTTAGGTTTCGGGTTAGGGTTAGGGTTCGGGTTAGGGTTAGGGTTAGGGTTAGTGTTAGGGTTCGGGTTTGGGTTAGGGTTAGGGTTAGTGTTAAGGTTCAGGTTAGGGTTAGGGTTAGGGTTAGGGTTCGGGTTCGGGTTAGGGTTAGGGTTAGGGTTCGGGTTAGGGTTAGGGTTAGTGTTAGGGTTAGGGTTAGGTTTCGGGTTCGGGTTAGGGTTCGGGTTAGGCTTCGGTTTAGGGTTAAGGGTTAGCTTTATTGTTCGGGTTTGGGTTAGGGTTAGGGTTAGGGTTCGGGATAGGGTTCGGGTTAGGGTTAGGGTTAGGGTTCGGGTTAGGGTTCGGGTTCGGGTTAGGGTTAGGGTTAGTGTTCGGGTTACGGTTAGGGTTAGTGTTAGGGGTTAGTGTTAGGGTTAGAGTTAGGGTTAGGGTTAGGGTTCGGGTTAGGGTTAGGGTTCGGGTCAGGTTTCGGGTTAGGTTTAGGGTTAGGGTTAGGGTTCGGGTTAGGGTTAGGGTTAGGTTTAGGGTTCGGGTTAGGTTTAGGGTTATGGTTCGGTTTAGGGTTAGGGTTAGTGTTCGGGTTAGGGTTAGGGTTAGGGTTTGGGTTAGGGTTAGGGTTAGGGTAAGGGTTCGGGTTAGTTTTCGGGTTAGGGTTAGCGTTAGGATTCGGGTTAGGGTTAGTGTTAGGGTTCGGGTTAGGGTTAGGGTTCGGGTTAGGGTTAGGGTTAGTGTTCGTGTTAGGGTTAGGGTTAGGGTTCGGGTTAGGTTTAGGTTTCGGGTTCGGGTTAGGGTTAGGGTTCGGGTTCGGTTTAGGGTTCAGGTTTGGGTTAGGGTTCGGGTTAGTTTTAGCGTTAGTGTTAGGGTTCGGGTTAGGGTTAGGGTTCGGGTTCGGGTTAGGGTTAGGGTTAGGGTTCGGGTTAGGGTTAGGGTTCGGGTTAGGGTTAGGGTTAGGGTTCGGGTTAGGGTTAGGGTTCGGGTTAGGGTTAGGGTTGGGGTTCGGGTTCGGGTTAGGGTTAGGGTTCGGGTTAGGGTTCGGGTTAGGTTTAGGGTTCGGTTTAGGGTTATGGTTCGGGTTAGTGTTAGGGTTCGGGTTCGGTTTAGGGATAGGGTTTGGGTTCGGGTTTGGGTTAGGGTTCGGGTTAGGGTTAGGGTTTGAGTTAGGGTTCGGATTAGGTTACGGGTTAGGGTTAGTGTTTGGGTTAGGGTTCGGGTTCGGGTTAGGGTTCGGGTTCGGGTTAGGGTTCGGGTTAGGGTTAGGGTTAGGTTTAGGGTTCGGGTTAGGGTTAGGGTTCGGTTTCGGTTTAGGGTTAGGTTTCGGGTTAGGGTTAGTGTTAGGGTTTAGGGTTAGGGTTCGGGTTAGAGTTTGGGTAGGGTTCGGGTTAGGGTTAGGGTTAGAGTTAGGGTTCGGGTTAGGGTTCGGGTTAGGGTTCGGGTTAGGGTTAAGGGTTAGCGTTAGGGTTCGGGATAGGGTTAGGTTTAGGGTTTGGGTTCGGGTTAGGGTTCGTGTTAGGGTTAGGGTTAGGGTTATGGTTCGGGTTCGGGTTAGGGTTCGGGTTAGGGTTCGGTTTAGGGTTAAGGGTTAGCGTTATTGTACGGGTTAGGGTTAGGGTTAGGTTTCGGGTTAGGGTTAGGGTTAGGGATAGGGTTAGTGTTAGGGTTCGGGTTCGGGTTAGGTTTAGGGTTAGGGTTCGGGTTACGGTTCGGGTTCCGGTTAGGGTTAAGGCTAGGTTTCGGGTTAGGGTTAGGGTTAGGGTTCGGGTTAATGTTAGGGTTAGGGTTAGGGTTAGGGTTAAGGTTCGGGTTAGGGTTCGGGTTAGTGTTCGGGTTAGGGTTACGGTTAGGGTTCGGGGTAGGGTTAGGGTTAGGGTTCGGGTTAGGGTTAGGGTTCGGGTTATGGTTCGGGTTAGGTTTAGGGTTAGGTTTAGGGTTAGGGTTCGGGTTAGGGTTAGGGTTCGGGTTAGGGTTAGGGTTAGGGGTTAGTGTTAGGGTTAGGGTTAGGGTTAGGGTTAGGGTTCGGGTTAGGGTTAGGGTTCGAGTCAGGGTTCGGGTTAGGTTTAGGGTTAGGGTTAGGGTTCGGGTTAGGGTTAGGGTTAGGTTTAGGGTTCGGGTTAGGGTTAGGGTTAGGGTTCGGGTTAGGTTTAGGGTTAGGGTTAGGCTTAGGGTTCGGGTTAGGGTTAGGGTTAGGGTTCGGTTTAGGGTTAGGGTTAGGGTTAGGGTTATGGTTAGGGTTCGGTTTAGAGTTAGGGTTTGGGTTCGGTTTAGTGTTAGGGTTAGGGTTAGGGTTAGGGTTCGGGTTAGGGTTCGGGTTAGGGTTAGGGTTAGGATTCGGGTTAGGATTAGGGTTAGTGTTCGGGTTAGGGTTAGGGTTCGGGTTAGGTTTAGGGTTAGGGTTCGGGTTAGGGTTAGGGTTCGGGTTAGGTTTAGGGTTCGGGTTCGGGTTAGGGTTAGGGTTCGGGTTCGGGTTAGGGTTCCGGTTTGGGTTAGGGTTCGGGTTAGGTTTAGCATTAGGGTTAGGGTTCGGGTTAGGGTTAGTGTTTGGGTTTGGGTTCGGGTTAGGGTTAGGGTTCAGGTTAGGGTTAGGGTTCGGGTTAGGTTTAGGGTTAGGGTTCGGGTTAGGGTTAGGGTTAGGGTTAGTGTTCGGGTTAGGGTTAGGGTTCGGGTTCGGGTTAGGGTTAGGTTTCGTGTTAGGGTTAGGGTTCGGTTTAGGGTTACGGTTCGGGTTAGTGTTAGTGTTCGGGTTCGGTTTAGGGTTAGGGTTTGGGTTCGGGTTCGGGTTAGGGTTCGGGTTAGGGTTAGGGTTTGAGTTAGGTTTCGGGTTAGGGTACGGGTTAGGGTTAGGTTTAGGGTTAGGGTTAGGGTTAGGGTTCGGGCTCGGGTTAGGGTTCGGTTTAGGGTTCGGGTTAGGTTTATGGTTCGGTTTAGGGTTACGGTTCGGTTTAGTGTTAGGGTTCGGGTTCGGTTTAGGGATAGGGTTTGGGTTCGGGGTCGGGTTAGGGTTCGGGTTAGGGTTAGGGTTTGAGTTAGGGTTCGGATTAGGTTACGGGTTAGGGTTAGTGTTTGGGTTAGGGTTCGGGTTCGGGTTAGGGTTCGGGTTCGGGTTAGGGTTCGGTTTAGGGTTAGGGTTAGGTTTAGGTTTCGGGTTAGGGTTAGGGTTCGGTTTCAGGTTAGGGTTCGGGTTAGGGTTCGTGTTAGGGTTCGGGTTAGGGTTCGGGTTAGGGTTCGGGGTAGGGTTTGGGTTAGCGTTTGGGTTAGGGTTCGGGTTAGGGTTCGGGTTAGGGTTAGGTTTAGGGTTAGGGTTCGGGTTAATGTTAGGGTTAGGGTTCGGGTTAGGGTTAGGGTTAGGGTTCGGGTTAGGGTTCGGGTTCGGGTTAGTGTTCGGGTTAGGGTTCGGGTTAGGGTTAGGGTTAGGGTTAGTGTTAGGGTTCAGGTTAGGTTTAGGGGTTAGGTTTCAGGTTAGGGTTAGGGTTAGGGTTCGGGTTAGGGTTAGGTTTAGGGTTAGGGTTAGGGTTCGGGTTAGGATTCGGGTTATGGTTCGGGTTAGGGTTAGGGTTAGGGTTCGGGTTAGGGTTCTGGTTAGGGTTCGGGTTAGTGTTCTGGTTAGGGTTCGGGTTAGGGTTCGGGTTAGGGTTAGGTTTAGGGTTAGGGTTTGGTTTCGGGTTAGGGTTAGGGTTCGGGTAGGGTTAGATTTTAGGGTTAGGGTTATGTTTAGGGTTAGGGTTAGGGGTTAGTTTTAGGGTTAGGGTTAGGGTTCGGGTTAGGGTTAGGTTTCGGGTTAGGGTTAAGGTTAGGGTTCTTGTTAGGGTTAGGGTTAGGGTTAGGGTTAGGGTTAGGTTTCGGATTAGGCCTAGGGTTAGGGTTAGGGTTAGGGTTCGGGTTAGGGTTCGTGTTAGGCTTAGGGTTAGGGTTAGGGTTAGGGTTCGGGTTAGGTTTAGGGATAGGGTTAGTGTTCGGGTTAGGGTTAGCGTTAGGGTTAGGGTTAGGTTTTAGGGTTAGGGTTACGGTTAGGTTTAGGGTTAGGGTTAGGGGTTAGGGTTAGGTTTGGGTTAGGGTTAGGGTTAGGGTTAGGGTTCGGGTTAGGGTTAGGGTTCAGGTCAGGGTTAGGGTTAGGTTTAGGGTTAGGGTTAGGTTTCGGGTTAGGGTTAGGGTTAGGCTTGGGGTTCGGGTTAGGGTTAGGGTTAGGGTTCGGTTTAGGGTTAGGGTTAGGGTTATGGTTAGGGTTCGGTTTAGGGTTAGGGTTAGGGTTCGGTTTAGTGTTAGGGTTAGGGTTAGGGTTAGGGTTCGGGTTAGGGTTCGGGTTAGGGTTAGGGTTAGGATTCGGGTTAGGGTTAGGGTTCGGGTTAGGGTTAGGGTTCGGGTTCGGGTTATGGTTAGGGTTAGGGTTAGGGTTTGGGTTAGGATTAGTGTTAGGGTTAGGGTTTGGGTTAGTGTTCGGGTTAGGGTACGGGTTAGTGTTCGGGTTAGGGTTCGGGTTAGGGTACGGGGTAGGGTTCGGGTTAGCGTTCGGGTTAGGGTTCAGGTTAGGGTTCGGTTTAGGGTTAGGTGTAGGGTTAGGGTTCGGGTTAGTGTTAGGGTTAGGGTTCGGGTTAGTGTTAGGGTTAGGGTTCTGGTTAGGGTTCGGGTCCGGGTTAGTGTTCGGGTTAGGGTTCGGGTTAGGGTTAGGATTAGGGTAGGGTTAGGGTTCAGGTTAGCGTGCGGGTTAGGTTTAGGGTTAGGTTTAGGGTTAGGTTTCGGGTTAGGGTTAGGGTTAGGGTTCTGGTTAGGGTTCGGGTCCGGGTTAGTGTTCGGGTTAGGGTTCGGGTTAGGGTTAGGATTAGGGTAGGGTTAGGGTTCAGGTTAGCGTGCGGGTTAGGTTTAGGGTTAGGTTTAGGGTTAGGTTTCGGGTTAGGGTTAGGGTTAGGGTTAGGGTTAGGGTTCGGGTTAGGGTTAGGGTTAGGGTTCGAGTTAGTGTTAGGGTTAGGGTTCGGGTTACGGTTAGGGTTAGGGTTAGGGTTAGGTTTCGTGTTAGGGTTAGGGTTCGGGTTAGGGTTAGGGTTAGGGTTAATTTAGGGTTCGGGTTAGGGTTAGAATTAGGGTTAGGCTTAGTGTTAGGGTTCAGGTTAGGGTTAGGGTTAGGGTTAGGGTTCGAGTTCGGGTTAGGGTTAGGGTTAGGGTTCGGGTTAGGGTTAGGGTTAGTGTTAGGGTTAGGGTTAGGTTTCGGGTTCGGGTTAGGGTTCGGTTTAGGCTTCGGGTTAGGGTTAAGGGTTAGCGTTATTGTTCGGGTTAGGGTTAGGGTTAGGGTTAGGGTTAGGGTTCGGGTTAGGTTTCGGGTTAGGGTTAGGGTTAGGGTTCGGGTTAGGGTTCGGGTTCGGGTTAGGGTTAGGGTTAGGGTTCGGGTTACGGTTAGGGTTAGGGTTAGGGGTTAGTGTTAGTGTTAGGGTTAGGGTTAGGGTTAGGGTTTGCGTTAGGGTTAGGGTTCGAGTCAGGGTTCGGGTTAGGTTTAAGGTTAGGGTTAGGGTTCGGGTTAGGGTTAGGGTTATGGTTAGGGTTCGGTTTAGGGTTAGGGTTAGGGTTCGGTTTAGTGTTAGGGTTAGGGTTAGGGTTAGAGTTCGGGTTAGGGTTCGGGTTAGGGTTAGGGTTAGGATTCGGGTTAGGGTTAGGGTTAGGGTTCGGGTTAGGGTTAGGGTTCGGGTTAGTGTTAGGTTTAGGGTTCGGGTTAGGGTTAGGGTTAGGGTTCGGGTTAGGTTTAGGGTTCGGGTTCGAGTTAGGGTTAGGGTTAGGGTTCGGGTTAGGTTTCGGGTTTGGGTTAGGGTTCGGGTTAGGTTTAGCATTAGGGTTAGGGTTCGGGTTAGGGTTAGTGTTTGGGTTTGGGTTCGGGTTAGGGTTAGGGTTCGGGTTAGGGTTAGGGTTCGGGTTAGGTTTAGGGTTAGGGTTCGGGTTAGGGTTAGGGTTAGGGTAGTGTTCGGTTTAGGGTTAGGGTTCGGGTTCGGGTTAGGGTTAGGTTTCGGGTTAGGGTTAGGGTTCGGTTTAGGGTTACGGTTCGGGTTAGTGTTAGGTTTCGGGTTCGGTTTAGGGTTAGGGTTTGGGTTCGGGTTAGGGTTCGGGTTAGGGTTCGGGTTTGAGTTAGGTTTCGGGTTAGGGTACGGGTTAGGGTACGGGTTAGGGTTAGGGTTAGGGTTAGGGTTCGGGCTCGGGTTAGGTTTCGGGTTAGAGTTAGGGTTAGGGTTAGGGTTCGGGTTAGGGTTAGGGTTCGGTTTTGGGTTAGGGTTAGGGTTAGGGTTAGGGTTCGGGTTAGGGTTAGGGTTAGGGTTAGGGTTTGGGTTAGTGTTCGGGTTAGGGTTCGGGTTAGGGTTCGGGTTAGGGTTCGGGTTAGGGTTCGGGGTAGGGTTCGGGTTAGCGTTCGGGTTAGGGTTCGGGTTAGGGTTCGGTTTAGGGTTAGGTTTAGGTTTAGGTTTCGGGTTAGTGTTAGGGTTAGGGTTCGGGTTAGGGTTAGAGTTAGGGTTCGGGTTAGGGTTCGTGTTCGGGTTAGGGTTCGGGTTAGGGTTCGGGTTAGGGTTAGGGTTAGGGTTAGGGTTAGGGTTCAGGTTAGGGTTCGGGTTAGGGTTAGGGTTAGGTTTAGGGTTAGGGTTCGGGTTAGGGTTAGGGTTAGGGTTAGGGTTAGGGTTCGGGTTAGGGTTAGGGTTAGGGTTCGAGTTAGGGTTAGGGTTAGGGTTCGGGTTACGGTTAGGGTTAGGGTTAGGGTTAGGTTTCGGGTTAGGGTTACGGTTAGGTTTCGGGTTAGGGTTAGGGTTAGGGTTAGTGTTAGGGTTCGGGTTAGGGTTAGGGTTAGGGTTAGTGTTAAGGTTCAGGTTAGGGTTAGGGTTCGGATTCGGTTTAGGGTTAGGGTTAGGGTTCGAGTTAGGGTTAGGGTTAGTGTTAGGGTTAGGGTTAGGTTTCGGGTTCGGGTTAGGGTTCTGGTTAGGCTTCGGTTTAGGGTTAAGGGTTAGCGTTATTGTTCGGGTTTGGGTTAGGGTTAGGGTTAGGGTTCGGGATAGGGTTCGGGTTAGGGTTAGGGTTAGGGTTCGGGTTAATGTTCGGTTTCGGGTTAGGGTTAGGGTTAGGGTTCGGGTTACGGTTAGGGTTAGGGTTAGGGGTTAGTGTTAGGGTTAAGTTTAGGGTTAGGGTTAGGGTTCGGGTTAGGGTTAGGGTTCGGGTCAGGGTTCGGGTTAGGTTTAGGGTTAGGGTTCGGGTTAGGGTTAGGGTTAGGTTTAGGGTTCGGGTTAGGTTTAGGGTTATGGTTCGGTTTAGGGTTAGGGTTAGTGTTCGGGTTAGGGTTAGGGTTAGGGTTTGGGTTAGGGTTAGGGTTAGGGTAAGGGTTCGGGTTCGGGTTAGGGTTCGGTTTAGGGTTAAGGGTTAGCGTTATTGTACGGGTTAGGGTTAGGGTTAGGTTTCGGTTAGGGTTAGGGTTCGGGTTAGGGTTAGGGTTAGGGTTAGGGTTAGGGTTCGGGTTAGGGTTAGGGTTAGGGATAGGGTTAGTGTTAGGGTTCGGGTTCGGGTTAGGTTTAGGGTTAGGGTTCGGGTTACGGTTCGGGTTCCGGTTAGGGTTAAGGCTAGGTTTCGGGTTAGGGTTAGGGTTAGGGTTCGGGTTAATGTTAGGGTTAGGGTTAGGGTTAGGGTTAAGGTTCGGGTTAGGGTTCGGGTTAGTGTTCGGGTTAGGGTTCGGGGTAGGGTTAGGGTTAGGGTTCGGGTTATGGTTCGGGTTAGGGTTCGGGTTAGGTTTAGGGTTAGGTTTAGGGTTAGGGTTCGGGTTAGGGTTAGGGTTCGGGTTAGGGTTAGGTTTCGGGTTATTGTTCGGGTTAGGGTTCGGGTTAGGTTTAGGGTTAGGTTTAGGGTTCGGGTTAGGGTTAGGGTTAGGGTTCGAGTTAGGGTTAGGGTTAGGGTTCGGGTTACGGTTAGGGTTAGGGTTAGGTTTAGGTTTCGGGTTAGGGTTAGGGTTCGGGTTAGGGTTAGGGTTAGGGTTAGTGTTAGGGTTCGGGTTTGGGTTAGGGTTAGGGTTAGTGTTAAGGTTCAGGTTAGGGTTAGGGTTAGGGTTAGGGTTCGGGTTCGGGTTAGGGTTAGGGTTCGGGTCGGGTTAGGGTTAGGGTTAGTGTTAGGGTTAGGGTTAGGTTTCGGGTTCGGGTTAGGGTTCGGGTTAGGCTTCGGTTTAGGGTTAAGGGTTAGCTTTATTGTTCGGGTTTGGGTTAGGGTTAGGGTTAGGGTTCGGGATAGGGTTCGGGTTAGGGTTAGGGTTAGGGTTCGGGTTAGGGTTCGGGTTCGGGTTAGGGTTAGGGTTAGTGTTCGGGTTACGGTTAGGGTTAGTGTTAGGGGTTAGTGTTAGGGTTAGAGTTAGGGTTAGGGTTAGGGTTCGGGTTAGGGTTAGGGTTCGGGTCAGGGTTCGGGTTAGGTTTAGGGTTAGGGTTAGGGTTCGGGTTAGGGTTAGGGTTAGGTTTAGGGTTCGGGTTAGGTTTAGGGTTATGGTTCGGTTTAGGGTTAGGGTTAGTGTTCGGGTTAGGGTTAGGGTTAGGGTTTGGGTTAGGGTTAGGGTTAGGGTAAGGGTTCGGGTTAGTTTTCGGGTTAGGGTTAGCGTTAGGATTCGGGTTAGGGTTAGTGTTAGGGTTCGGGTTAGGGTTAGGGTTCGGGTTAGGGTTAGGGTTAGTGTTCGTGTTAGGGTTAGGGTTAGGGTTCGGGTTAGGTTTAGGTTTCGGGTTCGGGTTAGGGTTAGGGTTCGGGTTCGGTTTAGGGTTCAGGTTTGGGTTAGGGTTCGGGTTAGTTTTAGCGTTAGTGTTAGGGTTCGGGTTAGGGTTAGGGTTCGGGTTCGGGTTAGGGTTAGGGTTAGGGTTCGGGTTAGGGTTAGGGTTCGGGTTAGGGTTAGGGTTAGGGTTCGGGTTAGGGTTAGGGTTCGGGTTAGGGTTAGGGTTGGGGTTCGGGTTCGGGTTAGGGTTAGGGTTCGGGTTAGGGTTCGGGTTAGGTTTAGGGTTCGGTTTAGGGTTATGGTTCGGGTTAGTGTTAGGGTTCGGGTTCGGTTTAGGGATAGGGTTTGGGTTCGGGTTTGGGTTAGGGTTCGGGTTAGGGTTAGGGTTTGAGTTAGGGTTCGGATTAGGTTACGGGTTAGGGTTAGTGTTTGGGTTAGGGTTCGGGTTCGGGTTAGGGTTCGGGTTCGGGTTAGGGTTCGGGTTAGGGTTAGGGTTAGGTTTAGGGTTCGGGTTAGGGTTAGGGTTCGGTTTCGGTTTAGGGTTAGGTTTCGGGTTAGGGTTAGTGTTAGGGTTTAGGGTTAGGGTTCGGGTTAGAGTTTGGGTAGGGTTCGGGTTAGGGTTAGGGTTAGAGTTAGGGTTCGGGTTAGGGTTCGGGTTAGGGTTCGGGTTAGGGTTAAGGGTTAGCGTTAGGGTTCGGGATAGGGTTAGGTTTAGGGTTTGGGTTCGGGTTAGGGTTCGTGTTAGGGTTAGGGTTAGGGTTATGGTTCGGGTTCGGGTTAGGGTTCGGGTTAGGGTTACGGTTAGGGTTCGAGGTAGGGTTAGGGTTAGGGTTCGGGTTAGGGTTAGGGTTCGGGTTATGGTTCGGGTTAGGGTTCGGGTTAGGTTTAGGGTTAGGTTTAGGGTTAGGGTTCGGGTTAGGGTTAGGGTTCGGGTTAGGGTTAGGGTTAGGGGTTAGTGTTAGGGTTAGGGTTAGGGTTAGGGTTAGGGTTCGGGTTTGGGTTAGGTTTAGGGTTAGGGTTAGGCTTAGGGTTCGGGTTAGGGTTAGGGTTAGGGTTCGGTTTAGGGTTAGGGTTCGGGTTAGGTTTAGGGTTAGGGTTCGGGTTAGGGTTAGGGTTCGGGTTAGGTTTAGGGTTCGGGTTCGGGTTAGGGTTAGGGTTCGGGTTCGGGTTAGGGTTCCGGTTTGTGTTAGGGTTCGGGTTAGGTTTAGCATTAGGGTTAGGGTTCGGGTTAGGGTTAGTGTTTGGGTTTGGGTTCGGGTTAGGGTTAGGGTTCAGGTTAGGGTTAGGGTTCGGGTTAGGTTTAGGGTTAGGGTTCGGGTTAGGGTTAGGGTTAGGGTTAGTGTTCGGGTTAGGGTTAGGGTTCGGGTTCGGGTTAGGGTTAGGTTTCGTGTTAGGGTTAGGGTTCGGTTTAGGGTTACGGTTCGGGTTAGTGTTAGTGTTCGGGTTCGGTTTAGGGTTAGGGTTTGGGTTCGGGTTCGGGTTAGGGTTCGGGTTAGGGTTAGGGTTTGAGTTAGGTTTCGGGTTAGGGTACGGGTTAGGGTTAGGTTTAGGGTTAGGGTTAGGGTTAGGGTTCGGGCTCGGGTTAGGGTTCGGTTTAGGGTTCGGGTTAGGTTTAGGGTTCGGTTTAGGGTTACGGTTCGGTTTAGTGTTAGGGTTCGGGTTCGGTTTAGGGATAGGGTTTGGGTTCGGGGTCGGGTTAGGGTTCGGGTTAGGGTTAGGGTTTGAGTTAGGGTTCGGATTAGGTTACGGGTTAGGGTTAGTGTTTGGGTTAGGGTTCGGGTTCGGGTTAGGGTTCGGGTTCGGGTTAGGGTTCGGTTTAGGGTTAGGGTTAGGTTTAGGGTTCGGGTTAGGGTTAGGGTTCGGTTTCGGGTTAGGGTTCGGGTTAGGGTTCGTGTTAGGGTTCGGGTTAGGGTTCGGGTTAGGGTTCGGGGTAGGGTTTGGGTTAGCGTTTGGGTTAGGGTTCGGGTTAGGGTTCGGGTTAGGGTTAGGTTTAGGGTTAGGGTTCGGGTTAATGTTAGGGTTAGGGTTCGGGTTAGGGTTAGGGTTAGGGTTCGGGTTAGGGTTCGGGTTCGGGTTAGTGTTCGGGTTAGGGTTCGGGTTAGGGTTAGGGTTAGGGTTAGTGTTAGGGTTCAGGTTAGGTTTAGGGGTTAGGTTTCAGGTTAGGGTTAGGGTTAGGGTTCGGGTTAGGGTTAGGTTTAGGGTTAGGGTTAGGGTTCGGGTTAGGATTCGGGTTATGGTTCGGGTTAGGGTTAGGGTTAGGGTTCGGGTTAGGGTTCTGGTTAGGGTTCGGGTTAGTGTTCTGGTTAGGGTTCGGGTTAGGGTTCGGGTTAGGGTTAGGTTTAGGGTTAGGGTTTGGTTTCGGGTTAGGGTTAGGGTTCGGGTAGGGTTAGATTTTAGGGTTAGGGTTATGTTTAGGGTTAGGGTTAGGGGTTAGTTTTAGGGTTAGGGTTAGGGTTCGGGTTAGGGTTAGGTTTCGGGTTAGGGTTAAGGTTAGGGTTCTTGTTAGGGTTAGGGTTAGGGTTAGGGTTAGGGTTAGGTTTCGGATTAGGCCTAGGGTTAGGGTTAGGGTTAGGGTTCGGGTTAGGGTTCGTGTTAGGCTTAGGGTTAGGGTTAGGGTTAGGGTTCGGGTTAGGGTTAGGGTTCGGGTTAGTGTTCGGGTTCGGGTTAGGGTTAGGGTTACAGTTCGGTTTAGGGTTAGGGTTCGGGTTAGGCTTAGGGTTAGGTTTCGGGTTCGGGTTCGGGTTAGGGTTAGTGTTAGGATTAGGGTTAGGATTAGGTTTAGGGTTAGTGTTCTGGTTAGGGTTTGGATTAGGGTTAGGGTTAGGGTTCGGGTTAGGGTTAGGGTTCGGTTTAGGTTTAGGGGTTAGGGTTAGGGTTAGGGTTAGGGTTCGGGTTAGGGTTAGGGTTAGGGTTAGGTTTTGGGTTAGTGTTCGGGTTAGGGTTCGGGTTTGTGTTCGGGTTAGGGTTCGGGTTAGGGTTCGGGGTAGGGTTTCGGTTAGCGTTTGGGCTAGGGTTCGGGTTAGGGTTCGGGTTAGGGTTAGGTTTAGGGTTAGGGTTCGGGTTAGTGTTAGGGTTAGGGTTCGGGTTAGGGTTAGGGTTAGGGTTCGGGTTAGGGTTCGGGTTCGGGTTAGTGTTCGGGTTAGGGTTCGGGTTAGGGTTAGGGTTAGGGTTAGTGTTAGGGTTCAGGTTAGTGTTCGGGTTACGGTTAGGGTTAGGGTTAGGGTTAGGGTTCGGGTTAGGGTTAGGGTTCGGTTTAGGGTTAGGGTTAGGTTTCGGTTTAGTGTTAGGGTTCGAGTTAGGGTTAGGGTTCGGGTTAGGGTTTATGGTTAGGGTTAGGGTTAGGGTTAGGGTTAGGGTTAGGTTTCGGGTTAGGTTTAGGGATAGGGTTAGTGTTCGGGTTAGGGTTAGCGTTACGGTTAGGGTTAGGTTTTAGGGTTAGGATTACGGTTATGGTTAGGGTTAGGGTTAGGGGTTAGGGTTAGGTTTGGGTTAGGGTTAGGGTTAGGGTTAGGGTTCGGGTTAGGGTTAGGGTTCAGGTCAGGGTTAGGGTTAGGTTTAGGGTTAGGGTTAGGGTTCGGGTTAGGGTTAGGGTTAGGCTTAGGGTTCGGGGTAGGGTTAGGGTTAGGGTTCGGTTTAGGGTTAGGGTTAGGGTTAGGGTTATGGTTAGGGTTCGGTTTAGGGTTAGGGTTAGGGTTCGGTTTAGTGTTAGGGTTAGGGTTAGGGTTAGGGTTCGGGTTAGGGTTAGGGTTAGGGTTAGGGTTAGGTTTCGGTTTAGGTTTAGGGTTCGGGTTAGGTTTAGGGTTAGGGTTCGGGTTAGGGTTAGGGTTAGGGTTCGGGTTAGGTCTAGGGTTCGGGTTCGGGTTAGGGTTAGGGTTAGGGTTAGTGTTAGGGTTCGGGCTCGGGTTAGGGTTCGGGTTAGGGTTAGGGATAGGGTTAGGGTTCGGGTTAGGGTTAGGGTTCAGGTTCGGGTTAGGGTTAGGGTTAGGGTTTGGGTTAGGATTAGTGTTAGTGTTAGGGTTTGGGTTAGTGTTCGGGTTAGGGTTCGGGTTAGTGTTCGGGTTAGGGTTCGGGTCAGGGTACGGGGTAGGGTTCGGGTTAGCGTTCGGGTTAGGGTTCGGGTTAGGGTTCGGTTTAGGGTTAGGTGTAGGGTTAGGGTTCGGGTTAGGGTTAGGGTTAGGGTTCGGGTTAGTGTTAGGGTTAGGGTTCTGGTTAGGGTTCGGGTCCGGGTTAGGGTTCGGGTTAGGGTTCGGGTTAGGGTTAGGGTTAGGGTTAGGGTTAGGGTTCAGGTTAGCGTGCTGGTTAGGTTTAGGGTTAGGTTTAGGGTTAGGGTTCGGGTTAGGGTTAGGGTTCGGGTTAGGGTTAGGGTTCGGGTTAGGGTTAGGGTTAGGGTTCGAGTTAGGGTTAGGGTTAGGGTTCGGGTTACGGTTAGGGTTAGGGTTAGGGTTATGTTTCGGGTTAGGGTTAGGGTTAGGTTTCGGGTTAGGGTTAGGGTTAGGGTTAGTGTTAGGGTTCGGGTTAGGGTTCGGGTTAGGGTTAGTGTTAAGGTTCAGGTTAGGGTTAGGGTTAGGGTTAGGGTTCGGGTTCGGGTTAGGGTTAGGGTTAGGGTTCGAGTTAGGGTTAGGGTTAGTGTTAGGGTTAGGGTTAGGTTTCGGGTTCGGGTTAGGGTTCGGGTTAGGCTTCGGTTTAGGGTTAAGGGTTACCGTTATTGTTCGGGTTAGGGTTAGGGTTAGGGTTAGGGTTCGGGTTAGGTTTCGGGTTAGGGTTAGGGTTAGGGTTCGGGTTAGGGTTCGGGTTCGGGTTAGGGTTAGGGTTAGGGTTCGGGTTACGGTTAGGGTTAGGGTTAGGGGTTAGTGTTAGTGTTTGTGTTAGGGTTAGGGTTAGGGTTAGGGTTCGCGTTAGGGTTAGGGTTCGAGTCAGGGTTCGGGTTAGGTTTAAGGTTAGGGTTAGGGTTCGGGTAGGGTTAGGGTTAGGTTTAGGGTTCGGGTTAGGGTTAGGGTTAGGGTTCGGGTTAGGGTTAGGGTTAGGGTTAGGCTTAGGGTTCGGGTTAAGGTTAGGGTTAGGGTTCGGTTTAGGGTTAGGGTTAGGTTTAGGGTTATGGTTACGGTTCGGTTTAGGGTTAGGGTTAGGGTTCGGTTTAGTGTTAGGGTTAGGGTTAGGGTTAGGGTTCGGGTTAGGGTTCGGGTTAGGGTTAGGGTTAGGATTCGGGTTAGGGTTAGGGTTAGGGTTCGGGTTAGGGTTAGGGTTCGGGTTAGTGTTAGGGTTAGGGTTCGGGTTAGGGTTAGGGTTAGGGTTCGGGTTAGGTTTAGGGTTCGGTTTCGAGTTAGGGTTAGGGTTTGGGTTCGGGTTAGGTTTCGGGTTTGGGTTAGGGTTCGGGTTAGGTTTAGCATTAGGGTTAGGGTTCGGGTTAGGGTTAGTGTTTGGGTTTGGGTTCGGGTTAGGGTTAGGGTTCGGGTTCGGGTTAGGGTTAGGGTTCGGGTTAGGTTTAGGGTTAGGGTTCGGGTTAGGGTTAGGGTTAGGGTAGTGTTCGGGTTAGGGTTAGGGTTCGGGTTCGGGTTAGGGTTAGGTTTCGGGTTAGGGTTAGGGTTCGGTTTAGGGTTACGGTTCGGGTTACTGTTAGGGTTCGGGTTCGGTTTAGGGTTAGGTTTTGGGTTCGGGTTCGGGTTAGGGTTCGGGTTAGGGTTCGGGTTTGAGTTAGGTTTCGGGTTAGGGTACGGGTTAGGGTACGGGTTAGGGTTAGGTTTAGGGTTAGGGTTCGGGCTCGGGTTAGGTTTCGGGTTAGGGTTAGGGTTAGGGTTAGGGTTCGGGTTAGGGTTAGGGTTCGGTTTTGGGTTAGGGTTAGGGTTAGGGTTAGGGTTAGGGTTCGGGTTAGGGTTAGGGTTAGGGTTAGGGTTCGGGGTAGGGATCGGGTTAGCGTTCGGGTTAGGGTTCGGGTTAGGGTTCGGTTTAGGGTTAGGTTTAGGTTTAGGTTTCGGGTTAGTGTTAGGGTTAGGGTTCGGGTTAGGGTTAGGGTTAGGGTTCGGGTTAGGGTTCGGGTTCGGGTTAGGGTTCGGGTTAGGGTTCGGGTTAGGGTTAGGGTTAGGTTTAGGGTTAGGGTTAGGGTTCAGGTTAGGGTTCGGGTTAGGGTTAGGGTTAGGTTTAGGGTTAGGGTTCGGGTTAGGGTTAGGGTTAGGGTTAGGGTTCGGGTTAGGGTTAGGGTTAGGGTTCGAGTTAGGGTTAGGGTTAGGGTTCGGGTTACGGTTAGGGTTAGGGTTAGGGTTAGGTTTCGGGTTAGGGTTAGGGTTAGGTTTCGGGTTAGGGTTAGGGTTAGG
The DNA here is from genome assembly GCA_032313775.1 of Urocyon cinereoargenteus. Classification (NCBI taxonomy): domain Eukaryota; kingdom Metazoa; phylum Chordata; class Mammalia; order Carnivora; family Canidae; genus Urocyon; species Urocyon cinereoargenteus. The sequence continues at coordinate 236,252 of JAVLSZ010000198.1, read as the reverse complement.
GTTAGTGTTAGGGTTCGGGTTAGGGTTAGGGTTAGGGTTAGTGTTAAGGTTCAGGTTAGGGTTAGGGTTAGGGTTAGGGTTCGGGTTAGGGTTAGGGTTAGTGTTCGTGTTAGTGTTAGGGTTAGGGTTCGTGTTAGGTTTAGGTTTCGGGTTCGGTTTAGGGTTAGGGTTCGGGTTCGGTTTAGGGTTCGGGTTTGGGTTAGGGTTCGGGTTAGTTTTAGCGTTAGGGTTAGGGTTCGGGTTAGGGTTAGGGTTCGGGTTCGGGTTAGGGTTAGGGTTAGGGTTCGGGTTAGGGTTAGGGTTCGGGTTAGGGTTAAGGTTAGGTTTCGGGTTAGGGTTAGTGTTAGGGTTTAGGGTTAGGGTTCGGGTTAGAGTTTGGGTAGGGTTCGGGTTAGGGTTAGTGTTAGAGTTAGGGTTCGGGTTAGGGTTCGGGTTAGAGTTCGGGTTAGGGTTAAGGGTTAGCGTTAGGGTTCGGGATAGGGTTAGGGTTAGGTTTGGGTTCGGGTTAGGGTTCGTGTTAGGGTTAGGGTTAGGGTTAGGGTTCGGGTTCGGGTTAGGGTTCGGGTTAGGGTTCGGTTTAGGGTTAAGGGTTAGCGTTATTGTACAGGTTAGGGTTAGGGTTAGGTTTCGGGTTAGGTTTAGGGTTCGGGTTAGGGTTAGGGTTAGGGTTAGGGTTAGGGTTCGGGTTAGGGTTAGGGTTAGGGATAGGGTTAGTGTTAGGGTTCGGGCTCGGGTTAGGTTTAGGGTTAGGGTTCGGGTTACGGTTCGGGTTCCGGTTAGGGTTAAGGCTAGGTTTCGGGTTAGGGTTAGGGTTAGGGTTCGGGTTAATGTTAGGGTTAGGGTTAGGGTTAGGGTTAAGGTTCGGGTTAGGGTTCAGGTTAGTGTTCGGGTTAGGGTTACGGTTAGGGTTCGGGGTAGGTTTAGGGTTCGGGTTAGGGTTAGGGTTTGGGTTAGGTTTAGGGTTAGGGTTCGGGTTAGGGTTAGGGTTAGGGTTAGTGTTTGGGTTTGGGTTCGGGTTAGGGTTAGGGTTCGGGTTAGGTTTAGGGTTAGGGTTCGGGATAGGGTTAGGGTTAGGGTTAGTGTTCGAGTTAGGGTTAGGGTTCGGGTTCGGGTTAGGGTTAGGTTTCGGGTTAGGGTTAGGGTTCGGTTTAGGGTTACGGTTCGGGTTAGTGTTAGGGTTCGGGTTCGGTTTAGGGTTAGGGTTTGGGTTCGGGTTCGGGTTAGGGTTCGGGTTAGGGTTAGGGTTTGAGTTAGGTTTCGGGTTAGGGTACGGGTTAGGGTTAGGTTTAGGGTTAGGGTTAGGGTTAGGGTTAGGGTTAGGGTTCGGGCTCGGGTTAGGGTTCGGGTTAGGGTTCGGGTTAGGTTTAGGGTTCGGTTTAGGGTTACAATTCGGGTTAGTGTTAGGGTTCGGGTTCGGTTTAGGGATAGGGTTTGGGTTCGGGGTCGGGTTAGGGTTCGCGTTAGGGTTAGGGTTTGAGTTAGGGTTCGGATTAGGTTACGGGTTAGGGTTAGTGTTTGGGTTAGGGTTCGGGTTCGGGTTAGGGTTCGGGTTCGGATTAGGGTTCGGGTTAGGGTTAGGGTTAGGTTTAGGGTTAGGGTTAGGGTTCGGGTTAGGGTTAGGGTTAGGCTTAGGGTTCGGGTTAGGGTTAGGGTTAGGGTTCGGGTTAGGTTTAGGTTTATGGTTAGGGTTATGGTTAGGGTTCGGTTTAGGGTTAGGGTTAGGGTTCGGTTTAGTGTTAGGGTTAGGGTTAGGGTTAGGGTTCGGGTTAGGGTTCGGGTTAGGGTTAGGGTTAGGATTCGGGTTAGGGTGAGGGTTAGGGTTCGGTTTAGGTTTAGGGTTCGGGTTAGGTTTAGGGTTAGGGTTCGGGTTAGGTTTAGGGTTAGGGTTCGGGTTAGGTCTAGGGTTCGGGTTCGGGTTAGGGTTAGGGTTAGGGTTCGGGCTCGGGTTAGGGTTCGGGTTAGGGTTAGGGTTAGGGTTAGTGTTCGGGTTAGGGTTAGGGTTCGGGTTCGGGTTAGGCTTAGGGTTAGGGTTAGGGTTTGTGTTAGGATTAGTGTTAGGGTTAGGGTTTGGATTAGTGTTCGGGTTAGGGTTCGGGTTAGTGTTCGGGTTAGGGTTCGGGTTAGGGTACGGGGTAGGGTTCGGGTTAGCGTTCGGGTTAGGGTTCGGGTTAGGGTTCGGTTTAGGGTTAGGTGTAGGTTTAGGGTTCGGGTTAGTGTTAGGGTTAGGGTTCGGGTTAGTGTTAGGGTTAGGGTTCTGGTTAGGGTTCGGGTTCGGGTTAGGGTTCGGGTTAGGGTTAGGGTTAGTGTTAGGGTTCAGGTTAGCGTGCGGGTTAGGTTTAGGGTTAGGTTTAGGGTTAGGGTTCGGGTTAGGGTTAGGGTTAGGGTTAGGGTTCGGGTTAGGGTTAGGGTTAGGGTTCGAGTTAGTGTTAGGGTTAGGGTTCGGGTTACGGTTAGGGTTAGGGTTAGGGTTAGGTTTCGTGTTAGGGTTAGGGTTCGGGTTAGGGTTAGGGTTACTTTTAAGGTTAGGGTTCGGGTTAGGGTTAGAATTAGGGTTAGGCTTAGTGTTAGGGTTCAGGTTAGGGTTAGGGTTAGGGTTAGGGTTCGAGTTCGGGTTAGGGTTAGGGTTAGGGTTCGGGTTAGGGTTAGGGTTAGTGTTAGGGTTAGGGTTAGGTTTCGGGTTCGGGTTAGGGTTCGGGTTAGGCTTCGGGTTAGGGTTAAGGGTTAGCGTTATTGTTCGGGTTAGGGTTAGGGTTAGGGTTAGGGTTAGGGTTCGGGTTAGGGTTCGGGTTAGGGTTAGGGTTAGGGTTCGGGTTAGGGTTCGGGTTCGGGTTAGGGTTAGGGTTAGGGTTCGGGTTACGGTTAGGGTTAGGGTTAGGGGTTAGTGTTAGTGTTAGGGTTAGGGTTAGGGTTCGCGTTAGGGTTAGGGTTCGAGTCAGGGTTCGGGTTAGGTTTAAGGTTAGGGTTAGGGTTCGGGTTAGGGTTAGGGTTAGGTTTAGGGTTCGGGTTAGGGTTAGGGTTAGGGTTCGGGTTAGGGTTAGGGTTAGGGTTAGGTTTAGGGTTCGGGTTAGGGTTAGGGTTAGGGTTCGGTTTAGGGTTAGGGTTAGGGTTAGGGTTATGGTTAGGGTTCGGTTTAGGGTTAGGGTTAGGGTTCGGTTTAGTGTTAGGGTTAGGGTTAGTGTTAGGGTTCCGGTTAGCGTTCGGGTTAGGGTTAGGGTTAGGATTCGGGTTAGGGTTAGGGTTAGGGTTTGGGTTAGGGTTAGGGTTCGGGTTAGTGTTAGGGTTAGGGTTCGGGTTAGGGTTAGGGTTCGGGTTAGGTTTAGGGTTCGGGCTCGGGTTAGGGTTAGGGTTTGGGTTCGGGTTAGGTTTCGGGTTTGGGTTAGGGTTCGGGTTAGGTTTAGCATTAGGGTTAGGGTTCGGGTTAGGGTTAGGGTTAGGGTTAGGGTTCGGGTTAGGGTTAGGGTTCGGGTTATGGTTCGGGTTAGGGTTCGGGTTAGGTTTAGGGTTAGGTTTAGGGTTAGGGTTCGGGTTAGGGTTACGGTTCGGGTTAGGGTTAGGGTTAGGGGTTAGTGTTAGGGTTAGGGTTAGGGTTAGGGTTAGGGTTCGGGTTAGGGTTAGGGTTCGAGTCAGGGTTCGGGTTAGGTTTAGGGTTAGGGTTAGGGTTCGGGTTAGGGTTAGGGTTAGGTTTAGGGTTCGGGTTAGGGTTAGGGTTAGGGTTCGGGTTAGGTTTAGGGTTAGGGTTAGGCTTAGGGTTCGGGTTAGGGTTAGGGTTAGGGTTCGGTTTAGGGTTAGGGTTAGGGTTAGGGTTATGGTTAGGGTTCGGTTTAGAGTTAGGGTTTGGGTTCGGTTTAGTGTTAGGGTTAGGGTTAGGGTTAGGGTTCGGGTTAGGGTTCGGGTTAGGGTTAGGGTTAGGATTCGGGTTAGGATTAGGGTTAGGGTTCGGGTTAGGGTTAGGGTTCGGGTTATGTTTAGGGTTAGGGTTCGGGTTAGGGTTAGGGTTCGGGTTAGGTTTAGGGTTCGGGTTCGGGTTAGGGTTAGGGTTCGGGTTCGGGTTAGGGTTCCGGTTTGGGTTAGGGTTCGGGTTAGGTTTAGCATTAGGGTTAGGGTTCGGGTTAGGGTTAGTGTTTGGGTTTGGGTTCGGGTTAGGGTTAGGGTTCAGGTTAGGGTTAGGGTTCGGGTTAGGTTTAGGGTTAGGGTTCGGGTTAGGGTTAGGGTTAGGGTTAGTGTTCGGGTTAGGGTTAGGGTTCGGGTTCGGGTTAGGGTTAGGTTTCGGGTTAGGGTTAGGGTTCGGTTTAGGGTTACGGTTCGGGTTAGTGTTAGTGTTCGGGTTCGGTTTAGGGTTAGGTTTTGGGTTCGGGTTCGGGTTAGGGTTCGGGTTAGGGTTAGGGTTTGAGTTAGGTTTCGGGTTAGGGTACGGGTTAGGGTTAGGTTTAGGGTTAGGGTTAGGGTTAGGGTTCGGGCTCGGGTTAGGGTTCGGTTTAGGGATCGGGTTAGGTTTAGGGTTCGGTTTAGGGTTACGGTTCGGGTTAGTGTTAGGGTTCGGGTTCGGTTTAGGGATAGGGTTTGGGTTCGGGGTCGGGTTAGGGTTCGGGTTAGGGTTAGGGTTTGAGTTAGGGTTCGGATTAGGTTACGGGTTAGGGTTAGTGTTTGGGTTAGGGTTCGGGTTCGGGTTAGGGTTCGGGTTCGGGTTAGGGTTCGGGTTAGGTTTAGGTTTAGGTTTAGGGTTCGGGTTAGGGTTAGGGTTCGGTTTCGGGTTAGGGTTCGGGTTAGGGTTCGTGTTAGGGTTCGGGTTAGGGTTCGGGTTAGGGTTCGGGGTAGGGTTTGGGTTAGCGTTTGGGTTAGGGTTCGGGTTAGGGTTCGTGTTAGGGTTAGGTTTAGGGTTAGGGTTCGGGTTAGTGTTAGGGTTAGGGTTCGGGTTAGGGTTAGGGTTAGGGTTCGGGTTAGGGTTCGGGTTCGGGTTAGTGTTCGGGTTAGGGTTCGGGTTAGGGTTAGGGTTAGGGTTTGTGTTAGGGTTCAGGTTAGGGTTAGGGGTTAGGTTTCAGGTTAGGGTTAGGGTTAGGGTTCGGGTTAGGGTTAGGTTTAGGGTTAGGGTTAGGGTTCGGGTTAGGATTCGGGTTATGGTTCGGGTTAGGGTTAGGGTTAGGGTTCGGGTTAGGGTTCAGGTTAGGGTTCGGGTTAGTGTTCTGGTTAGGGTTCGGGTTAGGGTTCGGGTTAGGGTTAGGTTTAGGGTTAGGGTTTGGTTTCGGTTTAGGGTTAGGGTTCGGGTAGGGTTAGATTTTAGGGTTAGGGTTATGTTTAGGGTTAGGGTTAGGGGTTAGTTTTAGGGTTAGGGTTAGGGTTCGGGTTAGGGTTAGGTTTCGGGTTAGGGTTAAGGTTAGGGTTCTTGTTAGGGTTAGGGTTAGGGTTAGGGTTAGGGTTAGGTTTCGGATTAGGCCTAGGGTTAGGGTTAGGGTTAGGGTTCGGGTTAGGGTTCGTGTTAGGCTTAGGGTTAGGGTTAGGGTTAGGGTTCGGGTTAGGGTTAGGGTTCGGGTTAGTGTTCGGGTTCGGGTTAGGGTTAGGGTTACGGTTCGGTTTAGGGTTAGGGTTCGGGTTAGGGTTAGGGTTAGGTTTCGGGTTCGGGTTCGGGTTAGGGTTAGTGTTAGGATTAGGGTTAGGATTAGGTTTAGGGTTAGTGTTCTGGTTAGGGTTTGGATTAGGGTTAGGGTTAGGGTTCGGGTTAGGGTTAGGGTTCGGTTTAGGGTTAGGGGTTAGGGTTAGGGTTAGGGTTAGGGTTCGGGTTAGGGTTAGGGTTAGGGTTAGGTTTTGGGTTAGTGTTCGGGTTAGGGTTCGGGTTTGTGTTCGGGTTAGGGTTCGGGTTAGGGTTCGGGGTAGGGTTTCGGTTAGCGTTTGGGCTAGGGTTCGGGTTAGGGTTCGGGTTAGGGTTAGGTTTAGGGTTAGGGTTCGGGTTAGTGTTAGGGTTAGGGTTCGGGTTAGGGTTAGGGTTAGGGTTCGGGTTAGGGTTCGGGTTCGGGTTAGTGTTCGGGTTAGGGTTCGGGTTAGGGTTAGGGTTAGGGTTAGTGTTAGGGTTCAGGTTAGGGTTCGGGTTACGGTTAGGGTTAGGGTTAGGGTTAGGGTTCGGGTTAGGGTTAGGGTTCGGTTTAGGGTTAGGGTTAGGTTTCGGTTTAGTGTTAGGGTTCGAGTTAGAGTTAGGGTTCGGGTTAGGGTTTATGGTTAGGGTTAGGGTTAGGGTTAGGGTTAGGGTTAGGTTTCGGGTTAGGTTTAGGGATAGGGTTAGTGTTCGGGTTAGGGTTAGCGTTAGGGTTAGGGTTAGGTTTTAGGGTTAGGGTTACGGTTATGGTTAGGGTTAGGGTTAGGGGTTAGGGTTAGGTTTGGGTTAGGGTTAGGGTTAGGGATAGGGTTCGGGTTAGGGTTAGGGTTCAGGTCAGGGTTAGGGTTAGGTTTAGGGTTAGGGTTAGGGTTCGGGTTAGGGTTAGGGTTAGGCTTAGGGTTCGGGTTAGGGTTAGGGTTAGGGTTCGGTTTAGGGTTAGGGTTAGGGTTAGGGTTATGGTTAGGGTTCGGTTTAGGGTTAGGGTTAGGGTTCGGTTTAGTGTTAGGGTTAGGGTTAGGGTTAGGGTTCGGGTTCGGGTTAGGGTTAGGGTTAGGATTCGGGTTAGGGTTAGGGTTAGGTTTCGGTTTAGGTTTAGGGTTCGGGTTAGGTTTAGGGTTAGGGTTCGGGTTAGGGTTAGGGTTAGGGTTCGGGTTAGGTCTAGGGTTCGGGTTCGGGTTAGGGTTAGGGTTAGGGTTAGGGTTAGGGTTCGGGTTAGGGTTCGGGTTCGGGTTAGGGTTCGGGTTAGGGTTAGGGTTAGGTTTAGGGTTAGGGTTAGGGTTCAGGTTAGGGTTCGGGTTAGGGTTAGGGTTAGGTTTAGGGTTAGGGTTCGGGTTAGGGTTAGGGTTAGGGTTAGGGTTAGGGTTCGGGTTAGGGTTAGGGTTAGGGTTCGAGTTAGGGTTAGGGTTAGGGTTCGGGTTACGGTTAGGGTTAGGGTTAGGGTTAGGTTTCGGGTTAGGGTTAGGGTTAGGTTTCGGGTTAGGGTTAGGGTTAGGGTTAGTGTTAGGGTTCGGGTTAGGGTTAGGGTTAGGGTTAGTGTTAAGGTTCAGGTTAGGGTTAGGGTTAGGGTTAGGGTTCGGGTTCGGGTTAGGGTTAGGGTTAGGGTTCGTGTTAGGGTTAGGGTTAGTGTTAGGGTTAGGGTTAGGTTTCGGGTTCGGGTTAGGGTTCGGCTTAGGCTTCGGTTTAGGGTTAAGGGTTAGCGTTATTGTTCGGGTTTGGGTTAGGGTTAGGGTTAGGGTTCGGGATAGGGTTCGGGTTAGGGTTAGGGTTAGGGTTCGGGTTAGGGTTCGGGTTCGGGTTAGGGTTAGGGTTAGGGTTCGTGTTACGGTTAGGGTTAGGGTTAGGGGTTAGTGTTAGGGTTAGGGTTAGGGTTAGGGTTAGGGTTCGGGTTAGGGTTAGGTTTCGGGTCAGGGTTCGGGTTAGGTTTAGGGTTAGGGTTAGGGTTCGGGTTAGGGTTAGGGTTAGGTTTAGGGTTCGGGTTAGGTTTAGGGTTAGGGTTCGGTTTAGGGTTAGGGTTAGGGTTCGGGTTAGGGTTAGGGTTAGGGTTTGGGTTAGGGTTAGGTTTAGGGTAAGAGTTCGGGTTAGTTTTCGGGTTAGGGTTAGCGTTAGGATTCGGGTTAGGTTTAGTGTTAGGGTTCGGGTTAGGGTTAGGGTTCGGGTTAGGGTTAGGGTTAGTGTTCGTGTTAGTGTTAGGGTTAGGGTTCCTGTTAGGTTTAGGTTTCGGGTTCGGTTTAGGGTTAGGGTTCGGGTTCGGTTTAGGGTTCGGGTTTGGGTTAGGGTTCGGGTTAGTTTTAGCGTTAGGGTTAGGGTTCGGGTTAGGGTTAGGGTTCGGGTTCGGGTTAGGGTTAGGGTTAGGGTTCGGGTTAGGGTTAGGGTTCGGGTTAGGGTTAAGGTTAGGTTTCGGGTTAGGGTTAGTGTTAGGTTTTAGGGTTAGGGTTCGGGTTAGAGTTTGGGTAGGGTTCGGGTTAGGGTTAGTGTTAGAGTTAGGGTTCGGGTTAGGGTTCGGGTTAGGGTTCGGGTTAGGGTTAAGGGTTAGCGTTAGGGTTCGGGATAGGGTTAGAGTTAGGTTTGGGTTCGGGTTAGGGTTCGTGTTAGGGTTAGGGTTAGGGTTAGGGTTCGGGTTCGGGTTAGGGTTCGGGTTAGGGTTCGGTTTAGGGTTAAGGGTTAGCGTTATTGTACAGGTTAGGGTTAGGGTTAGGTTTCGGGTTAGGTTTAGGGTTCGGGTTAGGGTTAGGGTTAGGGTTAGGGTTAGGGTTCGGGTTAGGGTTAGGGTTAGGGATAGGGTTAGTGTTAGGGTTCGGGTTCGGGTTAGGTTTAGGGTTAGGGTTCGGGTTACGGTTCGGGTTCCGGTTAGGGTTAAGGCTAGGTTTCGGGTTAGGGTTAGGGTTAGGGTTCGGGTTAATGTTAGGGTTAGGGTTAGGGTTAGGGTTAAGGTTCGGTTTAGGGTTCAGGTTAGTGTTCGGGTTAGGGTTACGGTTAGGGTTCGGGGTAGGTTTAGGGTTCGGGTTAGGGTTAGGGTTCGGGTTAGGTTTAGGGTTAGGGTTCGGGTTAGGGTTAGGGTTAGGGTTAGTGTTTGGGTTTGGGTTCGGGTTAGGGTTAGGGTTCGGGTTAGGTTTAGGTTTAGGGTTCGGGTTAGGGTTAGGGTTAGGGTTAGTGTTCGGGTTAGGGTTAGGGTTCGGGTTCGGGTTAGGGTTAGGTTTCGGGTTAGGGTTAGGGTTCGGTTTAGGGTTACGGTTCGGGTTAGTGTTAGGGTTCGGGTTCGGTTTAGGGTTAGGGTTTGGGTTCGGGTTCGGGTTAGGGTTCGGGTTAGGGTTAGGGTTTGAGTTAGGTTTCGGGTTAGGGTACGGGTTAGGGTTAGGTTTAGGGTTAGGGTTAGGGTTAGGGTTCGGGCTCGGGTTAGGGTTCGGGTTAGGGTTCGGGTTAGGTTTAGGGTTCGGTTTAGGGTTACAATTCGGGTTAGTGTTAGGGTTCGGGTTCGGTTTAGGGATAGGGTTTGGGTTCGGGGTCGGGTTAGGGTTCGCGTTAGGGTTAGGGTTTGAGTTAGGGTTCGGATTAGGTTACGGGTTAGGGTTAGTGTTTGGGTTAGGGTTCGGGTTCGGGTTAGGGTTCGGGTTCGGGTTAGGGTTCGGGTTAGGGTTAGGGTTAGGTTTAGGGTTAGGGTTAGGGTTCGGGTTAGGGTTAGGGTTAGGCTTAGGGTTCGGGTTAGGGTTAGGGTTAGGGTTCGGGTTAGGTTTAGGTTTAGGTTTAGGGTTATGGTTAGGGTTCGGTTTAGGGTTAGGGTTAGGGTTCGGTTTAGTGTTAGGGTTAGGGTTAGGGTTAGGGTTCGGTTTAGGGTTCGGGTTAGGGTTAGGGTTAGGATTCGGGTTAGGGTGAGGGTTAGGGTTCGGTTTAGGTTTAGGGTTCGGGTTAGGTTTAGGGTTAGGGTTCGGGTTAGGGTTAGGGTTAGGGTTCGGGTTAGGTCTAGGGTTCGGGTTCGGGTTAGGGTTAGGGTTAGGGTTAGGGTTCGGGCTCGGGTTAGGGTTCGGGTTAGGGTTAGGGTTAGTGTTCGGGTTAGGGTTAGGGTTCGGGTTCGGGTTAGGCTTAGGGTTAGGGTTAGGGTTTGGGTTAGGATTAGTGTTAGGGTTAGGGTTTGGGTTAGTGTTCGGGTTAGGGTTCGGGTTAGTGTTCGGGTTAGGGTTCGGGTTAGGGTACGGGGTAGGGTTCGGGTTAGCGTTCGGGTTAGGGTTCGGGTTAGGGTTCGGTTTAGGGTTAGGTGTAGGTTTAGGGTTCGGGTTAGTGTTAGGGTTAGGGTTCGGGTTAGTGTTAGGGTTAGGGTTCTGGTTAGGGTTCGGGTTCGGGTTAGGGTTCGGGTTAGGGTTAGGGTTACGGTTAGGGTTAGGGTTCAGGTTAGCGTGCGGGTTAGGTTTAGGGTTAGGTTTAGGGTTAGGGTTCGGGTTAGGGTTAGGGTTAGGGTTAGGGTTAGGGTTCGGGTTAGGGTTAGGGTTAGGGTTCGAGTTAGTGTTAGGGTTAGGGTTCGGGTTACGGTTAGGGTTAGGGTTAGGGTTAGGTTTCGTGTTAGGGTTAGGGTTCGGGTTAAGGTTAGGGTTAGTTTTAAGGTTAGGGTTCGGGTTAGGGTTAGAATTAGGGTTAGGCTTAGTGTTAGGGTTCAGGTTAGGGTTAGGGTTAGGGTTAGGGTTCGAGTTCGGGTTAGGGTTAGGGTTAGGGTTCGGGTTAGGGTTAGGGTTAGTGTTAGGGTTAGGGTTAGGTTTCGGGTTCGGGTTAGGGTTCGGGTTAGGCTTCGGGTTAGGGTTAAGGGTTAGCGTTATTGTTCGGGTTAGGGTTAGGGTTAGGGTTAGGGTTAGGGTTCGGGTTAGGGTTCGGGTTAGGGTTAGGGTTAGGGTTCGGGTTAGGGTTCGGGTTCGGGTTAGGGTTAGGGTTAGGGTTCGGGTTACGGTTAGGGTTAGGGTTAGGGGTTAGTGTTAGTGTTAGGGTTAGGGTTAGGGTTAGGGTTCGCGTTAGGGTTAGGGTTCGAGTCAGGGTTCGGGTTAGGTTTAAGGTTAGGGTTAGGGTTCGTGTTAGGGTTAGGGTTAGGTTTAGGGTTCGGGTTAGGGTTAGGGTTAGGGTTCGGGTTAGGGTTAGGGTTAGGGTTAGGTTTAGGGTTCGGGTTAGGGTTAGGGTTAGGGTTCGGTTTAGGGTTAGGGTTAGGGTTAGGGTTATGGTTAGGGTTCGGTTTAGGGTTAGGGTTAGGGTTCGGTTTAGTGTTAGGGTTAGGGTTAGTGTTAGGGTTCCGGTTAGGTTTCGGGTTAGGGTTAGGGTTAGGATTCGGGTTAGGGTTAGGGTTAGGGTTCGGGTTAGGGTTAGGGTTCGGGTTAGTGTTAGGGTTAGGGTTCGGGTTAGGGTTAGGGTTAGGGTTCGGGTTAGGTTTAGGGTTCGGGTTCGGGTTAGGGTTAGGGTTTGGGTTCGGGTTAGGTTTCGGGTTTGGGTTAGGGTTCGGGTTAGGTTTAGCATTAGGGTTAGGGTTCGGGTTAGGGTTAGTGTTTGGGTTTGGGTTCGGGTTAGGGTTAGGGTTCGGGTTAGGGTTAGGGTTCGGGTTAGGTTTAGGGTTAGGGTTCGGGTTAGGGTTAGGGTTAAGGGTAGTGTTCGGGTTAGGGTTAGGGTTCGGGTTCGGGTTAGGGTTAGGTTTCGGGTTAGGGTTAGGGTTCGGTTTAGGGTTACGGTTCGGGTTAGTGTTAGGGTTCGGGTTCGGTTTAGGGTTAGGGTTTGGGTTCGGGTTCGGGTTAGGGTTCGGGTTAGGGTTCGGGTTTAAGTTAGGTTTCGGGTTAGGGTACGGGTTAGGGTACGGGTTAGGGTTAGGGTTAGGGTTAGGGTTCGGGCTCGGGTTAGGTTTCGGGTTAGGGTTAGGGTTAGGGTTAGGGTTCGGGTTAGGTTTAGGGTTCAGTTTTGGGTTAGGGTTAGGGTTAGGGTTAGGGTTCGTGTTAGGGTTAGGGTTAGGGTTAGGGTTTGGGTTAGTGTTCGGGTTAGGGTTGGGGTTAGGGTTCGGGTTAGGGTTCGGGTTAGGGTTCGGGGTAGGGTTCGGGTTAGCGTTCGGGTTAGGTTTCGGGTTAGGGTTCGGTTTAGGGTTAGGTTTAGGTTTTGGTTTTGGGTTAGTGTTAGGTTTATGGTTCGGGTTAGGGTTAGGGTTAGGGTTCGGGTTAGGGTTCGGGTTCGGGTTAGGGTTAGGGTTCGGGTTAGGGTTCGGGTTAGGGTTAGGGTTAGTGTTAGGGTTAGGGTTCAGGTTAGGGTTCGGGTTAGGGTTAGGGTTAGGTTTAGGGTTAGGGTTCGGGTTAGGGTTAGGGTTAGGGTTAGGGTTAGGGTTCAGTTTAGGGTTAGGGTTAGGGTTCGAGTTAGGGTTAGGGTTCGGGTTAGGGTTAGGGTTAGGGTTCGGGTTAGGGTTCGGGATCGGGTTAGGGTTAGGGTTAGGGTTCGGGTTACGGTTAGGGTTAGGGTTAGGGGTTAGTGTTAGGGTTAGGGTTAGGGTTAGGGTTAGGGTTCCGGTTAGGGTTAGGGTTAGGGTTAGGGTTTGGGTTAGTGTTCGGGTTAGGGTTCGGGTTAGGGTTCGGGTTAGGGTTCGGGTTAGGGTTCGGGGTAGGGTTCGGGTTAGCGTTCGGGTTAGGGTTCGGGTTAGGGTTCGGTTTAGGGTTAGGTTTAGGTTTTGGTTTTGGGTTAGTGTTAGGTTTATGGTTCGGGTTAGGTTTAGGGTTAGGGTTCGGGTTAGGGTTCGGGTTCGGGTTAGGGTTCGGGTTAGGGTTCGGGTTAGGGTTAGGGTTAGGGTTAGGGTTAGGGTTCAGGTTAGGGTTCGGGTTAGGGTTAGGGTTAGGTTTAGGGTTAGGGTTCGGGTTAGGGTTAGGGTTAGGGTTAGGGTTAGGGTTCGGGTTAGGGTTAGGGTTAGGGTTCGAGTTAGGGTTAGGGTTAGGGTTCGGGTTACGGTTAGGGTTAGGGTTAGGGTTAGGTTTCGGTTTAGGGTTAGAGTTCGGGTTAGGGTTAGGGTTAGGGTTAGTGTTAGGGTTCGGGTTAGGGTTAGGGTTAGGGTTAGTGTTAAGGTTCAGGTTAGGGTTAGGGTTAGGGTTAGGGTTCGGGTTCGGGTTAGGGTTAGGTTTAGGGTTCGGGTTAGGGTTAGGGTTAGTGTTAGGGTTAGGGTTAGGTTTCGGGTTCGGGTTAGGGTTCGGGTTAGGCTTCGGTTTAGGTTTAAGGGTTAGCGTTATTGTTCGGGTTTGGGTTAGGGTTAGGGTTAGGGTTCGGGATAGGGTTCGGGTTAGGGTTAGGGTTAGGGTTCGGGTTAGGGTTCGGGTTCGGGTTAGGGTTAGGTTTAGGGTTCGGGTTATGGTTAGGGTTAGGGTTAGGGGTTAGTGTTAGGGTTAGGGTTAGGGTTAGGGTTAGGGTTCGGGTTAGGGTTAGGGTTCGGGTCAGGGTTCGGTTTAGGTTTAGGGTTAGGGTTAGGGTTCGGGTTAGGGTTAGGGTTAGGTTTAGGGTTCGGGATAGGTTTAGGGTTAGGGTTCGGTTTGGGTTAGGGTTAGGGTTCGGGTTAGGGTTAGGGTTAGGGTTTGGTTTAGGGTTAGGGTTAGGTTAAGGGTTCGGGTTAGTTTTCGGGTTAGGGTTAGTGTTAGGATTCGGGTTAGGGTTAGTGTTAGGGTTCGGGTTAGGGTTAGGGTTCGGGTTAGGGTTAGGGTTAGTGTTCGTGTTAGGGTTAGGGTTAGGGTTCGGGTTAGGTTTAGGTTTCGGGTTCGGGTTAGGGTTAAGGTTCGGGTTCGGTTTAGGGTTCGGGTTTGGGTTAGGGTTCGGGTTAGTTTTAGCGTTAGGGTTAGGGTTCGGGTTAGGGTTAGGGTTCGGGTTAGCGTTCGGGTTAGGGTTCGGGTTAGGGTTCGGTTTAGGGTTAGGTTTAGGTTTTGGTTTTGGGTTAGTGTTAGGTTTATGGTTCGGGTTAGGGTTAGGGTTAGGGTTCGGGTTAGGGTTCGGGTTCGGGTTAGGGTTCGGGTTAGGGTTCGGGTTAGGGTTAGGGTTAGGGTTAGGGTTAGGGTTAGGGTTCAGGTTAGGGTTCGGGTTAGGGTTAGGGTTAGGTTTAGGGTTAGGGTTCCGGTTAGGGTTAGGGTTAGGGTTAGGGTTAGGGTTCGGGTTAGGGTTAGAGTTAGCGTTCGAGTTAGGGTTAGGGTTAGGGTTCGGGTTACGGTTAGGGTTAGGGTTAGGGTTAGGTTTCGGGTTAGGGTTAGATTTCGGTTTAGGGTTAGGGTTAGGGTTAGTGTTAGGGTTCGGGTTAGGGTTAGGGTTAGGGTTAGTGTTAAGTTTCAGGTTAGGGTTAGGGTTAGGGTTAGGGTTCGGGTTCGGGTTACGGTTAGGTTTAGGGTTCGGATTAGGGTTTGGTTTAGTGTTAGGGTTAGGGTTAGGTTTCGGGTTCGGGTTAGGGTTTGGGTTAGGCTTCGGTTTAGGGTTAAGGGTTAGCGTTATTGTTCGGGTTTGGGTTAGGGTTAGGGTTAGGGTTCGGGATAGGGTTCGGGTTAGGGTTAGGGTTAGGGTTCGGGTTAGGGTTCGGGTTCGGGTTAGGGTTAGGGTTAGGGTTTGGGTTACGGTTAGGGTTAGGGTTAGGGGTTAGTGTTAGGGTTAGGGTTAGGGTTAGGGTTAGGGTTCGGGTTAGGGTTAGGGTTAGGGTTCGGGTCAGTGTTCGGGTTAGGTTTAGGGTTAGGGTTAGGGTTCGGGTTAGGGTTAGGGTTAGGTTTAGGGTTCGGGTTAGGTTTAGGGTTAGGTTTCGGTTTAGGGTTAGGGTTAGGGTTCGGGTTAGGGTTAGGGTTAGGGTTTGGGTTAGGGTTAGGGTTAGGGTTAGGGTTCGGGTTAGGGTTAGGGTTAGGGTTCGGGTTAGGGTTAGGGTTCGGGTTAGGGTTAGGGTTGGGGTTCGGGTTCGGGTTAGGGTTAGGGTTCGGGTTAGGGTTCGGGTTAGGTTTAGGGTTCTTTTTAGGGTTACGGTTCGGGTTAGTGTTAGGGTTCGGGTTCGGTTTAGGGATAGGGTTTGGGTTCGGGTTCGGGTTAGGGTTCGGGTGAGGGTTAGGGTTTGAGTTAGGGTTCGGATTAGGTTACGGGTTAGGGTTAGTGTTTGGGTTAGGGTTCGGGTTCGGGTTCGTGTTAGGGTTCGGGTTCGGGTTAGGGTTAGGGTTAGGTTTAGGGTTCGGGTTCGGGTTAGGGTTCGGTTTCGGGTTAGGGTTAGGATTCGGGTTAGGGTTAGTGTTAGGGTTTAGGGTTAGGGTTCGGGTTAGAGTTTGGGTAGGGTTCGGGTTAGGGTTAGGGTTAGAGTTAGGGTTCGGGTTAGGGTTCGGTTTAGGGTTCGGGTTAGGGTTAAGGGTTAGCGTTAGGGTTCGGGATAGGGTTAGGGTTAGGGTTTGGGTTCGGGTTAGGGTTCGTGTTAGGGTTAGGGTTAGGGTTAGGGTTCGGGTTCGGGTTAGGGTTCGGGTTAGGGTTCGGTTTAGGGTTAAGGGTTAGCGTTATTGTACGGGTTAGGGTTAGGTTTAGGTTTCGGGTTAGGGTTAGGGTTCGGGTTATGGTTAGGGTTAGGGTTAGGGTTCGGGTTAGGGTTAGGGTTAGGGATAGGTTTAGTGTTAGGGTTCGGGTTCGGGTTAGGTTTAGTTTTAGGTTTCGGGTTACGGTTCGGGTTCCGGTTAGGGTTAAGGCTAGGTTTCGGGTCAGGGTTAGGGTTAGGGTTCGGGTTAATGTTAGGGTTAGGGTTAGGGTTAGGGTTAAGGTTCGGGTTAGGGTTCGGGTTAGTGTTCGGGTTAGGGTTACGGTTAGGGTTCGGGGTAGGGTTAGGGTTCGGGTTCGGGTTAGGGTTCGGGTTCGGGTTAGGGTTCGGGTTAGGGTTAGGGTTAGGTTTAGGGTTCGGGTTAGGGTTAGGGTTCGGTTTCGGGTTAGGGTTAGGTTTCGGGTTAGGGTTAGTGTTAGGGTTTAGGGTTAGGGTTCGGGTTAGAGTTTGGGTAGGGTTCGGGTTAGGGTTAGGGTTAGAGTTAGGGTTCGGGTTAGGGTTCGGGTTAGGGTTCGGGTTAGGGTTAAGGGTTAGCGTTAGGGTTCGGGATAGGGTTAGGGTTAGGGTTTGGGTTCGGGTTAGGGTTCGTGTTATGGTTAGGGTTAGGGTTAGGGTTCGGGTTCGGGTTAGGGTTCGGGTTAGGGTTCGGTTTAGGGTTAAGGGTTAGCGTTATTGTACGGGTTAGGGTTAGGGTTAGGTTTCGGGTTAGGGTTAGGGTTAGGGTTAGGGTTAGGGTTAGGGTTAGGGTTAGGGTTCGGGTTAGGGTTAGGGTTAGGGATAGGGTTAGTGTTAGGGTTCGGGTTCGAGTTAGGTTTAGGGTTAGGGTTCGGGTTACGGTTCGGGTTCCGGTAAGGGTTAAGGCTAGGTTTCGGGTTAGGGTTAGGGTTAGGGTTCGGGTTAATGTTAGGGTTAGGGTTAGGGTTAGGGTTAAGGTTTGGGTTAGGGTTCGGGTTAGGATTCGGGTTAGGGTTACGGTTAGGGTTCGGGGTAGGGTTAGGGTTAGGGTTCGGGTTAGGATTAGGGTTCGGGTTATGGTTCGGGTTAGGGTTCGGGTTAGGGTTAGGGTTAGGGTTAGGGTTAGGGTTAGGGTTAGGGTTAGGGTTCGGGTTAGGGTTAGGGTTAGGGATAGGGTTAGTGTTAGGGTTCGGGTTCGAGTTAGGTTTAGGGTTAGGGTTCGGGTTACGGTTCGGGTTCCGGTAAGGGTTAAGGCTAGGTTTCGGGTTAGGGTTAGGGTTAGGGTTCGGGTTAATGTTAGGGTTAGGGTTAGGGTTAGGGTTAAGGTTTGGGTTAGGGTTCGGGTTAGGATTCGGGTTAGGGTTACGGTTAGGGTTCGGGGTAGGGTTAGGGTTAGGGTTCGGGTTAGGATTAGGGTTCGGGTTATGGTTCGGGTTAGGGTTCGGGTTAGGTTTAGGGTGAGGTTTAGGGTTAGGTTTCGGGTTAGGGTTAGGGTTCGTGTTAGGGTTAGGGTTAGGGGTTAGTGTTAGGGTTAGGGTTAGGGTTAGGGTTAGGGTTCGGGTTAGGGTTAGGGTTCGAGTCAGGGTTCGGGTTAGGTTTAGGGTTAGGGTTAGGGTTCGGGTTAGGGTTAGGGTTAGGTTTAGGTTTCGGGTTAGGGTTAGGGTTAGGGTTCGGGTTAGGGCTAGGGTTAGGGTTAGGCTTAGGGTTCGGGTTAGGGTTAGGGTTATGGTTCGGTTTAGGGTTAGGGTTAGGGTTAGGGTTATGGTTAGGGTTCGGTTTAGGGTTAGGGTTAGGGTTCGGTTTAGTGTTAGGGTTAGGGTTAGGGTTAGGGTTCGGGTTAGGGTTCGGGTTAGGGTTAGGGTTAGGATTCGGGTTAGGGTTAGGGTTAGGGTTCGGGTTAGGGTTAGGGTTCGGGTTAGGGTTAGGGTTAGGGTTCGGGTTAGGGTTAGGGTTAGGGTTCGGGTTCGGGTTAGGATTAGGGTTCGGGTTCGGGTTAGGTTTAGGGTTCGGGTTCGGGTTAGGGTTCGGGTTTGGGTTAGGGTTCGGGTTAGGTTTAGCATTAGGGTTAGGGTTCGGGTTAGGGTTAGTGTTTGGGTTTGGGTTCGGGTTAGGGTTAGGGTTCGGGTTAGGGTTAGGGTTCGGGTTAGGTTTAGGGTTAGGCTTCGGGTTAGGGTTAGGGTTAGGGTTAGTGTTCGGGTTAGGGTTAGGGTTCGGGTTCGGATTAGGGTTAGGTTTCGGGTTAGGGTTAGGGTTCGGTTTAGGGTTACGGTTCGGGTTAGTGTTAGGTTTCGGGTTCGGTTTAGGGTTAGGGTTTGGGTTCGGGTTCGGGTTAGGGTTCGGGTTAGTGTTAGGGTTTGAATTAGGTTTCGGGTTAGGGTACGGGTTAGGGTTATGGTTAGGGTTAGGTTTAGGGTTAGGGTTAGGGTTCGGGCTCGGGTTAGGTTTCGGGTTAGGGTTAGGGTTAGGGTAGGGTTCGGGTTAGGGTTAGGGTTCGGTTTTGGGTTAGGGTTAGGGTTAGGGTTCGGGTTAGGGTTAGGGTTAGGGTTAGCGTTTGGGTTAGTCTTTGGGTTAGGGTTCGGGTTAGGGTTCGGGTTAGGGTTCGGGTTAGGGTTCGGGGTAGGGTTCGGGTTAGCGTTCGGGTTAGGGTTCGGGTTAGGGTTCGGTTTAGGTTTAGGTTTAGGGTTAGGGTTCGGGTTAGTGTTAGGGTTAGGGTTCGGGTTCGGGTTCGGGTTAGGGTTCGGGTTAGGGTTCGGGTTCGGGTTAGGGTTCGGGTTAGGGTTCGGGTTAGGGTTAGGGTTAGGGTTAGGGTTAGGGTTCAGGTTAGGTTTCGGGTTAGGGTTAGGGTTAGTTTAGGGTTAGGGTTCGGGTTAGGGTTAGGGTTAGGGTTCGGGTTAGGGTTAGGGTTAGGGTTCGAGTTAGGGTTAGGGTTAGGGTTCGGGTTACGGTTAGGGTTAGGGTTAGGGTTAGGTTTCGGTTTAGGGTTAGGTTTCGTGTTAGGGTTAGGGTTAGGGTTAGGGTTAGGGTTAGGGTTCGGGTTAGGGTTAGGGTTAGGGTTAGTGTTAAGGTTCAGGTTAGGGTTAGGGTTCGGGTTCGGGTTAGGGTTAGGGTTAGGGTTCGGGTTAGGGTTAGGGTTAGTGTTAGGGTTAGGGTTAGGTTTCGGGTTCGGGTTAGGGTTCGGGTTAGGCTTCGGTTTAGGGTTAAGGGTTAGCGTTATTGTTCGGGTTAGGGTTAGGGTTAGGGTTAGGGTTAGGGTTCGGTTTAGGGTTAGGGTTAGGATTCGGGTTAGGTTTAGGGTTCGGGTTCGGGTTAGGGTTAGGGTTCGGGTTCGGGTTAGGGTTCGGGTTTGGGTTAGGGTTCGGGTTAGGTTTAGCGTTAGGGTTAGGGTTCGGGTTAGGGTTAGTGTTTGGGTTTGGGTTCGGGTTAGGGTTAGGGTTCGGGTCAGGGTTACGGTTCGGTTTAGGTTTAGGGTTAGGGTTCGGGTTAGGGTTAGGGTTAGGGTTAGTGTTCGGGTTAGGGTTAGGGTTCGGGTTCGGGTTAGGGTTAGGTTACGGGTTAGGGTTAGGGTTCGGTTTAGGGTTACGGTTCGGGTTAGTGTTAGGGTTCGGGTTCGGTTTAGGGTTAGGGTTTGGGTTCGGGTTCGGGTTAGGGTTCGGGTTAGGGTTCGGGTTAGGGTTCGGGGTAGGGTTCGGGTTAGGGTTCGGTTTAGGTTTAGGTTTAGGGTTACGGTTCGGGTTAGTGTTAGGGTTTGGGTTCGGGTTAGGGTTAGGGTTAGGGTTCGGGTTAGGGTTCGGGTGCGGGTTAGGTTTCGGGTTAGGGTTCGGGTTAGTGTTAGGGTTAGGGTTAGGGTTAGGGTTCAGTTTAGGGTTCGGGTTAGGGTTAGGGTTAGTTTAGGGTTAGGGTTCGGGTTCGGGTTAGGGTTAGGGTTAGGGTTAGGGTTCGGGTTAGGGTTAGGGTTAGGGTTCGAGTTAGGGTTAGGGTTAGGGTTCGGTTTACGGTTAGGGTTAGGATTAGGGTTAGGTTTCGGGTTAGGGTTAGGTTTCGGGTTAGGGTTAGGGTTAGGGTTAGGGTTAGGGTTAGGGTTCGGGTTCGGGTTAGGGTTAGGGTTAGGGTTAGTGTTAAGGTTCAGGTTAGGGTTAGGGTTAGGGTTAGGGTTCGGGTTCGGGTTAGGGTTAGGGTTAGGGTTCGGTTTAGGGTTAGGGTTAGTGTTAGGGTTAGGGTTAGGTTTCGGGTTCGGGTTAGGGTTCGGGTTAGGCTTCGGTTTAGGTTTAAGGGTTAGCGTTATTGTTCGGGTTAGGGTTAGGGTTAGGGTTAGGGTTCGGGATAGGGTTCGGGTTAGTGTTTTGGTTAGGGTTCGGGTTAGGGTTCGGGTTAGGCTTAGGTTTAGTGTTAGGGTTTGTGTTCGGGGTAGGGTTAGGGTTCGGGTTAGGGTTAGGTTTTAGGGTTAGAGTTAAGTTTAGGGTTAGGGTTAGGGGTTAGTTTTAGGGTTAGGGTTAGGGTTCGGGTTAGGGTTAGGTTTCGGGTTAGGGTTAAGGTTAGGGTTCGTGTTAGGGTTGGGGTTAGGTTAGGGTTAGGGTTAGGGTTCGGATTAGGCTTAGGGTTAGGGTTAGGGTTAGGGTTCGGGTTAGGGTTCGTGTTATGGTTAGGGTTAGGGTTAGGGTTCGGGTTCGGGTTCGGGTTAGGGTTCGGGTTAGGGTTAGGGTTTGAATTAGGTTTCGGGTTAGGGTACGGGTAAGGGTTATGGTTAGGGTTAGGGTTAGGGTTAGGGTTAGGGTTCGGGCTTGGGTTAGGTTTCGGGTTAGGGTTAGGGTTAGGGTAGGGTTCGGGTTAGGGTTAGGGTTCGGTTTTGGGTTAGGGTTAGGGTTAGGGTTCGGGTTAGGGTTAGGGTTAGGGTTAGCGTTTGGGTTAGTCTTTGGGTTAGGGTTCGGGTTAGGGTTCGGGTTAGGGTTCGGGTTAGGGTTCGGGGTAGGGTTCGGGTTAGCGTTCGGGTTAGGGTTCGGGTTAGGGTTCGGTTTAGGGTTAGTTTTAGGGTTAGGGTTCGGGTTAGTGTTAGGGTTAGGGTTCGGGTTCGGGTTAGGGTTAGGGTTCGGGTTAGGGTTCGGGTTCGGGTTAGGGTTCGGGTTAGGGTTCGGGTTAGGGTTAGGGTTAGGGTTAGGGTTAGGGTTCAGGTTAGGTTTCGGGTTAGGGTTAGGGTTAGTTTAGGGTTAGGGTTCGGGTTAGGGTTAGGGTTAGGGTTCAGGTTAGGGTTAGGGTTAGGGTTCGAGTTAGGGTTAGGGTTAGGGTTCGGGTTACGGTTAGGGTTAGGGTTAGGGTTAGGTTTCGGGTTAGGGTTAGGTTTCGGGTTAGGGTTAGGGTTAGGGTTAGGGTTAGGGTTAGGGTTCGGGTTAGGGTTAGGGTTAGGGTTAGTGTTAAGGTTCAGGTTAGGGTTAGGGTTCGGGTTCGGGTTAGGGTTAGGGTTAGGGTTCGGGTTAGGGTTAGGGTTAGTGTTAGGGTTAGGGTTAGGTTTCGGGTTCGGGTTAGGGTTCGGGTTAGGCTTCGGTTTAGGGTTAAGGGTTAGCGTTATTGTTCGGTTTAGGGTTAGGGTTAGGGTTAGGGTTAGGGTTCGGTTTAGGGTTAGGGTTAGGATTCGGGTTAGGTTTAGGGTTCGGGTTCGGGTTAGGGTTAGGGTTAGGGTTCGGGTTCGGGTTAGGGTTCGGGTTTGGGTTAGGGTTCGGGTTAGGTTTAGCGTTAGGGTTAGGGTTCGGGTTAGGGTTAGTGTTTGGGTTTGGGTTCGGGTTAGGGTTAGGGTTCGGGTCAGGGTTACGGTTCGGTTTAGGTTTAGGGTTAGGGTTCGGGTTAGGGTTAGGGTTAGGGTTAGTGTTCGGGTTAGGGTTAGGGTTCGGGTTCGGGTTAGGTTTAGGTTCCGGGTTAGGGTTAGGGTTCGGTTTAGGGTTACGGTTCGGGTTAGTGTTAGGGTTCGGGTTCGGTTTAGGGTTAGGGTTTGGGTTCGGGTTCGGGTTAGGGTTCGGGTTAGGGTTCGGGTTAGGGTTCGGGGTAGGGTTCGGGTTACGGTTCGGTTTAGGTTTAGGTTTAGGGTTACGGTTCGGGTTAGTGTTAGGGTTTGGGTTCGGGTTAGGGTGAGGGTTAGGGTTCGGGTTAGGGTTCGGGTGCGGGTTAGGTTTCGGGTTAGGGTTCGGGTTAGTGTTAGGGTTAGGGTTAGGGTTAGGGTTCAGTTTAGGGTTCGGGTTAGGGTTAGGGTTAGTTTAGGGTTAGGGTTCGGGTTCGGGTTAGGGTTAGGGTTAGGGTTCGGGTTAGGGTTAGGGTTAGGGTTCGAGTTAGGGTTAGGGTTAGGGTTCGGTTTACGGTTAGGGTTAGGATTAGGGTTAGGTTTCGGGTTAGGGTTAGGTTTCGGGTTAGGGTTAGGGTTAGGGTTAGGGTTAGGGTTAGGGTTCGGGTTCGGGTTAGGGTTAGGGTTAGGGTTAGTGTTAAGGTTCAGGTTAGGGTTAGGGTTAGGGTTAGGGTTCGGGTTCGGGTTAGGGTTAGGGTTAGGGTTCGGTTTAGGGTTAGGGTTAGTGTTAGGGTTAGGGTTAGGTTTCGGGTTCGGGTTAGGGTTCGGGTTAGGCTTCGGTTTAGGTTTAAGGGTTAGCGTTATTGTTCGGGTTAGGGTTAGGGTTAGGGTTAGGGTTCGGGATAGGGTTCGGGTTAGTGTTTTGGTTAGGGTTCGGGTTAGGGTTCGGGTTAGGCTTAGGTTTAGTGTTAGGGTTTGGGTTCGGGGTAGGGTTAGGGTTCGGGTTAGGGTTAGGTTTTAGGGTTAGAGTTAAGTTTAGGGTTAGGGTTAGGGGTTAGTTTTAGGGTTAGGGTTAGGGTTCGGGTTAGGGTTAGGTTTCGGGTTAGGGTTAAGGTTAGGGTTCGTGTTAGGGTTGGGGTTAGGTTAGGGTTAGGGTTAGGGTTCGGATTAGGCTTAGGGTTAGGGTTAGGGTTAGGGTTCGGGTTAGGGTTCGTGTTAGGCTTAGGGTTAGGGTTAGGGTTAGGGTTCGGTTTAGGGTTAGGGTTAGGGTTAGGGTTAGGGTTAGGGTTAGAGTTCGGTTTAGGGTTAGGGTTAGGGTTCGGGTTAGGGTTCGGATTAGGGTTAGGGTTAGGATTCGGGTTAGGGTTAGTGTTAGGGTTCGGGTTAGGGTTAGGGTTCGGGTTAGGGTTAGGGTTAGGGTTCGTGTTAGGGTTAGGGTTAGGGTTCGGGTTAGGTTTAGGTTTCGGGTTCGAGTTAGGGTTAGGTTTCGGGTTCGGGTTAGGGTTCGGGTTTGGGTTAGAGTTCGGGTTAGTTTTACCGTTAGGGTTAGGGTTCGAGTTAGGGTTAGTGTTCGGGTTCGGGTTCGGTTTAGGGTTGGGTTAGGGTTCGGGTTAGGGTTAGGGTTAGGGTTCGGGTTAGGGTTAGGGTTAGGTTTCGGGTTAGGGTTAGGGTTAGGGTTCGGGTTAGGGTTAGGGTTCGGGTTAGGGTTGGGGTTTGGTTTCGGGTTCGGGTTAGGGTTCGGGTAAGTGTTCGGGTTAGGGTTAGGGTTCGGTTTAGGGTTACGGTTCGGTTTAGTGTTAGGGTTCGGGTTCGGTTTAGGGTTAGGGTTTGGGTTTGGGTTCGGGTTAGGTTTCGGGTTAGGGTTAGGGTTTGAGTTAGTGTTCGGGTTAGGGTACGGGTTAGGGTTAGGTTTAGGGTTAGGGTTCGGGTTCGGGTTAGGGTTCGGGTTCGGGTTAGGGTTCGGTGTAGGGTTAGGGTTAGGTTTAGGGTTCGGGTTAGGGTTAGGGTTCGGTTTCGGGTTAGGGTTAGTGTTTGAGTTAGGGTTCGGGTTAGGATTCGGGTTATGGTTCGGGTTAGGGTTAGGGTTAGGGTTCGGGTTAGGGTTCAGGTTAGGGTTCGGCTTAGTGTTCTGGTTAGGGTTCGGGTTAGGGTTAGGTTTAGGGTTAGGGTTTGGGTTCGGGTTAGGGTTAGGTTTCGGGTTAGGGTTATGTTTTAGGGTTAGGGTTATGTTTAGGGTTAGGGTTAGGGGTTAGTTTTAGGGTTAGGGTTAGGGTTCGGGTTAGGGTTAGGTTTCAGGTTAGGGTTAAGGTTAGAGTTCGTGTTAGGGTTAGGGTTAGGGTTAGGGTTAGGGTTAGGGTTCGGATTAGGCTTAGGGTTAGGGTTAGGTTTAGGGTTCGGGTTAGGGTTCGTGTTAGGCTTAGGGTTAGGGTTATGGTTAGGGTTTGGGTTAGGGTTAGGGTTCGGGTTAGGGTTCGGGTTCGGGTTCGGGTTAGGGTTAGGGTTCGGTTTAGGGTTAGGGTTCGGGTTAGGGTTAGGGTTAGGTTTCGGGTTCGGGTTCGGGTTAGGGTTCGGGTTAGGGTTAGGGTTAGGGTTAGTGATAGGGTTCAGGTTAGGGTTCGGGTTAGGGTTAGGGTTATGGTTAGGGTTCGGTTTAGGGTTAGGGTTAGTGTTCGGTTTAGTGTTAGGGTTCGAGTTAGGGTTAGGGTTCGGGTTAGGGTTTGGGGTTAGGGTTAGGGTTAGGGTTAGGGTTAGGGTTAGGGTTCGGGTTAGGTTTAGGGATAGGGTTAGTGTTCGTGTTAGGGTTAGCGTTAGGGTTAGGGTTAGGTTTTAGTGTTAGGTTTACAGTTAGGGTTAGGGTTAGGGTTAGGGGTTAGGGTTAGGTTTGGGTTAGGGTTAGGGTTAGGGTTAGGGTTCGGGTTAGGGTTAGGGTTCAGGTCAGGGTTAGGGTTAGGTTTAGGGTTAGGGTTAGGGTTCGGGTTAGGGTTAGTGTTAGGCTTAGGGTTCTGGTTAGGGTTAGGGTTAGTGTTCGGTTTAGGGTTAGGGTTAGGGTTAGGGTTAAGGTTAGGGTTCGGATTAGGGTTAGGGTTAGGGTTCGGTTTAGTGTTAGGGTTAGGGTTAGGGTTAGGGTTCTGGTTAGGGTTCGGGTTAGGGTTAGGGTTAGGATTCGGGTTAGGGTTAGGTTTAGGGTTCGGCTTAGGTTTAGGTTTCGGGTTAGGGTTAGGGTTAGGGTTCGGGTTCGGGTTAGGGTTAGGGTTCGGGTTAGGTTTAGGGTTCGGGTTCGGGTTAGGGTTAGGGTTAGGGTTAGGGTTCGGCCTCGGGTTAGGGTTCGGGTTAGGGTTAGGGTTAGCGTTAGGGTTCGGGTTAGGGTTAGGGTTCGGGTTCGGGTTAGGGTTAGGGTAGGGTTAGGGTTTGGGTTTGGATTAGTGTTAGGGTTAGGGTTTGGGTTAATGTTCGGGTTAGGGTTCGGTTTAGTGTTCGGGTTAGGGTTCGGGTTAGGGTACGGGGTAGGGTTCGGTTTAGCGTTCGGGTTAGGGTTCGGGTTAGGGTTCGGTTTAGGGTTAGGTGTAGGGTTAGGGTTCGGGTTAGTGTTAGGGTTAGGGTTCGGGTTAGGGTTAGGTTTAGGGTTCTGGTTAGGGTTCGGGTTCGGGTTAGGGTTCGGGTTAGGGTTCGGGTTAGGGTTAGGGTTAGGGTTCAGGTTAGCGTGCCGGTTAGGGTTAGGGTTAGGTTTAGGGTTAGGGTTCGGGTTAGGGTTAGGGTTAGGGTTAGGGTTAGGGTTCGGGTTAGGGTTAGGGTTAGGGTTCGAGTTAGTGTTAGGGTTAGGGTTCGGGTTACGGTTAGGGTTAGGGTTAGGGTTAGGTTTCATGTTAGGGTTAGGGTTCGGGTTAGGGTTAGGGTTAGGGTTAAGGTTAGGGTTCGGGTTAGGGTTAGAATTAGGGTTAGGCTTAGTGTTAGGGTTCAGGTTAGGGTTAGGGTTAGGGTTAGGGTTCGAGTTCGGGTTAGGGTTAGGGTTAGGGTTCGGGTTAGGGTTAGGGTTAGTGTTAGGGTTAGGGTTAGGTTTCGGGTTCGGGTTAGGGTTCGGGTTAGGTTTAGGGTTCGGGTTAGGGTTAGGGTTAGGGTTCGGGTTAGGGTTAGGGTTAGGGTTCGAGTTAGGGTTAGGGTTAGGGTTCGGGTTACGGTTAGGGTTAGGGTTAGGGTTAGGTTTCGGGTTAGGGTTAGGGTTCGGGTTAGGGTTAAGGTTAGGGTTAGTGTTAGGGTTCGGCTTAGGGTTAGGGTTAGGGTTAGTGTTAAGGTTCAGGTTAGGGTTCGGGTTACCGTTCGGGTTCCGGTTACGGTTAAGGCTAGGTTTCGGGTTAGGTTTCGGGTTAGGGTTCGGGTTAATGTTAGGGTTAGGGTTAGGGTTAGGGTTAAGTTTCGGGTTAGGGTTCGGGTTAGTGTTCGGGTTAGGGTTACGGTTAGGGTTCGGGGTAGGGTTAGGGTTAGGGTTCGGTTTAGGGTTAGGGTTCGGGTTATGGTTCGGGTTAGGGTTAGGGTTCGGGTTAGGGTTCGGGTTAGGGTTCGGGTTCGGGTTAGGGTTAGGGTTCGGGTTAGGGTTAGGGTTAGGGGTTAGTGTTAGGGTTAGGGTTAGGGTTAGGGTTAGGGTTCGGGTTAGGGTTAGGGTTCGAGTCAGGTTTCGGGTTAGGTTTAGGGTTAGGGTTAGGGTTCGGGTTAGGTTTAGGGTTAGGTTTAGGGTTCGGGTTAGGTTTAGGGTTAGGGTTCGGGTTAGGTTTAGGGTTCGGGTTAGGGTTAGGGTTCGGGTTCGGGTTTGGGTTAGGGTTCGGTTTAGGGTTAGGGTTAGGGTTAGGGTTATGGTTAGGGTTCGGTTTAGGGTTAGGGTTAGGGTTCGGTTTAGTGTTAGGGTTAGGGTTAGGGTTAGGGTTCGGGTTAGGGTTCGGGTTAGGGTTAGGGTGAGGATTCGGGTTAGGGTTAGGGTTAGGGTTAGGGTTAGGGTTCGGGTTAGGTTTAGGGTTAGGGTTCGGGTTCGGGTTAGGGTTAGGGTTAGTGTTCGGGTTAGGGTTAGGGTTCGGGTTCGGGTTAGGGTTAGGTTTCGGGTTAGGGTTAGGGTTCGGTTTAGGGTTACGGTTCGGGTTAGTGTTAGGGTTCGGGTTCGGTTTAGGGTTAAGTTTTGGGTTCGGGTTCGGGTTAGGGTTCGGGTTAGGGTTAGGGTTTGAGTTAGGTTTCGGGTTAGGGTACGGGTTAGGGTTAGGGTTAGGGTTCGGGTTAGGGTTAGGGTTAGGGTTCGGGTTAGGGTTAGGGTTAGGGTTAGAGTTAGGGTTAGGGTTAGGGTTCGGGTTACGGTTAGGGTTAGGGTTAGGGTTAGGTTTCGGGTTAGGGTTAGGGTTCGGGTTAGGGTTAAGGTTAGGGTTAGTGTTAGGGTTCGGGTTAGGGTTAGGGTTAGGGTTAGTGTTAAGTTTCAGGTTAGGGTTCGGGTTACCGTTCGGGTTCCGGTTACGGTTAAGGCTAGGTTTCGGGTTAGGTTTAGGGTTAGGGTTCGGGTTAATGTTAGGGTTAGGGTTAGGGTTAGGGTTAAGTTTCGGGTTAGGGTTCGGGTTAGTGTTCGGGTTAGGGTTACGGTTAGGGTTCGGGGTAGGGTTAGGGTTAGGGTTCGGTTTAGGGTTAGGGTTCGGGTTATGGTTCGGGTTAGGGTTAGGGTTCGGGTTAGGGTTCGGGTTAGGGTTCGGGTTCGGGTTAGGGTTAGGGTTCGGGTTAGGGTTAGGGTTAGGGGTTAGTGTTAGGGTTAGGGTTAGGGTTAGGGTTAGGGTTCGGGTTAGGGTTAGGGTTCGAGTCAGGTTTCGGGTTAGGTTTAGGGTTAGGGTTAGGGTTCGGGTTAGGTTTAGGGTTAGGTTTAGGGTTCGGGTTAGGTTTAGGGTTAGGGTTCGGGTTAGGTTTAGGGTTCGGGTTTGGGTTAGGGTTCGGGTTCGGGTTTGGGTTAGGGTTCGGTTTAGGGTTAGGGTTAGGGTTAGGGTTATGGTTAGGGTTCGGTTTAGGGTTAGGGTTAGGGTTCGGTTTAGAGTTAGGGTTAGGGTTAGGGTTAGGGTTCGGGTTAGGGTTCGGGTTAGGGTTAGGGTGAGGATTCGGGTTAGGGTTAGGGTTAGGGTTCGGGTTAGGGTTAGGGTTCGGGTTAGGGTTAGGTTTAGGGTTCGGGTTAGGGTTAGGGTTAGGGTTCGGGTTAGGTTTAGGGTTCGGGTTCGGGTTAGGGTTAGGGTTCGGGTTCGGGTTAGGGTTCGGGTTTGGGTTAGGGTTCGGGTTAGGTTTAGCATTAGGGTTAGGGTTCGGGTTAGGGTTAGTGTTTGGGTTTGGGTTCGGGTTAGGGTTAGGGTTCGGGTTAGGGTTAGGGTTCGGGTTAGGTTTAGGGTTAGGGTTCGGGTTCGGGTTAGGGTTAGGGTTAGTGTTCGGGTTAGGGTTAGGGTTCGGGTTCGGGTTAGGGTTAGGTTTCGGGTTAGGGTTAGGGTTCTGTTTAGGGTTACGGTTTGGGTTAGTGTTAGGGTTCGGGTTCGGTTTAGGGTTAAGTTTTGGGTTCGGTTCGGGTTAGGGTTCGGGTTAGGGTTAGGGTTTGAGTTAGGTTTCGGGTTAGGGTACGGGTTAGGGTTAGGGTTAGGGTTAGGGTTAGGGTTAGGTTCGGGCTCGGGTTAGGGTTCGGGTTAGGGTTCGGGTTAGGTTTAGGGTTCGGTTTAGGGTTACGGTTTGTGTTAGTGTTAGGGTTCGGGTTCGGTTTAGGGATAGGGTTTGGGTTCGGGGTCGCGTTAGGGTTCGGGTTAGGGTTAGGGTTTGAGTTAGGGTTCGGATTAGGTTACGTGTTAGGGTTAGTGTTTGGGTTAGGGTTCGGGTTCGGGTTAGGGTTCGGGTTCGGGTTAGGGTTCGGGTTAGGGTTAGGGTTAGGTTTAGGGTTCGGGTTAGGCTTAGGGTTCGGTTTCGGGTTAGGGTTCGGGTTAGGGTTCGTGTTAGGGTTCGGGTTAGTGTTCGGGTTAGGGTTCGGGTTATGGTTAGGGTTCGGTTTAGGGTTAGGGTTAGGGTTCGGTTTAGTGTTAGGGTTCGAGTTAGGGTTAGGGTTCCGGTTAGGGTTTGGGGTTAGGGTTAGGGTTAGGGTTAGGGTTAGGGTTCGGGTTAGGTTTAGGGATAGGGTTAGTGTTCGGGTTAGGGTTAGCGTTAGGATTAGGGTTAGGTTTTAGGGTTAGGGTTATGGTTAGGGTTAGGGTTAGGGTTAGGGGTTAGGGTTAGGTTTGGGTTAGGGTTCCGGTTAGGGTTTGGGGTTAGGGTTAGGGTTAGGGTTAGGGTTAGGGTTCGGGTTAGGTTTAGGGATAGGGTTAGTGTTCGGGTTAGGGTTAGCATTAGGATTAGGGTTAGGTTTGGGTTAGGGTTAGGGTTAGGGTTAGGATTCGGGTTAGGGTTAGGGTTAGGGTTCGGTTTAGGTTTAGGGTTCGGGTTAGGTTTAGGGTTAGGGTTCGGGTTAGGGTTAGGGTTAGTGTTCGGGTTAGGTCTAGGGTTCGGGTTCGGGTTAGGGTTAGGGTTAGGTTTCGGGCTCGGGTTAGGGTTCGGGTTCGGGTTAGGGTTAGGGTTAGTGTTCGGGTTAGGGTTAGGGTTCGGGTTCGGGTTCGGGTTAGGGTTAGGGTTAGGGTTAGGGTTTGGGTTAGGATTAGTGTTAGGGTTAGGGTTTGGGTTAGTGTTCGGGTTAGGGTTCGGGTTAGTGTTCGGGTTAGGGTTCGGGTTAGGGTACGGGGTAGGGTTCGGGTTAGCGTTCGGGTTAGGGTTCGGGTTAGGGTTCGGTTTAGGGTTAGGTGTAGGGTTAGGGTTCGGGTTAGTGTTAGGGTTAGTGTTCGGGTTAGTGTTAGGGTTAGGGTTCTGGTTAGGGTTCGGGTTCGAGTTAGTGTTCGGGTTAGGTTTCGGGTTAGGGTTAGGGTTAGGGTTAGGGTGCAGGTTAGCGTGCGGGTTAGGTTTAGGGTTAGGTTTAGGGTTAGGGTTCGGGTTAGGGTTAGGGTTAGGGTTAGGGTTAGGGTTCGGGTTAGGGTTAGGGTTAGGGTTCGAGTTAGTGTTAGGGTTAGGGTTCGGGTTACGGTTAGGGTTAGGGTTAGGGTTAGGTTTCGTGTTAGGGTTAGGGTTCGGGTTAGGGTTAGGGTTAGGGTTAAGGTTAGGGTTCGGGTTAGGGTTAGAATTAGGGTTAGGCTTAGTGTTAGGGTTCAGGTTAGGGTTAGGGTTAGGGTTCGAGTTCGGGTTAGGGTTAGGGTTAGGGTTCGGGTTAGGGTTAGGGTTAGTGTTAGGGTGAGGGTTAGGTTTCGGGTTCGGGTTAGGGTTCGGGTTAGGCTTCGGGTTAGGGTTAAGGGTTAGCGTTATTGTTCGGGTTAGGTTTAGGGTTAGGGTTAGGGTTAGGGTTCGGGTTAGGGTTCGGGTTAGGGTTAGGGTTAGGGTTCGGGTTAGGGTTCGGTTTCGGGTTAGGGTTAGGGTTAGGGTTCGTGTTACGTTTAGGGTTAGGGTTAGGGGTTAGTGTTAGTGTTAGGGTTAGGGTTAGGGTTCGCGTTAGGGTTAGGGTTCAAGTCAGGGTTCGGGTTAGGTTTAAGGTTAGGGTTAGTGTTCGGGTTAGGGTTAGGGTTAGGTTTAGGGTTCGGGTTAGGGTTAGGGTTAGGTTTCGGCTTAGGGTTAGGGTTAGGGTTAGGTTTAGGGTTCGGGTTAGGGTTAGGGTTAGGGTTCGGTTTATGGTTAGGGTTAGGGTTAGGGTTATGGTTAGGGTTCGGTTTAGGGTTAGGGTTAGGGTTCGGTTTAGTGTTAGGGTTAGGGTTAGTGTTAGGGTTCGGGTTAGGGTTCGGGATAGGGTTAGGGTTAGGATTCGGGTTAGGGTTAGGGTTAGGGTTCGGTTTAGGGTTAGGGTTCGGGTTAGTGTTAGGGTTAGGGTTCGGGTTAGGGTTATGGTTAGGGTTCGGGTTAGTTTTATGGTTTGGGTTCGGGTTAGGGTTAGGGTTTGGGTTCGGGTTAGGTTTCGGGTTTGGGTTAGGGTTCGGGTTAGGTTTAGCATTAGGGTTAGGGTTCGGGTTAGGGTTATTGTTTGGGTTAGGGTTCGGGTTAGGGTTAGGGTTCGGGTTAGGGTTAGGGTTCGGGTTAGGTTTAGTGTTAGGTTTCGGGTTAGGGTTCGGGGTAGTGTTCGGGTTAGGGTTAGGGTTCGGGTTCGGGTTAGGGTTAGGTTTCGGGTTAGGGTTCGGTTTAGGGTTACGGTTCGGGTTAGTGTTAGGGTTCGTGTTCGGTTTAGGGTTAGGGTTTGGGTTCGGGTTCGGGTTAGGGTTCGGGTTAGGGTTCGGGTTTGAGTTAGGTTTCGGGTTGGGGTACGGGTTAGGGTACGGGTTAGGGTTAGGGTTAGGGTTAGTGTTCGGGCTCGAGTTAGGTTTCGGGTTAGGGTTAGGTTTAGGGTTAGGGTTCGGGTTAGGGTTAGGGTTCGGTTTTGGGTTAGGGTTAGGGTTAGGGTTAGGGTTCGGGTTAGGGTTAGGGTTAGGGTTTGGGTTAGTGTTCGGGATAGGGTTCGGGTTAGGGTTCGGGTTAGGGTTCGGGTTAGTGTTCGGGGTAGGGTTCGGGTTAGCGTTCGGGTTAGGGTTCGGGTTAGGGTTTGGTTTAGGGTTAGGTTTAGGTTTAGGTTTCGGGTTAGTGTTAGGGTTAGGGTTCGGGTTAGGGTTAGGGTTAGGGTTCGGGTTAGGGTTCGGGTTCGGGTTAGGGTTCGGGTTAGGGTTCGGGTTAGGGTTAGGGTTAGGGTTAGGGTTCAGGTTAGGGTTCGGGTTAGGGTTAGGGTTAGGTTTAGGGTTAGGGTTCGGGTTTGGGTTAGGGTTAGGGTTAGGGTTAGGGTTCGGGTTAGGGTTAGGGTTAGGGTTCGAGTTAGGGTTAGGGTTAGGTTTCGGGTTACGGTTCGGGTTAGGGTTAGGGTTAGGTTTCGGGTTAGGGTTAGGTTTAGGGTTCGGGTTAGGGTTAGGGTTAGTGTTAGGGTTAGGGTTAGGTTTCGGGTTCGGGTTAGGGTTCGGGTTAGGCTTCAGTTTAGGGTTAAGGGTTAGCGTTATTGTTCGGGTTTGGGTTAGGGTTAGCGTTAGGGTTCGGGATAGGGTTCGGGTTAGGGTTAGGGTTAGGGTTCGGGTTAGGGTTCGGGTTCGGGTTAGGGTTAGGGTTAGGGTTCGGGTTACGGTTAGGGTTAGGGTTAGGGGTTAGTGTTAGGGTTAGGGTTAGGGTTAGGGTTAGGGTTCGGGTTAGGGTTAGGGTTCGGGTCAGGGTTCGGATTAGGTTTAGGGTTAGGGTTAGGGTTCGGGTTAGGGTTAGGGTTAGGTTTAGGGTTCGGGTTAGGTTTAGGGTTAGGGTTCGGTTTAGGGTTAGGGTTAGGGTTCGGGTTAGGGTTAGGGTTAGGGTTTGGGTTTGGGTTAGGGTTAGGGTAAGGGTTCGGGTTAGTTTTCGGGTTAGGGTTAGCGTTAGGATTCGGGTTAGGGTTAGTGTTAGGGTTCGGGTTAGGGTTAGGGTTCGGGTTAGTGTTAGGGTTAGTGTTCGTGTTAGGGTTAGGGTTAGGGATCGGGTTAGGTTTAGGTTTCGGGTTCGGGTTAGGGTTAGGGTTCGGGTTCGGTTTAGGGTTCGGGTTTGGGTTAGGGTTCGGGTTAGTTTTAGCGTTAGGGTTAGGGTTCGGGTTAGGGTAAGGGTTCGGGTTCGGGTTAGGGTTAGGGTTAGGGTTCGGGTTAGGGTTAGGGTTCGGGTTAGGGTTAGGGTTAGGGTTCGGGTTAGGGTTAGGGTTAGGGTTCGGGTTAGGGTTAGGGTTCGGGTTAGGGTTAGGGTTGGGGTTCGGGTTCGGGTTAGGGTTAGGGTTCGGGTTAGGGTTCGGGTTAGGTTTAGGGTTCGGTTTAGGGTTACGGTTCGGGTTAGTGTTAGGGTTCGGGTTCGGTTTAGGGATAGGGTTTGGGTTCGGGTTCGGGTTAGGGTTCGGGTTAGGGTTAGGGTTTGATTTAGGGTTCGGATTAGGTTACGGGTTAGGGTTAGTGTTTGGGTTAGGGTTCGGGTTCGGGTTCGTGTTACGGTTCGGGTTCGGGTTAGGGTTCGGGTTAGGGTTAGGGTTAGGTTTAGGGTTCGGGTTAGGGTTAGGGTTCGGTTTCGGGTTAGGGTTAGGTTTCGGGTTAGGGTTAGTGTTAGGGTTTAGGGTTAGGGTTCGGGTTAGAGTTTGGGTAGGGTTCGGGTTAGGGTTAGGGTTAGAGTTAGGGTTCGGGTTAGGGTTCGGGTTAGGGTTAAGGGTTAGCGTTAGGTTTCGGGATAGGGTTAGGGTTAGGGTTTGGGTTCGGGTTAGGGTTCGTGTTAGGGTTAGGGTTAGGGTTAGGGTTCGGGTTCGGGTTAGGGTTCGGGTTAGGGTTCGGTTTAGGGTTAAGGGTTAGCGTTATTGTACGGGTTAGGGTTAGGGTTAGGTTTCGGGTTAGGGTTAGGGTTCGGGTTAGGGTTAGGGTTAGGGTTAGGGTTAGGGTTCGGGTTAGGGTTAGGGTTAGGAATAGGGTTAGTGTTAGGGTTCGGGTTTGGGTTAGGTTTAGGGTTAGGGTTCGGGTTACGGTTCGGGTTCCGGTTAGGGTTAAGGCTAGGTTTCGGGTTAGGGTTAGGGTTAGGGTTCGGGTTAATGTTAGGGTTAGTGTTAGGGTTAGGGTTAACGTTCGGGTTAGGGTTCGGGTTAGTGTTCGGGTTAGGGTTACGGTTAGGGTTCAGGGTAGGGTTAGGGTTAGGGTTCGGGTTAGGTTTAGGGTTCGGGTTATGGTTCGGGTTAGGGTTCGGGTTAGGTTTAGGGTTAGGTTTAGGGTTAGGGTTCGGGTTAGGGTTAGGGTTCGGGTTAGGGTTAGGGTTAGGGGTTAGTGTTAGGGTTAGGGTTAGGGTTAGGGTTAGGGTTCGGGTTAGGGTTAGGGTTCGAGTCAGTGTTCGGGTTAGGTTTAGGGTTAGGGTTAGGGTTCGGTTTAGGGTTAGGGTTAGGTTTAGGTTTCGGGTTAGGGTTAGGGTTAGGGTTCGGGTTAGGTTTAGGGTTAGGGTTAGGCTTAGGGTTCTGGTTAGGGTTAGGGTTAGGGTTCGGTTTAGGGTTAGGGTTAGGGTTAGGGTTATGGTTAGGGTTCGGTTTAGGGTTAGGGTTAGGGTTCGGTTTAGTGTTAGGGTTAGGGTTAGGGTTAGGGTTCGGGTTAGGGTTCGGGTTAGGGTTAGGGTTAGGATTCGGGTTAGGGTTAGGGTTAGGGTTCGGGTTAGGGTTAGGGTTCGGGTTAGGGTTAGGGTTAGGGTTCGGGTTAGGGTTAGGGTTAGGGTTCGGGTTAGGTTTAGGGTTCGGGTTCGGTTTAGGTTTAGGGTTCGGGTTCGGGTTAGGGTTCGGGTTTGGGTTAGGGTTCGGGTTAGGTTTAGCATTAGGGTTAGGGTTCGTGTTAGGGTTAGTGTTTGGGTTTGGGTTCGGGTTAGGGTTAGGGTTCGGGTTAGGGTTAGGGTTCTGGTTAGGTTTAGGGTTAGGGTTCGGGTTAGGGTTAGGGTTAGGGTTAGTGTTCGGGTTAGGGTTAGGGTTCGGGTTCGTGTTAGGGTTAGGTTTCGGGTTAGGGTTAGGGTTCGGTTTAGGGTTACGGTTCGGGTTAGTGTTAGGGTTCGGGTTCGGGTAGGGTTAGGGTTTGAGTTAGGGTTCGGGTTAGGGTTCGGGTTAGGGTTAGGGTTTGAGTTAGGTTTCGGGTTAGGGTACGGGTTAGGATTAGGGTTAGGGTTAGGGTTAGGGTTCGGGCTCGGGTTAGGGTTCGGGTTAGGGTTCGGGTTAGGTTTAGGGTTCGGTTTAGGGTTACGGTTCGGGTTAGTGTTAGGGTTCGGTTTCGGTTTAGGGATAGGGTTTGGGTTCGGGGTCGGGTTAGGGTTCGGGTTAGGGTTAGGGTTTGAGTTAGGGTTCGGATTAGGTTACGGGTTAGGGTTAGTGTTTGGGTTAGGGTTCGGGTTCGGGTTAGGGTTCGGGTTCGTGTTAGGGTTCGGGTTAGGGTTAGGGTTAGGTTTAGGGTTCGGGTTAGGGTTAGGGTTCGGTTTCGGGTTAGGGTTAGGTTTCGGGTTAGGGTTAGTGTTAGGGTTTAGGGTTAGGGTTCGGGTTAGAGTTTGGGTAGGGTTCGGGTTAGGGTTAGGGTTAGAGTTAGGGTTCGGGTTAGGGTTCGGTTTAGGGTTCGGGTTAGGGTTAAGGGTTAGCGTTAGGGTTCGGGATAGGGTTAGGGTTAGGGTTTGGGTTCGGGTTAGGGTTCGTGTTAGGGTTAGGGTTAGGGTTAGGGTTCGGGTTCGTTTAGGGTTCGGGTTAGGGTTCGGTTTAGGGTTAAGGGTTAGCGTTATTGTACGGGTTAGGGTTAGGGTTAGGTTTCGGGTTAGGGTTAGGGTTCGGGTTAGGGTTAGGGTTAGGGTTAGGGTTAGGGTTAGGGTTCAGGTTAGGGTTAGGGTTAGGGATAGGGTTAGTGTTAGGGTTCGGGTTCGGGTTAGTTTTAGGGTTAGGGTTCGGGTTACGGTTCGGGTTCCGGTTAGGGTTAAGGCTAGGTTTCGTGTTAGGGTTAGGGTTAGGGTTCGGGTTAATATTAGGGTTAGGGTTATTGTTAGGGTTAAGGTTCGGGTTAGGGTTCGGGTTAGGATTCGGGTTATGGTTACGGTTAGGGTTCGGGGTAGGGTTAGGGTTAGGGTTCGGGTTAGGGTTAGGGTTCGGGTTATGGTTCGGGTTAGGGTTCGGGTTAGGTTTAGGGTTAGGTTTAGGGTTAGGTTTCGGGTTAGGGTTAGGGTTCGGGTTAGGGTTAGGGTTAGGGGTTAGTGTTAGGGTTAGGGTTAGGGTTAGGGTTAGGGTTCGGGTTAGGGTTAGGGTTCGAGTCAGGGTTCGGGTTAGGTTTAGGGTTAGGGTTAGGGTTCGGGTTAGGGTTAGGTTTAGGGTTCGGGTTAGGGTTAGGGTTAGGGTTAGGCTTAGGGTTCGGGTTAGGGTTAGGGTTAGGGTTCGGTTTAGGGTTAGGGTTAGGGTTAGGGTTATGGTTAGGGTTCGGTTTAGGGTTAGGGTTAGGGTTCGGTTTAGTGTTAGGGTTAGGGTTAGGGTTAGGGTTCGGGTTAGGGTTCGGGTTAGGGTTAGGGTTAGGATTCGGGTTAGGGTTAGGGTTAGGGTTCGGGTTAGGGTTAGGGTTCGGGTTAGGGTTAGGGTTAGGGTTCGGGTTAGGGTTAGGGTTAGGGTTCGGGTTAGGATTAGGGTTCGGGTTCGGGTTACGGTTAGGGTTCGGGTTCGGGTTAGGGTTTGGGTTTGGGTTAGGGTTCAGGTTAGGTTTAGCATTAGGGTTAGGGTTCGGGTTAGGGTTAGTGTTTGGGTTTGGGTTCGGGTTAGGGTTAGGGTTCGGGTTAGGGTTAGGGTTCGGGTTAGGTTTAGGGTTAGGGTTCGTGTTAGGGTTAGGGTTAGGGTTAGTGTTCGGGTTAGGGTTAGGGTTCGGGTTCGGGTTAGGGTTAGGTTTCGGGTTAGGGTTAGGGTTCGGTTTAGGTTACGGTTCGGGTTAGTGTTAGGGTTCGGGTTCGGTTTAGGGTTAGGGTTTGGGTTCGGGTTTGGGTTAGGGTTCGGGTTAGGGTTAGGGTTTGAGTTAGGTTTCGGGTTAGGGTACGGGTTAGGGTTAGGGTTAGGGTTAGGGTTAGGGTTCGGGCTCGGGTTAGGTTTCGGGTTAGGGTTAGGGTTAGGGTAGGGTTCGGGTTAGGGTTAGGGTTCGGTTTTGGGTTAGGGTTAGGGTTTGGGTTAGGGTTCGGGTTAGGGTTAGGGTTAGGGTTAGGGTTTGGGTTAGTGTTCGGGTTAGGG
Source organism: Urocyon cinereoargenteus (assembly GCA_032313775.1). Classification (NCBI taxonomy): domain Eukaryota; kingdom Metazoa; phylum Chordata; class Mammalia; order Carnivora; family Canidae; genus Urocyon; species Urocyon cinereoargenteus. Next base: position 200,626 of record JAVLSZ010000198.1, on the reverse strand, counting down.
TTCGGGTTAGGGTTCGGGTTAGGGTTCGGGATAGGGTTCGGGATAGCGTTCGGGTTAGGGTTCGGGTTAGGGTTCGGTTTAGGGTTAGGTTTAGGGTTAGGGTTCGGGTTAGTGTTAGGGTTAGGGTTCGGGTTCGGGTTAGGGTTAGGGTTCGGGTTAGGGTTCGGGTTCGGGTTAGGGTTCGGGTTAGGGTTCTGGTTAGGGTTAGGGTTAGGGTTAGGGTTAGGGTTAGGGTTAGTGTTAAGGTTCAGGTTAGGGTTAGGGTTAGGGTTAGGGTTCGGGTTCGGGTTAGGGTTAGGGTTAGGGTTCGGGTTAGGGTTAGTGTTAGTGTTAGGGTTAGGGTTAGGTTTCGGGTTCGGGTTAGGGTTCGGGTTAGGCTTCGGTTTAGGGTTAAGGGTTAGCGTTATTGTTCGGGTTAGGGTTAGGGTTAGGGTTAGGGTTAGGGTTCGGTTTAGGTTTAGGGTTAGGATTCGGGTTAGGTTTAGGGTTCGGGTTCGGGTTAGGGTTAGGGTTCGGGTTCGGGTTAGGTTTCGGGTTTGGGTTAGGGTTCGGGTTAGGTTTAGCATTAGGGTTAGGGTTCGGGTTAGGGTTAGTGTTTGGGTTTGGGTTCGGGTTAGGGTTCGGGTTCGGGTCAGGGTTAGGGTTCGGGTTAGGTTTAGGGTTAGGGTTCGGGTTAGGGTTAGGGTTAGGGTTAGTGTTCGGGTTAGGGTTAGGGTTCGGGTTCGGTTTAGTGTTAGGGTTAGGGTTAGGGTTAGGGTTCGGGTTAGGGTTCGGGTTAGGGTTAGGGTTAGGATTCGTGTTAGGGTTAGGGTTAGTGTTCGGGTTAGGGTTAGGGTTCGGGTTAGGGTTAGGGTTAGGGTTCGGGTTAGGGTTAGGGTTAGGTTTCGGGTTAGGATTAGGGTTCGGGTTCGGGTTACGGTTAGGGTTCGGGTTCGGGTTAGGGTTCGGGTTTGGGTTAGGGTTCGGGTTAGGTTTAGCATTAGGGTTAGGGTTCGGGTTAGGGTTAGTGTTTGGGTTTGGGTTCGGGTTAGGGTTAGGGTTCAGGTTAGGGTTAGGGTTCGGGTTAGGTTTAGGGTTAGGGTTCGGGTTAGGGTTAGGGTTAGGGTTAGTGTTCGGGTTAGGGTTAGGGTTCGGGTTCGGGTTAGGGTTAGGTTTCGGGTTAGGGTTAGGGTTCGGTTTAGGGTTACGGTTCGGGTTAGTGTTAGGGTTCGGGTTCGGTTTAGGGTTAGGGTTTGGGTTCGGGTTCGGGTTAGGGTTCGGGTTAGGGTTAGGGTTTGAGTTAGGTTTCGGGTTAGGGTACGGGTTAGGGTTAGGGTTAGGGTTAGGGTTAGGGTTCGGGCTCGGGTTAGGTTTCGGGTTAGGGTTAGGGTTAGGGTAGGGTTAGGGTTAGGGTTCGGGTCAGGGTTAGGGTTAGGGTTAGGGTTCGGGTTAGGGTTAGGTTTCGGGTTAGGGTTTGGGTTAGTGTTCGGGTTAGGGTTCGGGTTAGGGTTCGGGTTAGGGTTCGGGTTAGGGTTCGGGGTAGGGTTCGGGTTAGCGTTCGGGTTAGGGTTCGGGTTAGGGTTCGGCTTAGGGTTAGGTTTAGGGTTAGGGTTCGGGTTAGAGTTAGGGTTAGGGTTAGGGTTAGGGTTAGGGTTAGGGTTCGGGTTAGGTTTAGGGTTCGGGTTCGGGTTAGGGTTAGGGTTCGGGTTAGGTTTAGGGTTCGGGTTCGGGTTAGGGTTAGGGTTCGGGTTCGGGTTAGGGTTCGGGTTTGGGTTAGGGTTCGGGTTAGGTTTAGCATTAGGGTTAGGGTTCGGGTTAGGGTTAGTGTTTGGGTTTGGGTTCGGGTTAGGGTTAGGGTTCGGGTTAGGGTTAGGGTTCGTTTAGGTTTAGGGTTAGGGTTCGGGTTAGGGTTAGGGTTAGGGTTAGTGTTCGGGTTAGGGTTAGATTTCGGGTTCGGGTTAGGGTTAGGTTTCGGGTTAGGGTTAGGGTTTGGTTTAGGGTTACGGATCGGGTTAGTGTTAGGGTTCGGGTTCGGGTAGGGTTAGGGTTTGGGTTCGGGTTCGGGTTAGGGTTCGAGTTAGGGTTAGGGTTTGAGTTAGGTTTCGGGTTAGGGTACGGGTTAGGGTTAGGGTTAGGGTTAGGGTTAGGGTTAGGGTTCGGGCTCGGGTTAGGGTTCGGGTTAGGGTTCGGGTTAGGTTTAGGGTTCGGTTTAGGGTTACGGTTCGGGTTAGTGTTAGGGTTCGGGTTCGGTTTAGGGATAGGGTTTGGGTTCGGGGTCAGGTTAGGGTTCGGGTTAGGGTTAGGGTTTGAGTTAGGGTTCGGATTAGGTTACGGGTTAGGGTTAGTGTTTGGGTTAGGGTTCGGGTTCGGTTTAGGGTTCGGGTTCGGGTTAGGGTTCGGGTTAGGGTTAGGGTTAGGTTTAGGGTTCGGGTTAGGGTTAGGGTTCGGTTTCGGGTTAGGGTTAGGTTTCGGGTTAGGGTTAGTGTTAGGGTTTAGGGTTAGGGTTCGGGTTAGAGTTTGGGTAGGGTTCGGGTTAGGGTTAGGGTTAGAGTTAGGGATCGTGTTAGGGTTCGGGTTAGGGTTCGGGTTAGGGTTAAGGGTTAGCGTTAGGGTTCGGGATAGGGTTAGGGTTAGGGTTTGGGTTCGGGTTAGGGTTCGTGTTAGGGTTAGGGTTAGGGTTCGGGTTCGGGTTAGGGTTCGGGTTAGGGTTCGGTTTAGGGTTAAGGGTTAGCGTTATTGTACGGGTTAGGGTTAGGGTTAGGTTTCGGGTTAGGGTTAGGGTTCGGGTTAGGGTTAGGGTTAGGGTTAGGGTTAGGGTTAGGGTTAGGGTTCGGGTTAGGGTTAGGGTTAGGGATAGGGTTAGTGCTGGGTTCGGGTTCGGGTTAGGTTTAGGGTTAGGGTTCGGGTTACGGTTCGGGTTCCGGTTAGGGTTAAGGCTAGGTTTCGGGTTAGGGTTAGGGTTAGGGTTCGGGTTAATGTTAGGGTTAGGGTTAGGGTTAGGGTTAAGGTTCGGGTTAGGGTTCGGGTTAGGATTCGGGTTAGGGTTACGGTTAGGGTTCGGGGTAGGGTTAGGGTTAGGGTTCGGTTTAGGGTTAGGGTTCGTGTTATGGTTCGGGTTAGGTTTCGGGTTAGGGTTAGGGTTCGGGTTAGGGTTAGGGTTAGGGGTTAGTGTTAGGGTTAGGGTTAGGGTAGGGTTAGGGTTAGGGTTCGGGTTAGGGTTAGGGTTCGAGTCAGGGTTCCGGTTAGGTTTAGGGTTAGGGTTAGGGTTAGGGTTAGGGTTAGGGTTAGGTTTAGGGTTCGGGTTAGGGTTAGGGTTAGGGTTCGGGTTAGGGTTAGGGTTAGGGTTAGGCTTAGGGTTCGGGTTAGGGTTAGGTTAGGGTTCGGTTTAGGGTTAGGGTTAGGGTTAGGGTTATGGTTAGGGTTCGGTTTAGGGTTAGGGTTAGGGTTCGGTTTAGTGTTAGGGTTAGGGTTAGTGTTAGGGTTCGGGTTAGGGTTCGGGTTAGGGTTAGGGTTAGGATACGGGTTAGGGTTAGGATTAGGGTTCGGGTTAGGGTTAGGGTTCGGGTTAGGGTTAGGGTTAGGGTTCGGGTTAGGGTTAGGGTTAGGGTTCGGGTTAGGATTAGGGTTCGGTTTCGGGTTACGGTTAGGGTTCGGGTTCGGGTTAGGGTTCGGGTTTGGGTTAGGGTTCGGGTTAGGTTTAGCATAAGGGTTAGGGTTCGGGTTAGGGTTAGTGTTTGGGTTTGGGTTCGGGTTAGGGTTAGGGTTCGGGTTAGGGTTAGGGTTCGGGTTAGGTTTAGGGTTAGGGTTCGTGTTAGGGTTAGGGTTAGGGTTAGTGTTCGGGTTAGGGTTAGGGTTTGGGTTAGGGTTAGGTTTCGGGTTAGGGTTAGGGTTCGGTTTAGGGTTACGGTTCGGGTTAGTGTTAGGGTTCGGGTTCGGTTTAGGGTTAGGGTTTGGGTCCGGGTTCGGGTTAGGGTTCGGGTTAGGGTTAGGGTTTGAGTTAGGTTTCGGGTTAGGGTACGGGTTAGGGTTAGGGTTAGGGTTAGGGTTAGGGTTCGGGCTCGGGTTAGGTTTCGGGTTAGGGTTAGGGTTAGGGTAGGGTTCGGGTTAGGGTTAGGGTTCGGTTTTGGGTTAGGGTTAGGGTTTGGGTTAGGGTTCGGTTTAGGGTTAGGGTTAGGGTTAGGGTTTGGGTTAGTGTTCGGGTTAGGGTTCGGGTTAGGGTTCGGGTTAGGGTTCGGGTTAGGTTTCGGGGTACGGTTCGGGTTAGCGTTCGGGTTAGGGTTCGGGTTAGGGTTCGGTTTAGGGTTAGGTTTAGGGTTAGGGTTCGGGTTAGTGTTAGGGTTAGGGTTCGGGTTCGGGTTAGGGTTAGGGTTCGGGTTAGGGTTCGGGTTCGGGTTAGGGTTCGGGTTAGGGTTCGGGTTCGGGTTAGGGTTAGGGTTAGGGTTAGGGTTCAGGTTAGGGTTCGGGTTAGGGTTAGGGTTAGTTTAGGGTTAGGGTTCGGGTTAGGGTTAGGGTTAGGGTTATGGTTCGGGTTAGGGTTAGGGTTAGGGTTCGAGTTAGGGTTAGGGTTAGGGTTAGGGTTCGGGTTACGGTTAGGGTTAGTGTTAGGGTTAGGTTTCGGGTTAGGGTTAGGTTTCGGGTTAGGGTTAGGGTTAGGGTTAGGGTTAGGGTTAGGGTTCGGGTTAGGGTTAGGGTTAGGGTTAGGGTTAGTGTTAAGGTTCAGGTTAGGGTTAGGGTTAGGGTTAGGGTTCGGGTTCGGGTTAGGGTTAGGGTTAGGGTTCGGGTTAGCGTTAGGGTTAGTGTTAGGGTTAGGGTTAGGTTTCGGGTTCGGGTTAGGTTTCGGGTTAGGCTTCGGTTTAGGGTTAAGGGTTAGCGTTATTGTTCGGGTTAGGGTTAGGGTTAGGGTTCGGTTTAGGGTTAGGGTTAGGATTCGGGTTAGGTTTAGGGTTCGGGTTCGGGTTAGGGTTAGGGTTCGGGTTCGGGTTAGGGTTCGGGTTTGGGTTAGGGTTCGGGTTAGGTTTAGCATTAGGGTTAGGGTTCGGGTTAGGGTTAGTGTTTGGGTTTGGGTTTGGGTTAGGGTTCGGGTTCGGGTCAGGGTTAGGCTTCGGGTTAGGTTTAGGTTTAGGGTTCGGGTTAGGGTTAGGGTTAGGGTTAGTGTTCGGGTTAGGGTTAGGGTTCGGGTTCGGTTTAGTGTTAGGGTTAGGGTTAGGGTTAGGGTTCGGGTTAGGGTTCGGGTTAGGGTTAGGGTTAGGATTCGTGTTAGGGTTAGGGTTAGTGTTAGGGTTAGGGTTAGGGTTCGGGTTAGGGTTAGGGTTAGGGTTCGGGTTAGGGTTAGGGTTAGGGTTCGGGTTAGGATTTGGGTTCGGGTTCGGGTTACGGTTAGGGTTCGGGTTCGTGTTAGGGTTCGGGTTTGGGTTAGGGTTCGGGTTAGGGTTAGCATTAGGGTTAGGGTTCGGGTTAGGGTTAGTGTTTGGGTATGGGTTCGGGTTAGGGTTAGGGTTCGGGTTAGGGTTAGGGTTCGGGTTAGTGTTCGGGTTAGGGTTAGGGTTCGGGTTTCGGTTAGGGTTAGGTTTCGGGTTAGGGTTAGGGTTCGGTTTAGGGTTACGGTTCGGGTTAGTGTTAGGGTTCGGGTTCGGTTTAGGGTTAGGGTTTGGGTTCGGGTTCGGGTTAGGGTTCGGGTTAGGGTTAGGGTTTGAGTTAGGTTTCGGGTTAGGGTACGGGTTAGGGTTAGGGTTAGGGTTAGGGTTAGGGTTAGGGATCGGGCTCGGGTTAGGTTTCGGGTTAGGGTTAGGGTTAGGGTTAGGGTTAGGGTTAGGGTTCGGGTTAGGGTTAGGGTTAGGGTTAGGGTTAGTGTTAAGGTTCAGGTTAGGGTTAGGGTTAGGGTTAGGGTTCGGGTTCGGGTTAGGGTTAGGGTTAGGGTTCGGGTTAGCGTTAGGGTTAGTGTTAGGGTTAGGGTTAGGTTTCGGGTTCGGGTTAGGTTTCGGGTTAGGCTTCGGTTTAGGGTTAAGGGTTAGCGTTATTGTTCGGGTTAGGGTTAGGGTTAGGGTTCGGTTTAGGGTTAGGGTTAGGATTCGGGTTAGGTTTAGGGTTCGGGTTCGGGTTAGGGTTAGGGTTCGGGTTCGGGTTAGGGTTCGGGTTTGGGTTAGGGTTCGGGTTAGGTTTAGCATTAGGGTTAGGGTTCGGGTTAGGGTTAGTGTTTGGGTTTGGGTTCGGGTTAGGGTTCGGGTTCGGGTCAGGGTTAGGCTTCGGGTTAGGTTTAGGTTTAGGGTTCGGGTTAGGGTTAGGGTTAGGGTTAGTGTTCGGGTTAGGGTTAGGGTTCGGGTTCGGTTTAGTGTTAGGGTTAGGGTTAGGGTTAGGGTTCGGGTTAGGGTTCGGGTTAGGGTTAGGGTTAGGATTCGTGTTAGGGTTAGGGTTAGTGTTAGGGTTAGGGTTAGGGTTCGGGTTAGGGTTAGGGTTAGGGTTCGGGTTAGGGTTAGGGTTAGGGTTCGGGTTAGGATTAGGGTTCGGGTTCGGGTTACGGTTAGGGTTCGGGTTCGTGTTAGGGTTCGGGTTTGGGTTAGGGTTCGGGTTAGGGTTAGCATTAGGGTTAGGGTTCGGGTTAGGGTTAGTGTTTGGGTATGGGTTCGGGTTAGGGTTAGGGTTCGGGTTAGGGTTAGGGTTCGGGTTAGTGTTCGGGTTAGGGTTAGGGTTCGGGTTTCGGTTAGGGTTAGGTTTCGGGTTAGGGTTAGGGTTCGGTTTAGGGTTACGGTTCGGGTTAGTGTTAGGGTTCGGGTTCGGTTTAGGGTTAGGGTTTGGGTTCGGGTTCGGGTTAGGGTTCGGGTTAGGGTTAGGGTTTGAGTTAGGTTTCGGGTTAGGGTACGGGTTAGGGTTAGGGTTAGGGTTAGGGTTAGGGTTAGGGATCGGGCTCGGGTTAGGTTTCGGGTTAGGGTTAGGGTTAGGGTAGGGTTAGGGTTAGGGTTCGGGTCAGGGTTAGGGTTAGGGTTAGGGTTAGGTTTAGGGTTCGGGTTAGGGTTAGGGTTAGGGTTAGGTTTTGGGTTAGTGTTCGGGTTAGGGTTCGGGTTAGGGTTCGGGTTAGGGTTCGGGTTAGGGTTCGGGGTAGGGTTCGGGTTAGCGTTCGGGTTAGGGTTCGGGTTAGGGTTCGGTTTAGGGTTAGGTTTATGGTTAGGGTTCGGGTTAGTGATAGGGTTAGGGTTCGGGTTCGGGTTAGGGTTAGGGTTCGGGTTAGGGTTCGGGTTCGGGTTAGGGTTCGGGTTAGGGTTCGGGTTAGGGTTAGGGTTAGGGTTAGGGTTAGGGTTCAGGTTAGGGTTCGGGTTAGTGTTAGGGTTTGTTTAGGGTTAGGGTTCGGGTTAGGGTTAGGGTTCGGGTTAGGGTTCGGGTTAGGGTTAGGGTTAGGGTTCGAGTTTGGGTTAGGGTTAGGGTTCGGGTTACGGTTAGGGTTAGGGTTAGGGTTAGGGTTAGGTTTCGGATTAGGGTTAGGTTTCGGGTTAGGGTTAGGGTTAGGGTTAGGGTTAGGGTTAGGGTTCGGTTTAGGGTTAGGGTTAGGGTTAGGGTTAGTGTTAAGGTTCAGGTTAGGGTTAGGGTTAGGGTTAGTGTTCGGGTTCGGGTTAGGGTTAGGGTTCGGGTTCGGGTTAGCGTTAGGGTTAGTGTTAGGGTTAGGGTTAGGTTTCGGGTTCGGGTTAGGGTTCGGGTTAGGCTTCGGTTTAGGGTTAAGGGTTAGCGTTATTGTTCGGGTTAGGGTTAGGGTTAGGGTTAGGGTTAGGGTTCGGTTTAGGGTTAGGGTTAGGATTCGGGTTAGGTTTAGGTTTCGGGTTCGGGTTAGGGTTAGGGTTCGGGTTCTGGTTAGGGTTCGGGTTTGGGTTAGGGTTCGGGTTAGGTTTAGCATTAGGGTTAGGGTTCGGGTTAGGGTTAGTGTTTGGGTTTGGGTTCGGGTTAGGTTTAGGGTTCGGGTCAGGGTTAGGGTTCGGGTTAGGTTTAGGGTTAGGGTTCGGGTTAGGGTTAGGGTTAGGGTTAGTGTTCGGTTTAGGGTTAGGTTTCGGGTTCGGGTTAGGGTTAGGTTTCGGGTTAGGGTTAGGGTTCGGTTTAGGGTTACGGTTCGGGTTAGTGTTAGGGTTCGGGTTCGGTTTAGGGTTAGGGTTTGGGTTCGGGTTCGGGTTAGGGTTCGGGTTAGGGTTAGGGTTTGAGTTAGGTTTCGGGTTAGGGTACGGGTTAGGGTTAGGGTTAGGGTTAGGGTTAGGGTTCGGGCTCGGGTTAGGTTTCGGGTTAGGGTTAGGTTTAGGGTAGGGTTCGGGTTAGGGTTAGGGTACGGTTTTGGTTTAGGGTTAGGGTTAGGGTTAGGGTTCGGGTTAGGGTTAGGGTTAGGGTTAGGCTTTGGGTTAGTGTTCGGGTTAGGGTTCGGGTTAGGGTTCGGGTTAGGGTTCGGGTTAGGTTTCGGGGTAGGGTTCGGGTTAGGGTTCGGTTTAGGGTTAGGTTTAGGGTTAGGGTTCGGGTTAGTGTTAGGGTTAGGGTTCGGGTTAGGGTTAGTGTTAGGGTTCGGGTTAGTGTTAAGGTTCAGGTTAGGGTTAGGGTTAGGGTTAGGGTTCGGGTTAGGGTTAGGGTTTGAGTTAGGTTTCGGGTTAGGGTACGGGTTAGGGTTAGGGTTAGGGTTAGGGTTAGGGTTAGTGTTCGGGCTCGGGTTAGGTTTCGGGTTAGGTTTAGGGTTAGGGTAGGGATCGGGTTAGGGTTAGGGTTCGGTTTTGGGTTAGGGTTAGGGTTAGGGTTAGGGTTCGGGTTAGGGTTAGGGTTAGGGTTAGTGTTTGGGTTAGTGTTCGGGTTAGGGTTCGGGTTTGGGTTCGGGTTAGGGTTCGGGTTAGGGTTCGGGGTAGGGTTCGGGTTAGCGTTCGGGTTAGGGTTCGGGTTAGGGTTCGGTTTAGGGTTAGGTTTAGTGTTAGGGTTCGGGTTAGTGTTAGGGTTAGGGTTCGGGTTAGGGTTAGGGTTAGGGTTCGGGTTAGGGTTCGGGTTCGGGTTAGGTTTCGGGTTAGGGTTCGGGTTAGGGTTAGGGTTAGGGTTAGGGTTAGGGTTCAATTTAGGGTTCGGGTTAAGGTTAGGGTTAGTTTAGGGTTAGGGTTCGGGTTAGGGTTAGGGTTAGGGTTAGGGTTAGGGTTCGGGTTAGGGTTAGGGTTAGGGTTCGAGTTAGGGTTAGGGTTAGGGTTCGTTTTACGGTTAGGGTTAGGTTTAGGGTTAGGTTTCGGGTTAGGGTTAGGTTTCGGGTTAGGGTTAGGATTAGGGTTAGGGTTAGGGTTCGGGTTAGGGTTAGGGTTAGGGTTAGGGTTAGGGTTAGTGTTAAGGTTCAGGTTAGGGTTAGGGTTAGGGTTAGGGTTCGGGTTCGGGTTAGGGTTAGGGTTAGGGTTCGGGTTAGGGTTAGGGTTAGTGTTAGGGTTAGGGTTAGGTTTCGGGTTCGGGTTAGGGTTCGGGTTATGCTTCGGTTTAGGGTTAAGGGTTAGCGTTATTGTTCGGGTGAGGGTTAGGGTTAGGGTTAGGGTTCGGGTTAGGGTTCGGGTTAGTGTTCTGGTTAGGGTTCGGGTTAGGGTTCGGGTTAGGCTTAGGTTTAGTGTTAGGGTTTGGTTTCGGGGTAGGGTTAGGGTTCGGGTTAGGGTTAGGTTTTAGGTTTAGGGTTAAGTTTAGGGTTAGGGTTAGGGGTTAGTTTTAGGGTTAGGGTTAGGGTTCGGGGTAGGGTTAGGTTTCGGGTTAGGGTTAAGGTTAGGGTTCGTGTTAGGGTTGGGGTTAGGTTAGGGTTAGGGTTAGGGTTCGGATTAGGCTTAGGGTTAGGGTTAGGGTTAGGGTTCGGGTTAGGGTTCGTGTTAGGCTTAGGGTTAGGTTTAGGGTTAGGGTTCGGTTTAGGGTTAGGGTTAGGGTTAGGGTTAGAGTTCGGTTTAGGGTTAGGGTTAGGGTTCGGGTTAGGGTTAGGGTTAGGTTTTGGGTTAGGGTTAGGGTTAGGGTAAGCGTTCGGGTTAGGGTTCGGGTTAGGGTTAGGGTTAAGATTCGGGTTAGGGTTAGTGTTAGGGTTCGGGTTAGGGTTAGGGTTCGGGTTAGGGTTAGGGTTAGGGTTCGTGTTAGGGTTAGGGTTAGGGTTCGGGTTCGGGTTAGGTTTAGGTTTCGGGTGCGGTTTAGGGTTAGGGTTCGGTTTCGGTTTAGGGTTCGGGTTTGGGTTACAGTTCGGGTTAGTTTTAGCGTTAGGGTTAGGGTTCGGGTTAGGGTTAGTGTTCGTGTTCGGTTTCGGTTTAGGGTTAGGGTTAGGGTTCGGGTTAGGGTTAGGGTTCGGGTTAGGGTTAGGGTTAGGTTTCGGGTTAGGGTTAGGGTTAGGGTTCGGGTTAGGGTTAGGGTTCGGGTTAGGGTTAGGGTTGGGGTTCGGGTTCGGGTTCGGGTTAGGGTTCGGGTTAGGGTTCGGGTTAGTGATAGGGTTCGGTTTAGGGTTACGGTTCGGTTCAGTGTTAGGGTTCGGGTTCGGTTTAGGGTTAGGGTTTGGGTTTGGGTTCGGGTTAGGTTTCGGGATAGGGTTAGGGTTTGAGTTAGGTTTCGTGTTAGGGTACAGGTTAGGGTTAGGGTTTGGGTTAGGGTTCGGGTTCGGGTTAGTGTTCGGGTTCGGTTTAGGGTTCGGGGTAGGGTTAGGGTTAGGTTTAGGGTTCGGGTTAGGGTTAGGGTTCGGTTTCGGGTTAGGGTTAGGTTTCGGGTTAGGGTTAGGGTTAGGGTTTATGGTTAGGGTTCGGGTTAGAGTTCGGGTTAGGGTTCGGATTAGGGTTAGGGTTAGGGTTAGGGTTCGGGTTATGGTTCGGGTTAGGGTTCGGGTTAGGTTTAAGTGTTAGCGTTAGGGTTCGGGTTAGGGTTAGGGTTATGGTTTGGGTTCGGGTTAGGGTTCGGGTTAGGGTTAGGGTTAGGGTTAGGGTTAGGGTTTGGGTTCGGGTTAGGGTTCGGGTTAGGGTTAGTGTTCCGGTTAGGGTTAGGGTTAGGGTTAGAGTTAGGGTTAGGGTTAGGGTTCGGGTCAGGGTTAGGGTTAGGGTTAGGGTTGGGGTTCGGGTTAGGGTTAGGGTTCGGTTTCGGGTTAGGGTTAGGGTTCGGGTTCGGGTTAAGGTTCGGGTTCGGGTTAGGGTTAGGGGTTAGGTTTCAGGTTAGGGTTAGGGTTAGGGTTCGGGTTAGGGTTAGGTTTAGGGTTAGGGTAAGGGTTCGGGTTAGGATTCGGGTTATGGTTCGGGTTAGTGTTAGGGTTAGGGTTCGGGTTAGGGTTCAGGTTAGGGTTCGGGTTAGTGTTCTGGTTAGGGTTCGGGTTAGGGTTAGGTTTAGGGTTAGGGTTTGGGTTCGGGTTAGGGTTAGGGTTCGGTTAGGGTTAGGTTTTAGGGTTAGGGTTATGTTTAGGGTTAGGGTTAGGGGTTAGTTTTAGGGTTAGTGTTAGGGTTCGGGTTAGGGTTAGGTTTCGGGTTAGGGTTCGTGTTAGGGTTAGGGTTAGGGTTAGGGTTAGGGTTCGGATTAGGCTTAGGGTTAGGTTTAGGGTTAGGGTTCGGGGTAGGGTTCGTGTTAGGCTTAGGGTTAGGGTTAGGGTTAGGGTTCGGGTTAGGGTTAGGGTTCGGGTTAGGGTTCGGGTTCGGGTTAGGGTTCGGGTTCGGGTTAGTGTTAGGGTTAGGGTTCTGGTTAGGGTTAGGGTTAGGGTTCGGGTTAGGGTTCGGGTTCGGGTTAGTGTTCGGGTTAGGGTTCGGGTTAGGGTTAGGGTTAGGGTTAGTGTTAGGGTTCAGGTTAGGGTTCGGGTTAGGGTTAGGGTTATGGTTAGGGTTCGGTTTAGGGTTAGGGTTAGGGTTCGGTTTAGTGTTAGGGTTCGAGTTAGAGTTAGGGTTCGGGTTAGGGTTTGGGGTTAGGGTTAGGGTTAGGGTTAGGGTTAGGGTTCGGGTTAGGTTTAGGGATAGGGTTAGGGTTCGGGTTAGCGTTAGCGTTAGGGTTAGGGTTAGGTTTTAGGGTTAGGTTTACAGTTAGGGTTAGTGTTAGGGTTAGGGGTTAGGGTTAGGTTTGGGTTAGGGTTAGGGTTAGGGTTAGGGTTCGGGTTAGGGTTAGGGTTCAGGTCAGGGTTAGGGTTAGGTTTAGGGTTAGGGTTAGGGTTCGGGTTAGGGTTAGGGTTAGGCTTAGGGTTCCGGTTAGGGTTAGGGTTAGTGTTCGGTTTAGGGTTAGGGTTAGGGTTAGGCTTAGGGTTCCGGTTAGGGTTAGGGTTAGGGTTCGGGTTAGGGTTAGGGTTCGGGTTCGGGTTAGGTTTAGGGTTCGGGTTCGGGTTAGGGTTAGGGTTAGGGTTAGGGTTCGGGCTCGGGTTAGGGTTCGGGTTAGGGTTAGGGTTAGCGTTAGGTTTCGGGTTAGGGTTAGTGTTCGGGTTCGGGTTAGGGTTAGGGTTAGGGTTAGGGTTTGGGTTAGGATTAGTGTTAGGGTTAGGGTTTGGGTTAGTGTTCGGGTTAGGGTTCGGGTTAGTGTTCGGGTTAGGGTTCGGGTTAGGGTACGGGGTAGGGTTCGGTTTAGCGTTCGGGTTAGGGTTCGGGTTAGGGTTCGGTTTAGGGTTAGGTGTAGGGTTAGGGTTCGGGTTAGTGTTAGGGTTAGTGTTCGGGTTAGGGTTAGGTTTAGGGTTCTGGTTAGGGTTCGGTTTCGGGTTAGGGTTCGGGTTAGGGTTCGGGTTAGGGTTAGGGTTAGGGTTAGGGTTAGGGTTCAGGTTAGCGTGCGGGTTAGGTTTAGGGTTAGGTTTAGGGTTAGGGTTCGGGTTAGGGTTAGGGTTAGGGTTAGGGTTAGGGTTCGGTTAGGGTTAGGGTTAGGGTTCGAGTTAGTGTTAGGGTTAGGGTTCGGGTTACGTTTAGGGTTAGGGTTAGGGTTAGGTTTCGTGTTAGGGTTAGTGTTAGGGTTAGGGTTAGGTTTCGGGTTCGGGTTAGGGTTCGGGTTAGGCTTCGGGTTAGGGTTAAGGGTTAGCGTTATTGTTCGGGTTAGGGTTAGGGTTCGGGTTAGGGTTCGGGTTAGGGTTCGGGTTAGGGTTAGGGTTAGGGTTCGGGTTACGGTTCGGGTTCGGGTTAGGGTTAGGGTTAGGGTTCGGGTTACGGTTAGGGTTAGGGTTAGGGTTATGGTTAGGGTTCGGTTTAGGGTTAGGGTTAGGGTTCGGTTT
>JAVLSZ010000198.1:115000-185000 GCA_032313775.1 Urocyon cinereoargenteus | reverse complement strand
AGGGTTAGGGTTAGGGTTAGGGTTCGGGTTAGGGTTAGGGTTAGTGTTCGGGTTAGGGTTAGGGTTCGGGTACGGTTTAGGGTTAGGGTTATGGTTAGGGTTAGGGTTCGGGTAGGGTTAGGGTTTGGGTTAGGGTTCGGGTTAGTGTTAGGGTTAGGGTTCGGATTAGGTTTAGGGTTAGGGTTCGGGTTAGGTTTCGGGATCGGGTTAGGGTTAGGGTTAGAGTTCGGTTTCGGGTTAGGGTTAGGGTTCGGGTTAGGGTTAGGTTTCGTGTTAGGGGTTAGGTTTAGGGTTCGGGTTCTGTTTAGGGTTAGGGTTAGGATTAGGGTTAGGGTTCGGGTTAGGGTTGGGGTTAGGGTAAGTGTTCGGCTTAGGGTTCGGGTTCGGGTTAGGGTTAGGGCTAGGGTTCGGGTTCGGGTTAGGGTTAGGTTTAGGGTTCGTGTTCGTGTTCGGGTTAGGGTTAGGGTTCGGTTTCGGGTTAGGGTTAGGGTTCGGGTTCGGCGTAGGGTTCGGGTTCTTGTTAGGGTTAGGGGTTAGGGTTCGGGTTAGGGTTAGGGTTAGGGTTAGGGTTAGGGTCCGGGTAGGGTTAGGGTTAGGGTTCGGATTAAGTGTTAGGGTTCGCGTTCGGGTTAGGGTTCGGGTTCGGTTTATGGTTCGGGTTAGGTTTAGGTTTCGGTTTAAGGGTTAGGATTAGTGTTAGGGTTAGGGTTCGGTTTAGGGTTAAGGGTTAGGGTTAGGGGTTAGGGTTAGGGTTCGGGTTAGGGTTAGTGTTCGGGTTAGGGTTAGGGTTAGGTTTAGGGTTTGGGTTAGGGTTTGGGTTAGGGTTCGGTTTAGGGTTAAGGGTTAGGGTTAGGGTTCGGGTTAGGGTTAGGGGTAGGGTTAGGGTTCGGGTTAGGGTTCGGGTTAGGGTTAGGGTTAGGGTTAGGGTTCGGGTTCGGGTTAGGGTTCGGGTTTGGGTTAGGGTTAGGGTTCAGGTTAGGGTTCGGGTTCGGGTTCAGGTTAGGGTTAGGGTTAGGGTTCGGGTTCGGGTTCGGGTTCGGGTTAGGGTTAGGTTTCGGGTTAGGGTTAGGGTTTGGGTTAGGTGTTAGGGTTAGGTTTCGGGTTAGGTTTAGGGTTCGGGTTAGGTTTAGGGTTAGGGTAAGTGTTAGGGTTCGGGTTAGGGTTCGGGTTAGGGTTAGGGGTTAGGGTTATGGTTCGGGTTAGTGTTAGGGTTAGGTTTAGGGTTAGGGTTAGGGTTCGGGTTCGTGTTAGGGTTAGGGTTCAGGATAGGGTTAGCGTTAGGGTTAGGGTTAGGGTTAGGGTTAGGTTTAGGGTTAGGGTTAGGGTTAGGGGTTAGTGTTAGGGTTAGGGTTCGCGTTAGGGTTAGGGTTATGGCTTGGGTTCGGGTTCGGGGTAGGGTTAGGGTTCGGGTTAGGGTTTGGGTTCGGGTTTGGGTTAGGGTTTAGGGTTCGCGTTAGGGTTAGGGTTAGGGTTCAGGTTAGGGTTAGGGTTAGGGTTCGGGTTAAGGTTAGGGTTAGGGTTCGGGTTAGGGTTCGGGTTAGAGTTAGGGTTAGGGTTAGGGTTAGGGTTCGGGTTAGGGTTCAGGTTAGGTTTCGGGTTAGGGTTCGGGTTAGGGTTCGTGTTAGGGTTAGGTTTAGGGTTCGGGTTAGGGTTAGGGTTAGGATTCAGGTTAGGTTTAGGACTAGGGTTCGGGTGAGAGTTAGGGTTCGGGTTAGGGTTCGGGTTAGGGTTAGGGTTAGGGTTAGGGTTCCGGTTCGGGTTAGGGTTAGGATTCGGGTTAGGGTTCCGGTTCGGGTTCGGGTTCGGGTTAGGTTTTGGTTTAGGGTTAGAGTTAGAGTTAGGGTTAGGGTTAGGGGTTAGGGTTCGGGTTCGGGTTAGGGTTAGGGTTCGGGTTAGGGTTAGGTTTAGGGTTAGGGGTTAGGGTCAGAGTTCGGGTTAGGGTTAGGTTTCGGGTTAGGGTTATGGTTAGGGTTAGGGTTCGGGTTAGTGTTAGGTTTAGGGTTAGGTTTCGGCTTAGGGTTCGGGTTTGGGTTTGGGTTAGGGCTAGGGTTAGGGTTCGGGTTAGGGTTAGGTTTAGGGTTAGGGTTAGGGTTCGGGTTAGGGTTAGGGTTAGGGTTAGGTTTCGGCTTAGGGTTCGGGTTAGGGTTAGGGTTAGGGTTCGGGTTAGGTTTAGGGTTCAGGTTCGGGTTAGGGATAGGGTTCGGGTTCGGGTTAGGGTTCGGGTTTGGGTTAGGGTTCGGGTAGGTTTAGCATTAGGGTTAGGGTTCGGGTTAGGGTTAGTGTTTGGGTTTGGGTTCGGGTTAGGGTTAGGGTTCGGGTTAGGGTTAGGGTTCGGGTTAGGTTTAGGGTTAGGGTTCGGGTTAGGGTTAGGGTTAGGGTTAGTGTTCGGGTTAGGGTTAGGGTTAGGGTTAGGGTTCGGGTTAGGGTTAGGGTTAGTGTTAGGGTTAGGGTTCGGGTTAGGGTTAGGTTTAGGGTTCGGTTTAGGGTTAGGGGTTAGGGTTAGGGTTAGGTTTAGGGTTAGGGTTCGGTTTAGGGTTAGGGTTAGGGTTCGGGTTAGGGTTCGGGTTAGGGTTCTGGTTAGGGTTAGGGTTAGTGTTCGGGTTAGGGTTCAGGTTAGGGTTCGGGTTAGGGTTCGGGTTAGGGTTCGTGTTAGGGTTAGGGTTAGGGTTCGGGTTAGGGTTAGGGTTAGGATTCAGGTTAGGGTTAGGATTAGGGTTCGGGTGAGAGTTCGGGTTCGGGTTAGGGTTCGGGTTAGGGTTAGGGTTACGGTTCCGGTTCGGGTTAGGGTTAGGATTCGGGTTAGGGTTCGGGTTCGGGTTCGGGTTCGGGTTAGGTTTTGGTTTAGGGTTAGAGTTAGAGTTAGGTTTAGGGTTAGGGGTTAGGTTTCGGCTTCGGGTTAGGGTTAGGGTTCGGGTTAGGGTTAGGTTTAGGGTTAGGGGTTAGGGTCAGAGTTCGGGTTAGGGTTAGGTTTCGGGTTAGGGTTATGGTTAGGGTTAGGGTTCGGGTTAGTGTTAGGTTTAGGGTTAGGTTTCGGCTTAGGGTTCGGGTTTGGGTTAGGGTTAGGGCTAGGGTTCGGGTTCGGGTTAGGGTTAGGTTTAGGGTTAGGGTTAGGGTTCGGGTTATGGTTAGGATTAGGGTTAGGTTTCGGCTTAGGGTTCGGGTTAGGGTTAGGGTTAGGGTTCGGGTTAGGTTTAGGGTTCGGGTTCGGGTTAGGGTTAGGGTTCGGGTTCCGGTTAGGGTTCGGGTTTGGGTTAGGGTTCGGGTTAGGTTTAGCATTAGGGTTAGAGTTCGGGTTAGGTTTAGTGTTTGGTTTTGGGTTCGGGTTAGGGTTAGGGTTCGGGTTAGGGTTAGGGTTCGGGTTAGGTTTAGGGTTAGGGTTCGGGTTAGGTTTAGGGTTAGGGTTAGTGTTCGCGTTAGGGTTAGGGTTCGGGTTCGGGTTAGGGTTAGGTTTCGGGTAAGGGTTAGGGTTCGGTTTAGGGTTACGGTTCGGGTTAGTGTTAGGGTTCGGGTTCGGTTTAGGGTTAGGGTTTGGGTTCGGGTTCGGGTTAGGGATTGGGTTAGGGTTCGGGTTTGAGTTAGGTTTCAGGTTAGGGTACGGGTTAGGGTTAGGGTTAGGGTTAGGGTTAGGGTTAGGGTTAGGGTTCGGGCTCGGGTTAGGGTTCGGTTTAGGGTTAGGGTTAGGGTTAGGGTTCGGGTTAGGGTTAGGGTTCGGGTTCGGGTTAGTGTTAGGGTTAGGTTTTGGGTTAGTTTTCGGGTTAGGGTTCGGGTTAGTGTTCGGGTTAGTGTTCGGGTTAGGGTTCGGGGTAGGGTTCGGGTTAGCGTTCGGGTTAGGGTTCGTGTTTGGGTTCGGTTTAGGGTTAGGTGTAGGGTTAGGGTTCGGGTTAGTGTTAGGGTTAGGGTTCGGGTTAGGGTTAGGGTTAGGGTTCTGGTTAGGCTTCGGGTTCGGGTTAGGGTTCGGGTTAGGGTTCGGGTTAGGGTTAGGGTTAGGGTTAGGGTTAGGGTTCAGGTTAGCGTTCGGGTTAGGGTAAGGTTTAGGGTTAGGGTTCGGGTTAGGGTTAGGGTTAGGGTTAGGGTTCGCGTTAGGGTTAGGGTTAGGGTTCGAGTTAGGGTTAGGGTTAGGGTTCGGGTTACGGTTAGGGTTAGGGTTAGGGTTAGGTTTCGGGTTAGGGTTAGGGTTCGGGTTAGGGTTAGGGTTAGGGTTAAGGTTAGGGTTCGGTTTAGGGTTAGGGTTAGGATTAGGGTTAGGGTTCAGGTTAGCGTTCGGGTTAGGGTTAGGGTAAGGTTTAGGGTTAGGGTTCGGGTTAGGGTTAGGGTTAGGGTTAGGGTTAGGGTTCGCGTTAGGGTTAGGGTTAGGGTTCGAGTTAGGGTTAGGGTTAGGGTTCGGGTTACGGTTAGGGTTAGGGTTAGGGTTAGGTTTCGGGTTAGGGTTAGGGTTCGGGTTAGGGTTAGGGTTAGGGTTAAGGTTAGGGTCCGGTTTAGGGTTAGAATTAGGGTTAGGCTTAGTGTTAGGGTTCAGGTTAGGGTTAGGGTTTGGGTTAGGGTTCGAGTTCGGGTTAGGGTTAGGGTTAGGGTTCGGGTTAGGGTTAGGGTTAGTTTTAGGGTTAGGGTTAGGTTTCGGGTTCGGGTTAGGGTTCGGGTTAGGCTTCAGGTTAGGGTTAAGGGTTAGCGTTATTGTTCGGGTTAGGGTTAGGGTTAGGGTTCGGGTTAGGGTTCGGGTTAGGGTTCGGGTTAGGGTTCGGGTTCGGGCTAGCGTTAGGGTTAGGGTTCGGGTTACGGTTAGGGTTAGGTTTAGGGGTTAGTGTTAGGGTTAGGGTTAGGGTTAGGGTTAGGGTTCGGGTTAGGGTTACGGTTCGAGTCAGGGTTCGGGTTAGGTTTAGGGTTAGGGTTAGGGTTAGGGTTCGGGTTAGGGTTAGGGTTAGGTTTAGGGTTCGGGTTAGGGTTAGGGTTAGGGTTCGGGTTAGGGTTATGGTTAGGGTTCGGTTTAGGGTTAGGGTTAGGGTTAGGGTTATGGTTAGGTTTCGGTTTAGGGTTAGGGTTAGGGTTCGGTTTAGTGTTAGGGTTAGGGTTAGGGTTAGGGTTAGGGTTCGGGTTAGGGTTCGCGTTAGGGTTAGGGTTAGGATTCGGGTTAGGGTTAGGGTTAGGGTTCGTGTTAGGGTTAGGGTTCGGGTTAGGGTTAGGGTTAGGGTTCGGGTTAGGGTTAGGGTTAGGGTTCGGGTTAGGTTTAGGGTTCGGGTTCGGGTTCGGGTTAGGGTTAGGGTTAGGGTTCGGGTTCGGGTTAGGGTTCGGTTTTGGGTTAGGGTTCGGGTTAGGTTTAGCATTAGGGTTAGGGTTCGGGTTAGGGTTAGTGTTTGGGTTTGGGTTCGGGTTAGGGTTAGGGTTCGGGTTGGTTAGAGTTCGGGTTAGGTTTAGGGTTAGGGTTCGGGTTAGGGTTAGGGTTAGGGTTAGTGTTCGCGTTAGGGTTAGGGTTCGGGTTCGGGTTAGGGTTAGGTTTCGGGTTAGGGTTAGGGTTCGGTTTAGGGTTACGGTTCGGGTTAGTGTTAGGGTTCGGGTTCAGTTTAGGGTTAGGGTTTGTGTTCGGGTTCGGGTTAGGTTTCGGGTTAGGGTTAGGGTTTGAGTTAGGTTTCGGGTTAGGGTACGGGTTAGGGTTAGGGTTAGGGTTAGGGTTAGGGTTCGGGCTCGGGTTAGGTTTCGGGTTAGGGTTAGGGTTAGGGTTAGGGTTCGGGTTACGGTTAGGGTTCGGTTTTGGGTTAGGGTTAGGGTTAGGGTTAGGGTTCGTGTTAGGGTTAGGGTTAGGGTTAGGGTTCGGGTTAGGGTTCGGGTTAGGGTTCGGGTTAGGGTTCGGGGTAGGGTTCGGGTTAGCGTTCGGGTTAGGGTAAGGGTTAGGGTTCGGTTTAGGGTTAGGTTTAGGGTTAGGTTTCGGGTTAGTGTTAGGGTTAGGGTTCGGGTTCGGGTTAGGGTTAGGGTTCGGGTTAGGGTTCGGATTCGGGTTAGGTTTCGGGTTAGGGTTTGGGTTAGGGTTAGGGTTAGGGTTAGGTTTCAGGTTAGGTTTCGGGTTCGGGTTAGGGTTAGTTTAGGGTTAGGGTTCAGGTTAGGGTTAGGGTTAGGGTTAGGGTTAGGGTTCGGGTTAGGGTTAGGGTTAGGGTTAGGGTTAGGGTTAGGTTTAGGGTTCGGTTTAGGGTTAGGGTTAGGGTTCGGGTTAGGGTTCGGGTTAGGGTTCGGGTTAGGGTTAGGGTTAGGGTTAGGTTTCCGTTTCGGTTTAGGGTTAGGATTCGGGTTAGGGTTCGGGTTCGGGTTCGGGTTCGGGTTAGGTTTTGGGTTAGGTTTAGGGTTAGAGTTAGGGTTAGGGTTAAGGGTTAGGGTTCGGGTTCGGGTTAGGGTTAGGGTTCGGGTTAGGGTTAGGTTTAGGGTTAGGGGTTAGGGTCAGAGTTCGGGTTAGGGTTAGGTTTCGGGTTAGGGTTAGGGTTAGGGTTAGGGTTCGGGTTAGGGTTAGGGTTAGGGTTAGGTTTCGGCTTAGGGTTCGGTTTTGGGTTAGGGTTAAGGCTAGGGTTCGGGTTCGGGTTAGGGTTAGGTTTAGGGTTCGTGTTCGGGTTCGGGTTAGGGTTAGGGTTAGGGTTCGGTTTCTGGTTAGGGTTAGGGTTCGGGTTCGGCGTAGGGTTTGGGTTCTGGTTAGGGTTAGTGTTTAGGGTTCAGGTTAGGGTTAGGGTTAGGGTTCGGGTTAGGGTTAGGTTTAGGGTTAGGTTTAGGTTTCGGGTTAGAGTTAGGGTTAGGGTTCGGGTTAGGGTTAGGGTTCGGGTTAAGTGTTAGGGTTCGCGTTCAGGTTAGGGTTCGGGTTCGGGTTAGGGTTCGGGTTAGGTTTAGGGTTCGGGTTAAGGGTTAGGATTAGGGATAGGGTTAGGGTTCGGTTTAGGGTTAAGGGTTAGGGTTAGGGGTTAGGGTTAGGGTTCGGGTTAGCGTTAGGGTTCCGGTTAGGTTTAGGGTTAGGTTTAGGGTTCGGGTTAGGGTTCGGTTTAGGGTTCGGTTTAGGGTTAAGGGTTAGGGTTAGGGTTCGGGTTAGGGTTAGGGTTAGGGTTAGGGTTCGGGTTAGGGTTCGGTTTAGGGTTAGGGTTAGGGTTAGGGTTCGGGTTCGGGTTAGGGTTCGGGTTCGGGTTAGGGTTAGGGTTCAGGTTAGGGTTAGTGTTAGGGTTCGGGTTCGGGTTCGGGTTAGGGTTAGGGTAAGGGTTCGGGTTCGGGTTCGGGTTCGGGTTAAGTTTCGGGTTAGGGTTAGGGTTAGAGTTAGGGTTAGGTTTAGGGGTTAGGGTTCGGTTTCGGGTTAGGGTTAGGTTTCGGGTTAGGATTAGGGTTAGGGTTAGAGGTTAGGGTTAGGGTTCGGGTTAGGGTTAGGGTTAGGGTTAGGGTTTGGGTTAGTGTTCGGGTTAGGGTTCGGGTTAGGGTTCGGGTTAGGGTTCGGGGTAGGGTTCGGGTTAGCGTTCGGGTTAGGGTTCGGGTTAGGGTTCGGTTTAGGGTTAGGTTTAGGGTTAGGTTTCGGGTTAGTGTTAGGGTTAGGGTTCGGGTTCGGGTTAGGGTTAGGGTTCGGGTTAGGGTTCGGGTTCGGGTTAGGTTTCGGGTTAGGGTTCGGGTTAGGGTTAGGGTTAGGGTTAGGTTTAGGGTTACGGGTTAGGGTTAGGGTTCGGGTTGGTGTTAGGGTTAGGGTGAGGGTTAGTGTTCGGGTTCGGGTTAGGGTTAGGGTTCGGGTTAGGGTTAGGTTTAGGGTTAGGTGTTAGGGTTCGGGTTCGGGTTAGTGTTAGGGATAGGGTTAGGGTTAGGGTTCGTGTTCGTGTTACGGTTAGGGTTCGGGTTAGGGTTAGCGTTAGGGTTAGGGTTCGGTTAGGGTTAGGGTTAGGGTTAGGGTTCGGGTTAGGGTTAGGGTTAGTGTTCGGGTTAGGGTTAGGGTTCGGGTACGGTTTAGGGTTAGGGTTATGGTTAGGGTTAGGGTTCGGGTAGGGTTAGGGTTTGGGTTAGGGTTCGGGTTAGTGTTAGGGTTAGGGTTCGGATTAGGTTTAGGGTTAGGGTTCGGGTTAGGTTTCGGGATCGGGTTAGGGTTAGGGTTAGAGTTCGGTTTCGGGTTAGGGTTAGGGTTCGGGTTAGGGTTAGGTTTCGTGTTAGGGGTTAGGTTTAGGGTTCGGGTTCTGTTTAGGGTTAGGGTTAGGATTAGGGTTAGGGTTCGGGTTAGGGTTGGGGTTAGGGTAAGTGTTCGGCTTAGGGTTCGGGTTCGGGTTAGGGTTAGGGCTAGGGTTCGGGTTCGGGTTAGGGTTAGGTTTAGGGTTCGTGTTCGTGTTCGGGTTAGGGTTAGGGTTCGGTTTCGGGTTAGGGTTAGGGTTCGGGTTCGGCGTAGGGTTCGGGTTCTTGTTAGGGTTAGGGGTTAGGGTTCGGGTTAGGGTTAGGGTTAGGGTTAGGGTTAGGGTCCGGGTAGGGTTAGGGTTAGGGTTCGGATTAAGTGTTAGGGTTCGCGTTCGGGTTAGGGTTCGGGTTCGGTTTATGGTTCGGGTTAGGTTTAGGTTTCGGTTTAAGGGTTAGGATTAGTGTTAGGGTTAGGGTTCGGTTTAGGGTTAAGGGTTAGGGTTAGGGGTTAGGGTTAGGGTTCGGGTTAGGGTTAGTGTTCGGGTTAGGGTTAGGGTTAGGTTTAGGGTTTGGGTTAGGGTTTGGGTTAGGGTTCGGTTTAGGGTTAAGGGTTAGGGTTAGGGTTCGGGTTAGGGTTAGGGGTAGGGTTAGGGTTCGGGTTAGGGTTCGGGTTAGGGTTAGGGTTAGGGTTAGGGTTCGGGTTCGGGTTAGGGTTCGGGTTTGGGTTAGGGTTAGGGTTCAGGTTAGGGTTCGGGTTCGGGTTCAGGTTAGGGTTAGGGTTAGGGTTCGGGTTCGGGTTCGGGTTCGGGTTAGGGTTAGGTTTCGGGTTAGGGTTAGGGTTTGGGTTAGGTGTTAGGGTTAGGTTTCGGGTTAGGTTTAGGGTTCGGGTTAGGTTTAGGGTTAGGGTAAGGGTTAGGGTTCGGGTTAGGGTTCGGGTTAGGGTTAGGGGTTAGGGTTATGGTTCGGGTTAGTGTTAGGGTTAGGTTTAGGGTTAGGGTTAGGGTTCGGGTTCGTGTTAGGGTTAGGGTTCAGGATAGGGTTAGCGTTAGGGTTAGGGTTAGGGTTAGGGTTAGGTTTAGGGTTAGGGTTAGGGTTAGGGGTTAGTGTTAGGGTTAGGGTTCGCGTTAGGGTTAGGGTTATGGCTTGGGTTCGGGTTCGGGGTAGGGTTAGGGTTCGGGTTAGGGTTTGGGTTCGGGTTTGGGTTAGGGTTTAGGGTTCGCGTTAGGGTTAGGGTTAGGGTTCAGGTTAGGGTTAGGGTTAGGGTTCGGGTTAAGGTTAGGGTTAGGGTTCGGGTTAGGGTTCGGGTTAGAGTTCGGGTTAGGGTTAGGGTTAGGGTTCGGGTTAGGGTTCAGGTTAGGTTTCGGGTTAGGGTTCGGGTTAGGGTTCGTGTTAGGGTTAGGTTTAGGGTTCGGGTTAGGGTTAGGGTTAGGATTCAGGTTAGGTTTAGGACTAGGGTTCGGGTGAGAGTTAGGGTTCGGGTTAGGGTTCGGGTTAGGGTTAGGGTTAGGGTTAGGGTTCCGGTTCGGGTTAGGGTTAGGATTCGGGTTAGGGTTCCGGTTCGGGTTCGGGTTCGGGTTAGGTTTTGGTTTAGGGTTAGAGTTAGAGTTAGGGTTAGGGTTAGGGGTTAGGGTTCGGGTTCGGGTTAGGGTTAGGGTTCGGGTTAGGGTTAGGTTTAGGGTTAGGGGTTAGGGTCAGAGTTCGGGTTAGGGTTAGGTTTCGGGTTAGGGTTATGGTTAGGGTTAGGGTTCGGGTTAGTGTTAGGTTTAGGGTTAGGTTTCGGCTTAGGGTTCGGGTTTGGGTTTGGGTTAGGGCTAGGGTTAGGGTTCGGGTTAGGGTTAGGTTTAGGGTTAGGGTTAGGGTTCGGGTTAGGGTTAGGGTTAGGTTTAGGTTTCGGCTTAGGGTTCGGGTTAGGGTTAGGGTTAGGGTTCGGGTTAGGTTTAGGGTTCAGGTTCGGGTTAGGGTTAGGGTTTGGGTTCGGGTTAGGGTTCGGGTTTGGGTTAGGGTTCGGGTAGGTTTAGCATTAGGGTTAGGGTTCGGGTTAGGGTTAGTGTTTGGGTTTGGGTTCGGGTTAGGGTTAGGGTTCGGGTTAGGGTTAGGGTTCGGGTTAGGTTTAGGGTTAGGGTTCGGGTTAGGGTTAGGGTTAGGGTTAGTGTTCGGGTTAGGGTTAGGGTTCGGGTTTCGGTTAGGGTTAGGTTTCGGGTTAGGGTTAGGGTTCGGTTTAGGGTTACGGTTCGGGTTAGTGTTAGGGTTCGGGTTCGGTTTAGGGTTAGGGTTTGGGTTCGGGTTCGGGTTAGGGTTCGGGTTAGGGTTAGGGTTTGAGTTAGGTTTCGGGTTAGGGTACGGGTTAGGGTACGGGTTAGGGTTAGGGTTAGGGTTCGGGCTCGGGTTAGGTTTCGGGTTAGGGTTAGGGTTAGGGTTAGGGTTCGGGTTAGGGTTAGGGTTAGGGTTAGTGTTCGGGTTACGGTTAGGGTTAGGGTTAGGGTTAGGGTTAGGTTTCGGGTTAGGGTTAGGGTTCGGGTTAGGGTTAGGGTTAGGGTTAAGGTTAGGGTTCGGTTTAGGGTTAGAATTATGGTTAGGCTTAGTGTTAGGGTTCAGGTTAGGGTTAGGGTTAGGGTTAGGGTTCGAGTTCGGGTTAGGGTTAGGGTTAGGGTTCGGGTTAGGGTTAGGGTTAGTTTTAGGGTTAGGGTTAGGTTTCGGGTTCGGGTTAGGGTTCGGGTTAGGCTTCGGGTTAGGGTTAAGTGTTAGCGTTATTGTTCGGGTTAGGGTTAGCGTTAGGGTTAGGTTTAGGGTTCGGGTTAGGGTTCGGGTTAGGGTTCGGGTTAGGGTTCGGGTTCGGGTTAGGGTTAGGGTTAGGGTTCGGGTTACGGTTAGGGTTAGGTTTAGGGGTTAGTGTTAGGGTTAGGGTTAGGGTTAGGGTTAGGGTTCGGGTTAGGGTTAGGGTTCGAGTCAGGGTTCGGGTTAGGTTTAGGGTTAGGGTTAGGGTTCGGGTTAGGGTTAGGGTTAGGTTTAGGGTTCGGGTTAGGGTTAGGGTTAGGGTTCGGGTTAGGGTTATGGTTAGGGTTCGGTTTAGGGTTAGGGTTAGGGTTAGGGTTACGTTTAGGGTTCGGGTTAGGGTTAGGGTTAGGGTTCGGTTTAGTGTTAGGGTTAGGGTTAGGGTTAGGGTTCGGGTTAGGGTTCGCGTTAGGGTTAGGGTTAGGATTCGGGTTAGGGTTAGGGTTAGGGTTCGTGTTAGGGTTAGGGTTCGGGTTAGGGTTAGGGTTAGGTTTCGGGTTCGGTTTAGGGTTCGGGTTTGGGTTAGGGTTCGAGTTAGGTTTAGCATTAGGGTTAGGGTTCGGGTTAGGGTTAGTGTTTGGGTTTGGGTTCCGGTTCGGGTTAGGGTTAGGGTTCGGGTTCGGGTTAGGGTTCGGTTTTGGGTTAGGGTTCGGGTTAGGTTTAGCATTAGGGTTAGGGTTCGGGTTAGGGTTAGTGTTTGGGTTTGGGTTCGGGTTAGGGTTAGGGTTCGGGTTAGGGTTAGAGTTTGGGTTAGGTTTAGGGTTAGGGTTCGGGTTAGGGTTAGGGTTAGGGTTAGTGTTCGCGTTAGGGTTAGGGTTCGGGTTCGGGTTAGGGTTAGGTTTCGGGTTAGGGTTAGGGTTCGGTTTAGGGTTACGGTTCGGGTTAGTGTTAGGGTTCGGGTTCGGTTTAGGGTTAGGGTTTGGGTTCGGGTTCGGGTTAGGGTTCGGGTTAGGGTTAGGGTTTGAGTTAGGTTTCGGGTTAGGGTACGGGTTAGGGTACGGGTTAGGGTTAGGGTTAGGGTTCGGGCTCGGGTTAGGTTTCGGGTTAGGGTTAGGGTTCGGGTTAGCGTTCGGGTTAGGGTTCGTTTTAGGGTTCGGTTTAGGGTTAGGTTTAGGGTTAGGTTTCGGGTTAGTGTTAGGGTTAGGGTTCGGGTTCGGGTTAGGGTTAGGGTTCGGGTTAGGGTTCGGGTTCGGGTTAGGGTTCGGGTTAGGGTTCGGATTAGGGTTAGGGTTAGGGTTAGGGTTAGGGTTCAGGTTAGGTTACGGGTTAGGGTTAGGGTTAGTTTAGGGTTAGGGTTCGGGTTAGGGTTAGGGTTAGGGTTAGGGTTAGGTTTCGGGTTAGGGTTAGGATTAGGGTTAGGGTTAGGGTTAGGTTTAGGGTTCGGTTTAGGGTTAGGGTTAGGGTTCGGGTTAGGGTTCGGGTTAGGGTTCGGGTTAGGGTTAGGGTTAGGATTCAGGTTAGGGTTAGGATTAGGGTTCGGGTGAGGGTTAGGGTTCGGGTTAGGGTTAGGGTTAGGGTTAGGGTTAGGGTTAGGGTTCCGGTTCGGTTTAGGGTTAGGATTCGGGTTAGGGTTCGGGTTCGGGTTCGGGTTCTGGTTAGGTTTTGGGTTAGGTTTAGGGTTAGAGTTAGGGTTAGGGTTAAGGGTTCGGGTTCGCGTTAGGGTTAGGGTTCGGGTTAGGGTTAGGTTTAGGGTTAGGGGTTAGGGTCAGAGTTCGGGTTAGGGTTAGGTTTCGGGTTAGGGTTAGGGTTAGGGTTAGGGTTCGGGTTAGGGTTAGGGTTATGGTTAGGTTTCGGGTTAGGGTTCGGTTTTGGGTTAGGGTTAGGGTTCGGATTAGGGTTAGGGTTCCGGTTAGGGTTAGGGTTAGGTTTAGGGTTCGGGTTAGGTTTCGGTTTAGGGTTCGGTTTAGGGTTAAGGGTTAGGGTTAGGGTTCGGGTTAGGGTTAGGGTTAGGGTTAGGGTTCGGGTTAGGGTTCGGTTTAGGGTTAGGGTTAGGGTTAGGGTTCGGGTTCGGGTTAGGGTTCGGGTTCGGGTTAGGGTTAGGGTTCAGGTTAGGGTTAGTGTTAGGGTTCGGGTTCGGGTTCGGGTTAGGGTTAGGGCAAGGGTTCGGGTTCGGGTTCGGGTTCGGGTTAAGTTTCGGGTTAGGGTTAGGGTTAGAGTTAGGGTTAGGGTTAGGGGTTAGGGTTCGGTTTCGGGTTAGGGTTAGCTTTCGGGTTAGGATTAGGGTTAGGGTTAGAGGTTAGGGTTAGGGTTCGGGTTAGGGTTAGGTTTCGGGTTAGGGTTAGGGTTAGGGTAAGGGTTAGGGTTCGGGTTAGGGTTACGGTTAGGTTTAGGGGTTAGGGTTAGGGTTAGGGTTCGGGTTAGGGTTAGGTTTAGGGTTAGGTTTCGGGTTAGTGTTAGGGTTAGGGTTCGGGTTCGGGTTAGGGTTAGGGTTCGGGTTAGGGTTCGGGTTCGGGTTAGGTTTCCGGTTAGGGTTCGGGTTAGGGTTAGGGTTAGGGTTAGGTTTAGGGTTAGGGGTTAGGGTTAGGGTTCGGGTTGGTGTTAGGTTTAGGGTGAGGGTTAGTGTTCGGGTTCGGGTTAGGGTTAGGTTTCGGGTTAGGGTTAGGTTTAGGGTTAGGTGTTAGGGTTCGGGTTCGGGTTAGTGTTAGGGATAGGGTTAGGGTTAGGGTTCGTGTTCGTGTTACGGTTAGGGTTCGGGTTAGGGTTAGCGTTAGGGTTAGGGTTCGGTTAGGGTTAGGGTTAGGGTTAGGGTTGGGGTTAGGGTTAGGGTTAGGGTTAGGGTTAGGGTTCGGATTAGGTTTAGGGTTAGGGTTCGGGTTAGGTTTCGGGATCGGGTTAGGGTTAGGGTTAGAGTTCGGTTTCGGGTTAGGGTTAGGGTTCGGGTTAGGGTTAGGTTTCGTGTTAGGGGTTAGGTTTAGGGTTCGGGTTCGGTTTAGGGTTAGGGTTAGGATTAGGGTTAGGGTTCGGGTTAGGGTTGGGGTTAGGGTAAGTGTTCGGCTTAGGGTTCGGGTTCGGGTTAGGGTTAGGGCTAGGGTTCGGGTTCGGGTTAGGGTTAGGTTTAGGGTTCGTGTTCGTGTTCGGGTTAGGGTTAGGGTTCGGTTTCGGGTTAGGGTTAGGGTTCGGGTTCGGCGTAGGGTTCGGGTTCTTGTTAGGGTTAGGGGTTAGGGTTCGGGTTAGCGTTAGGGTTAGGGTTAGGGTTAGGGTCCGGGTAGGGTTAGGGTTAGGGTTCGGATTAAGTGTTAGGGTTCGCGTTCGGGTTAGGGTTCGGGTTCGGTTTATGGTTCGGGTTAGGTTTAGGTTTCGGTTTAAGGGTTAGGATTAGTGTTAGGGTTAGGGTTCGGTTTAGGGTTAAGGGTTAGGGTTAGGGGTTAGGGTTAGGGTTCGGGTTAGGGTTAGTGTTCGGGTTAGGGTTAGGGTTAGGTTTAGGGTTTGGGTTAGGGTTTGGGTTAGGGTTCGGTTTAGGGTTAAGGGTTAGGGTTAGGGTTCGGGTTAGGGTTAGGGGTAGGGTTAGGGTTCGGGTTAGGGTTAGGGTTAGGGTTAGGGTTCGGGTTCGGGTTAGGGTTCGGGTTTGGGTTAGGGTTAGGGTTCAGGTTAGGGTTCGGGTTCGGGTTCAGGTTAGGGTTAGGGTTAGGGTTCGGGTTCGGGTTCGGGTTCGGGTTAGGGTTAGGTTTCGGGTTAGGGTTAGGGTTTGGGTTAGGTGTTAGGGTTAGGTTTCGGGTTAGGTTTAGGGTTCGGGTTAGGTTTAGGGTTAGGGTAAGGGTTAGGGTTCGGGTTAGGGTTCGGGTTAGGGTTAGGGGTTAGGGTTATGGTTCGGGTTAGTGTTAGGGTTAGGTTTAGGGTTAGGGTTAGGGTTCGGGTTCGTGTTAGGGTTAGGGTTCGGGATAGGGTTAGCGTTAGGGTTAGGGTTAGGGTTAGGGTTAGGTTTAGGGTTAGGGTTAGGGTTAGGGGTTAGTGTTAGGGTTAGGGTTCGCGTTAGGGTTAGGGTTATGGCTTGGGTTCGGGTTCGGGGTAGGGTTAGGGTTCGGGTTAGGGTTTGGGTTCGGGTTTGGGTTAGGGTTTAGGGTTCGCGTTAGGGTTAGGGTAAGGGTTCAGGTTAGGGTTAGGGTTAGGGTTCGGGTTAAGGTTAGCGTTATGGTTAGGGTTAGGGTGAGGTTTTAGGTTTAGTGGTACGGTTAGGGTTAGGGTTAGGGTTAGGGGTTAGGGTTAGGGTTAGGGTTAGGGTTAGTTTTAGGGTTCGGGTTAGGGTTAGGGTTCGGTTCAGGGTTAGGGTTAGGTTTAGGGTTAGGGTTAGGGTTCGGGTTAGGGTTAGGGTTAGTGTTAGGGTTAGGGTTCGGGTTAGGGTTAGGTTTAGGGTTCGGTTTAGGGTTAGGGGTTAGGGTTAGGGTTAGGTTTAGGGTTAGGGTTCGGTTTAGGGTTAGGGTTAGGGTTCGGGTTAGGGTTCGGGTTAGGGTTCGGGTTAGGGTTAGGGTTAGGGTTCGGGTTAGGGTTCAGGTTAGGTTTCGGGTTAGGGTTCGGGTTAGGGTTCGTGTTAGGGTTAGGTTTAGGGTTCGGGTTAGGGTTAGGGTTAGGATTCAGGTTAGGTTTAGGATTAGGGTTCGGGTGAGAGTTAGGGTTCGGGTTAGGGTTCGGGTTAGGGTTAGGGTTAGGGTTAGGGTTCCGGTTCGGGTTAGGGTTAGGATTCGGGTTAGGGTTCGGGTTCGGGTTCGGGTTCGGGTTAGGTTTTGGTTTAGGGTTAGAGTTAGAGTTAGGGTTAGGGTTAGGGGTTAGGGTTCGGGTTCGGGTTAGGGTTAGGGTTCGGGTTAGGGTTAGTTTTAGGGTTAGGGGTTAGGGTCAGAGTTCGGGTTAGGGTTAGGTTTCGGGTTAGGGTTATGGTTAGGGTTAGGGTTCGGGTTAGTGTTAGGTTTAGGGTTAGGTTTCGGCTTAGGGTTCGGGTTTGGGTTAGGGTTAGGGCTAGGGTTTGTGTTCGGGTTAGGGTTAGGTTTAGGGTTAGGGTTAGGGTTCGGGTTAGGGTTAGGGTTAGGGTTAGGTTTCGGCTTAGGGTTCGGGTTAGGGTTAGGGTTAGGTTTCGGGTTAGGTTTAGGGTTCAGGTTCGGGTTAGGGTTAGGGTTCGGGTTCGGGTTAGGGTTCGGGTTTGGGTTAGGGTTCGGGTAGGTTTAGCATTAGGGTTAGGGTTCGGGTTAGGGTTAGTGTTTGGGTTTGGGTTCGGGTTAGGGTTAGGGTTCGGGTTAGGGTTAGGGTTCGGGTTAGGTTTAGGGTTAGGGTTCGGGTTAGGTTTAGGGTTAGGGTTAGTGTTCGCGTTAGGGTTAGGGTTCGGGTTCGGGTTAGGGTTAGGTTTCGGGTAAGGGTTAGGGTTCGGTTTAGGGTTACGGTTCGGGTTAGTGTTAGGGTTCGGGTTCGGTTTAGGGTTAGGGTTTGGGTTCGGGTTCGGGTTAGGGATCGGGTTAGGGTTCGGGTTTGAGTTAGGTTTCAGGTTAGGGTACGGGTTAGGGTTAGGTTTAGGGTTAGGGTTAGGGTTAGGGTTCGGGCTCGGGTTAGGGTTCGGTTTAGGGTTAGGGTTAGGGTTAGGGTTCGGGTTAGGTTTAGGGTTCGGGTTCGGGTTAGGGTTAGGGTTAGGGTTAGGGTTTGGGTTAGGATTAGTGTTAGGGTTAGGGTTTGGGTTAGTTTTCGGGTTAGGGTTCGGGTTAGTGTTCGCGTTAGGGTTCGGGTTAGGGTTCGGGGTAGGGTTCGGGTTAGCGTTCGGGTTAGGGTTCGTGTTAGGGTTCGGTTTAGGGTTAGGTGTAGGGTTAGGGTTCCGGTTAGTGTTAGGGTTAGGGTTCGGGTTAGGGTTAGGGTTAGGGTTCTGGTTAGGGTTCGGGTTCGGGTTAGGGTTCGGGTTAGGGTTCGGTTTAGGGTTAGGGTTAGGGTTAGGGTTAGGGTTAGGGTTCAGGTTAGCGTTCGGGTTAGGGTTAGGGTAAGGTTTAGGGTTAGGGTTCGGGTTAGGGTTAGGGTTAGGGTTAGGGTTAGGGTTCGCGTTAACGTTAGGGTTAGGGTTCGAGTTAGGGTTAGGGTTAGGGTTCGGGTTACGGTTAGGGTTAGGGTTAGGGTTAGGTTTCGGGTTAGGGTTAGGGTTCGGGTTAGGGTTAGGGTTAGGGTTAAGGTTAGGGTTCGGTTTAGGGTTAGAATTAGGGTTAGGCTTAGTGTTAGGGTTCAGGTTAGGGTTAGGGTTAGGGTTAGGGTTCGAGTTCGGGTTAGGGTTAGGGTTAGGGTTCGGGTTAGGGTTAGGGTTAGTTTTAGGGATAGGGTTAGGTTTCGGGTTCGGGTTAGGGTTGGGGTTAGGCTTCGGGTTAGGGTTAAGGGTTAGCGTTATTGTTCGGGTTAGGGTTAGGGTTAGGGTTAGGGTTAGGGTTCGGGTTAGGGTTCGGGTTAGGGTTCGGGTTAGGGTCCGGGTTCGGGTTAGGGTTAGGGTTAGGGTTCGGGTTACGGTTAGGGTTAGGTTTAGGGGTTAGTGTTAGGGTTAGGGTTAGGGTTAGGGTTAGGGTTCGGGTTAGGGTTAGGGTTCGAGTCAGGGTTCGGGTTAGGTTTAGGGTTAGGGTTAGGGTTCGGGTTAGGGTTAGGGTTAGGTTTAGGGTTCGGGTTAGGGTTAGGGTTAGGGTTCGGATTAGGGTTATGGTTAGGGTTCGGTTTAGGGTTAGGGTTAGGGTTAGGGTTACGTTTAGGGTTCGGGTTAGGGTTAGGGTTAGGGTTCGGGTAACGGTCCGGGTTCTGGTTAGGGTTAAGGCTAGGTTTCGGGTTAGGGTTAGGGTTAGGGTTCGGGTTAATGTTAGGGTTAGGGTTAGGGTTAGGGTTAGGGTTCGTGTTAGGGTTAGGGTTAGGGTTCGGGTTAGGTTTAGGTTTCGGGTTCGGGTTAGGGTTAGGGTTCGGGTTCGGTTTAGGGTTCGGGTTTGAGTTAGGGTTCGGGTTAGTTTTAGCGTTAGGGTTAGGGTTCGGGTTAGGGTTAGTGTTCGGGTTCGGGTTCGGGTTAGGGTTAGGTTTAGGGTCAGGTTTAGGGGTTAGTGTTAGGGTTAGGGTTAGGTTACGGGTTAGGGTTAGTGTACGGGTTAGGTTTAGGGTACGGGTTAGGGTTAGGGATAGGGTACGTGTTAGGGTTATGGTTAGGGTACGTGTTAGGGTTAGGGTTAGGGTTAGGGTTAGGGTTAGAGGTTAGGGTTAGCTATAGGGTTAGGGTTAGGTTTAGGGTACGGGTTAGGGTACGGGTTAGGGTTAGGTTTAGGGTTAGGATATGTTTTATGTTTAGGGTTAGGGTACGTTTTAGGGTTAGGGTTAAGGTACAGGTTAGGTTTAGGGTACTGTTTAGGGTTAGGTTTAGGTTTAGGGTTAGGGTACGTGTTAGGGTTAGGGTTAGGGTACGGGTTAGGGTTAGGGTACGGGTTAGGGTTAGGGTACGGGTTAGGGTTAGGGTTAGGGTACGGGTTAGGGTTAGGTTACGGGTTAGGTTTAGGGTTAGGGTTAGGGTAGGGGTTAGGGTTAGGGTTAGGGTTAGGGTTAGGTTACGGGTTATGGTTAGGGTTAGGGTTAGGGTTAGGGTTAGGATTAGGGTACGGGTTAGGGTTAGGAAAGGGTTAGGGTTAGGGTTAGCGTTATGGTTAGGGTACGGGTTAGGTTTAGGCTTAGGGTACGGGTTAGGGTTAGGGTTAGGGTTAGGGTTAGGGGTTAGGGGTTAGTTTTAGGGTTAGGGTTAGGGTTTGTGTTAGGGTATGGGTTAGGGTACGGCTTAGGGTTAGGGCACGGGTTAGTGTTAGGGATAGGGTTAGGTTTAGGGTACAGGTTAGGGTTAGGGTTAGGGTTAGGGTTAATTTTCGGGTTAGGGTTAGGGTTAGGGTTAGGATTAAGGTACGGTGTAGGGTTAGGGTTAGGGTACGGGTTAGGGTTAGGGTACGGGTTAGGGTTAGGGTTAGGGTACGGGTTAGGGTACGGGTTAGGGTCAGGGTTAGGGTCCGTGTTAGGGTTAGAGTTAGGGTTAGCGTTAGGGTTAGGGTTAGAGGTTAGGGTTAGGGATAGGTTTAGGGTTAGGATTAGGGTACGGGTTAGGGTTCAGGTTCGGGTGAGTGTTAGGGTTAGGGTATGGGTTAGAGTCAGGGTTAGGGTAAGTTTTAGGGTTAGGGTACGGTTTAGGGTTAGGGTTAGTGTTAGGGTACGTGTTAGGGTTAGGGTACGGGTTAGGGTTAGGGTTAGGGTACGGGTTAGGTTTAGGATACTGTTTATGGTTAGGGTTAGGTTTAGGGTTAGGGTACGTGTTAGGGTTAGGGTTAGGGTACGGGCTAGGGTTAGGGATAGGGTTAGGGTTAGGGTACGGGTTAGGGTTAGGGTTAGGGTACGGGTTAGGTTTAGGGTTAGGGTTAGGGTTAGTGTTAGGGTTAGGGTACGGGTTGGGGTTAGGGTTAGGGTACGGGTTAGGGTTAGGGTTAGGTTTAGGTTTAGGGTTAGGGTTAGGGTTAGGGTACGGGTTAGGGTTATGGTTAGGGTACGGGTTAGGTTTAGGGTTAGGTTACGGGTTAGGGTTAGGGTATGCGTTAGGGTTAGCGTTAGCGTTAGGCTTAGCGTTAGGGTACGGTTTAGGGTTAGGGTTAGGGTTAGGGTTAGGGTTAGGGTTAGGGTACGGGTTAGGGTTAGAGTTAGGGTACGGGTTAGGTTTAGGGTACGGGTTAGGGTTAGGGTACGGGTTAGGGTTAGGGTACGGTTTAGGGTTAGGGTTAGGGTTAGGGTACAGGTTAGGGTTAGGGTACGGGTTAGGGTTAGAGTTAGGGTACGGTTTAGGGTTAGGGTTAGGGTTTAGGGTTAGGGTTAGGGTTAGGGTTAGGGTTAGGGTTAGTGTACGGGTTAGGGTTAGGGTACGGGTTAGGGTTAGGGTTAGGGTTAGGGTTAGCGTACGGGTTAGGGTTAGGTTTAGGTTTAGGATTAGGGTTAGGGTACGGGTAAGGGTTAGGTTACGGGTTAGGGTTAGGGTTAGGGTTAGGGTTAGGAAAGGGTTAGGGTTAGGGTTAGCCTTAGGGTTAGGTTACGGGTTAGGGTTAGGGTTAGGGTACGGGTTAGTGTTAGGGTTAGGGGTTAGGGGTTAGTGTTAGGGTTAGGGTTAGGGTCAGGGTTAGGGTACGGGTTAGGTTTAGGGTACGGGTTAGTGTTAGGGTACGGGTTAGGGTTACGGTACTGGTTAGGGTTAGGGTTAGGGTACGGGTTAGGGTTAGGGTACTGTTTAGGGTTAGGGTTACGTTTCGGGTTAGGGTACGGGTTAGGGTTAGGGTTAGGGTACGGTTTAGGTTTAGGGTTAGGGTACGGGTTAGGGTTAGGGTTAGGGTTAGGGTTAGGGTACGGGTTAGGGTTAGGGTTAGGGTTAGGGTTAGGGTTAGGTTACGGGTTAGGGTTAGGGTACGGTTTAGGTTTAGGGTTAGCGTTAGTGTTAGTGTTAGGGTAGGGTACAGGTTAAGTTTAGGGTTAGGGTCCGGGTTAGGTTTAGGGTACCGGTTAGGGTTAGGGTTAGGGTAGGGGTTAGTGTTAGGGTTAGGGTTAGTGTTAGGGTACGGGCATATGGTTAGGGTTAGGTTTAGGTTTAGGTTTAGGGTTATTGTACGGGTTAGGGTTAGGGTTAGGGGTTAGGGTTAGGGTTAGGGTTAGGGTTAGGGTACGGGTTAGGGTTAGTGTTAGGGTTAGGGTTAGGGTCAGGGTAAGGGGTTAGGGTTAGGGTTAGGGTTAGGGTTAGGATTAGGGTTAGGGTACGTGTTAGGGTTAGGGTTAAGGTATGGGTTAGGGTTAGGGTACTGGTTAAGTTTAGGGTTAGGTTTAGGGTTAGCGTTAGGGTATGGGTTAGGATTAGGTTTAGGGTACTGGTTAGGGTTAGGGTACGGGTTAGGATTAGGGTACGGGTTAGGGTTAGGGTTAGGGTATGTGTTAGGGTTAGGGTTAGGGGTTAGGGTTAGGGTTAGGGTTAGGTACGGGTTAGGGTTAGGGTACTGGTTAGGGTACGGGTTAGGGTTAGGGTACGGGTTAGGGTTAGGGTTAGGGTACGGGTTAGGGTTAGGGTTAGGGTTAGGTTTATGGTTAGGGTTAGGTTTAGGGTACGGGTTAGGTTTAGGGTTAGGGTACGGGTTAGGTTTAGGGTTAGGTTACGGGTTAGGTTTAGGGTATGGGTTAGGGTTAGCGTTAGGGTTAGGGTTAGCGTTAGGGTACGGGTTAGGTTTAGGGTTAGGGTTAGGGTTAGAGTTAGGGTACGGGTTAGGGTTAGGGTTAGGGTTAGGTTTAGGGTTAGGGTTAGGGTTAGGGTACGGGTTAGGTTTAGGATACTGTTTAGGGTTAGGGTTAGGTTTACGGTTAGGGTACGTGTTAGGGTTAGGGTTAGGGTACGGGCTATGGTTAAGGATAGGGTTAGGGTTAGGGTACGGCTTAGGGTTAGGGTTAGTGTTAGGGACGGGTTAGGGTTAGGGTACGGGTTAGGTTTAGGGTTAGGGTTAGGGTTAGTGTTAGGGTTAGGGTACGGGTTAGGGTTAGGGTTAGGGTAGGGGTTAGGTTTAGGTTTAGGGTTAGGGTTAGGGTTAGGGTATGGGTTAGGGTTAGCGATAGGGTTAGGGTTAGCGTTAGGGTACGGGTACGGGTTAGGGTTAGGGTTAGGGTTAGGTTTAGGGGACGGGTTAGGTTAGGGTTAGGGTACGGGTTAGGGTTAGGGTACGGGTTAGGGTTAGGTTACGGGTTAGGGTTAGGGTATGGGTTAGGGTTAGCGTTAGGGTTAGGGTTAGCGTTAGGGTATGGGTTAGGTTTAGGGTTAGGGTTAGGGATAGGGTTAGGGTTAGGGTACGGCTTAGGGTTAGGGTTAGTGTTAGGGTACGGGTTAGGGTTAGGGTACGGGTTAGGTTTAGGGTTAGGGTTAGGGTTAGGGTATGGGTTAGGGTAAGCGTTAGGGTTAGGGTTAGCGTTAGGGTTAGGGTTAGGGTTAGGTTTAGGGTACGGGTTAGTTTAGGGTTAGGGTACGGGTTAGGGTTAGGGTACGGGTTAGGGTTAGGGTACGGGTTAGGGTTTGGGTACGGGTTAGGTTTAGGGTTAGGGATAGGGTACGGGTTAGGGTTAGGGTACGGGTTAGGGTTAGAGTTAGGGTACGGGTTAGGGTACGGTTTAGGGGTTAGGGTTAGGGTTAGGGTTAGGGTTAGGGTTAGTGTACGGGTTAGGGTTAGGGTACGGGTTAGGGTTAGGGCTAGGGTTAGCGTACAGGTTAGGGTTAGTGTTAGGTTTAGGATTAGGGTTATGGTACGGGTTAGGGTTAGTGTACTGGTTAGGGTTAGGGTACGGGTTAGGGTTAGGGTACGGGTTAGGGTTAGGGTTAGGTTTAGGGTTAGGGTTAGGGTTAGCGTACGGGTTAGGGTTAGGGTTAGGTTTAGGGTTAGGGTTAGGGTACGGGTTAGGGTTAGGGTACGGGTTAGGGTACAGTTTAGGGTACGGGTTAGGGTTAGGGCACGGGTTAGTGTTAGGGTTAGGGTTAGGGTTAGCGTTAGGGTACGGGTTAGGGTTAGGGTACGGTTTAGGTTACGGGTTAGGGTTAGGGTACGGGTTAGGGTTAGGGTACGGGTTAGAGTTAGGGTTAGGGTATGTTTTAGGGTTACGGTTAGGGTTAGGGTTAGGGTTAGGGTTTGGGTACCGGTTAGGGTTAGGGTACGGGTTAGGGTTAGGGTTAGGGTTAGGGTTAGGGTTAGGGTTAGGGTTAGGGTTAGGGGTTAGGGGTTAGGGTTAGGGTTAGGGTTAGGGTTAGGGTTAGGGTTAGGGTTAGGGTTAGGGTTAGGGTTCAGGTTCGGGTTAGGGTTAGGGTTCGGGTTAGGGTTCGGGTTTGGGTTAGGGTTCGGGTAGGTTTAGCATTAGGGTTAGGGTTCGGGTTAGGGTTAGTGTTTGGGTTTGGGTTCGGGTTAGGGTTAGGGTTCGGGTTAGGGTTAGGGTTCGGGTTAGGTTTAGGGTTAGGGTTCGGGTTAGGTTTAGGGTTAGGGTTAGTGTTCGCGTTAGGGTTAGGGTTAGGGTTAGGGTTAGGGTTAGGGTTAGGGTTAGGGTTCAGGTTCGGGTTAGGGTTA
Organism: Urocyon cinereoargenteus; assembly: GCA_032313775.1. Taxonomy (NCBI): domain Eukaryota; kingdom Metazoa; phylum Chordata; class Mammalia; order Carnivora; family Canidae; genus Urocyon; species Urocyon cinereoargenteus. The sequence goes on along the minus strand of JAVLSZ010000198.1, from coordinate 162,057 downwards.
GGGTTCGGGTTCGGGTTAGGGTTCGGGTTTGGGTTAGGGTTCGGGTAGGTTTAGCATTAGGGTTAGGGTTCGGGTTAGGGTTAGTGTTTGGGTTTGGGTTCGGGTTAGGGTTAGGGTTCGGGTTAGGGTTAGGGTTCGGGTTAGGTTTAGGGTTAGGGTTCGGGTTAGGTTTAGGGTTAGGGTTAGTGTTCGCGTTAGGGTTAGGGTTCGGGTTCGGGTTAGGGTTAGGTTTCGGGTAAGGGTTAGGGTTCGGTTTAGGGTTACGGTTCGGGTTAGTGTTAGGGTTCGGGTTCGGTTTAGGGTTAGGGTTTGGGTTCGGGTTCGGGTTAGGGATCGGGTTAGGGTTCGGGTTTGAGTTAGGTTTCAGGTTAGGGTACGGGTTAGGGTTAGGTTTAGGGTTAGGGTTAGGGTTAGGGTTCGGGCTCGGGTTAGGGTTCGGTTTAGGGTTAGGGTTAGGGTTAGGGTTCGGTTTAGGGTTAGGGTTCGGGTTCGGGTTAGGGTTAGGGTTAGGGTTAGGGTTTGGGTTAGGATTAGTGTTAGGGTTAGGGTTTGGGTTAGTTTTCGGGTTAGGGTTCGGGTTAGTGTTCGCGTTAGGGTTCGGGTTAGGGTTCGGGGTAGGGTTCGGGTTAGCGTTCGGGTTAGGGTTCGTGTTAGGGTTCGGTTTAGGGTTAGGTGTAGGGTTAGGGTTCCGGTTAGTGTTAGGGTTAGGGTTCGGGTTAGGGTTAGGGTTAGGGTTCTGGTTAGGGTTCGGGTTCGGGTTAGGGTTCGGGTTAGGGTTCGGTTTAGGGTTAGGGTTAGGGTTAGGGTTAGGGTTAGGGTTCAGGTTAGCGTTCGGGTTAGGGTTAGGGTAAGGTTTAGGGTTAGGGTTCGGGTTAGGGTTAGGGTTAGGGTTAGGGTTAGGGTTCGCGTTAACGTTAGGGTTAGGGTTCGAGTTAGGGTTAGGGTTAGGGTTCGGGTTACGGTTAGGGTTAGGGTTAGGGTTAGGTTTCGGGTTAGGGTTAGGGTTCGGGTTAGGGTTAGGGTTAGGGTTAAGGTTAGGGTTCGGTTTAGGGTTAGAATTAGGGTTAGGCTTAGTGTTAGGGTTCAGGTTAGGGTTAGGGTTAGGGTTAGGGTTCGAGTTCGGGTTAGGGTTAGGGTTAGGGTTCGGGTTAGGGTTAGGGTTAGTTTTAGGGATAGGGTTAGGTTTCGGGTTCGGGTTAGGGTTGGGGTTAGGCTTCGGGTTAGGGTTAAGGGTTAGCGTTATTGTTCGGGTTAGGGTTAGGGTTAGGGTTAGGGTTAGGGTTCGGGTTAGGGTTCGGGTTAGGGTTCGGGTTAGGGTCCGGGTTCGGGTTAGGGTTAGGGTTAGGGTTCGGGTTACGGTTAGGGTTAGGTTTAGGGGTTAGTGTTAGGGTTAGGGTTAGGGTTAGGGTTAGGGTTCGGGTTAGGGTTAGGGTTCGAGTCAGGGTTCGGGTTAGGTTTAGGGTTAGGGTTAGGGTTCGGGTTAGGGTTAGGGTTAGGTTTAGGGTTCGGGTTAGGGTTAGGGTTAGGGTTCGGGTTAGGGTTATGGTTAGGGTTCGGTTTAGGGTTAGGGTTAGGGTTAGGGTTACGTTTAGGGTTCGGGTTAGGGTTAGGGTTAGGGTTCGGGTAACGGTCCGGGTTCTGGTTAGGGTTAAGGCTAGGTTTCGGGTTAGGGTTAGGGTTAGGGTTCGGGTTAATGTTAGGGTTAGGGTTAGGGTTAGGGTTAGGGTTCGTGTTAGGGTTAGGGTTAGGGTTCGGGTTAGGTTTAGGTTTCGGGTTCGGGTTAGGGTTAGGGTTCGGGTTCGGTTTAGGGTTCGGGTTTGAGTTAGGGTTCGGGTTAGTTTTAGCGTTAGGGTTAGGGTTCGGGTTAGGGTTAGTGTTCGGGTTCGGGTTCGGGTTAGGGTTAGGTTTAGGGTCAGGTTTAGGGGTTAGTGTTAGGGTTAGGGTTAGGTTACGGGTTAGGGTTAGTGTACGGGTTAGGTTTAGGGTACGGGTTAGGGTTAGGGATAGGGTACGTGTTAGGGTTATGGTTAGGGTACGTGTTAGGGTTAGGGTTAGGGTTAGGGTTAGGGTTAGAGGTTAGGGTTAGCTATAGGGTTAGGGTTAGGTTTAGGGTACGGGTTAGGGTACGGGTTAGGGTTAGGTTTAGGGTTAGGATATGTTTTATGTTTAGGGTTAGGGTACGTTTTAGGGTTAGGGTTAAGGTACAGGTTAGGTTTAGGGTACTGTTTAGGGTTAGGTTTAGGTTTAGGGTTAGGGTACGGGTTAGGGTTAGGGTTAGGGTACGGGTTAGGGTTAGGGTACGGGTTAGGGTTAGGGTACGGGTTAGGGTTAGGGTTAGGGTACGGGTTAGGGTTAGGTTACGGGTTAGGTTTAGGGTTAGGGTTAGGGTAGGGGTTAGGGTTAGGGTTAGGGTTAGGGTTAGGTTACGGGTTATGGTTAGGGTTAGGGTTAGGGTTAGGGTTAGGATTAGGGTACGGGTTAGGGTTAGGAAAGGGTTAGGGTTAGGGTTAGCGTTATGGTTAGGGTACGGGTTAGGTTTAGGCTTAGGGTACGGGTTAGGGTTAGGGTTAGGGTTAGGGTTAGGGGTTAGGGGTTAGTTTTAGGGTTAGGGTTAGGGTTTGTGTTAGGGTATGGGTTAGGGTACGGCTTAGGGTTAGGGCACGGGTTAGTGTTAGGGATAGGGTTAGGTTTAGGGTACAGGTTAGGGTTAGGGTTAGGGTTAGGGTTAATTTTCGGGTTAGGGTTAGGGTTAGGGTTAGGATTAAGGTACGGTGTAGGGTTAGGGTTAGGGTATGGGTTAGGGTTAGGGTACGGGTTAGGGTTAGGGTTAGGGTACGGGTTAGGGTACGGGTTAGGGTCAGGGTTAGGGTCCGTGTTAGGGTTAGAGTTAGGGTTAGCGTTAGGGTTAGGGTTAGAGGTTAGGGTTAGGGATAGGTTTAGGGTTAGGATTAGGGTACGGGTTAGGGTTCAGGTTCGGGTGAGTGTTAGGGTTAGGGTATGGGTTAGAGTCAGGGTTAGGGTAAGTTTTAGGGTTAGGGTACGGTTTAGGGTTAGGGTTAGTGTTAGGGTACGTGTTAGGGTTAGGGTACGGGTTAGGGTTAGGGTTAGGGTACGGGTTAGGTTTAGGATACTGTTTATGGTTAGGGTTAGGTTTAGGGTTAGGGTACGTGTTAGGGTTAGGGTTAGGGTACGGGCTAGGGTTAGGGATAGGGTTAGGGTTAGGGTACGGGTTAGGGTTAGGGTTAGGGTACGGGTTAGGGTTAGGGTACGGGTTAGGTTTAGGGTTAGGGTTAGGGTTAGTGTTAGGGTTAGGGTACGGGTTGGGGTTAGGGTTAGGGTACGGGTTAGGGTTAGGGTTAGGTTTAGGTTTAGGGTTAGGGTTAGGGTTAGGGTACGGGTTAGGGTTATGGTTAGGGTACGGGTTAGGTTTAGGGTTAGGTTACGGGTTAGGGTTAGGGTATGCGTTAGGGTTAGCGTTAGCGTTAGGCTTAGCGTTAGGGTACGGTTTAGGGTTAGGGTTAGGGTTAGGGTTAGGGTTAGGGTTAGGGTACGGGTTAGGGTTAGAGTTAGGGTACGGGTTAGGTTTAGGGTACGGGTTAGTGTTAGGGTACGGGTTAGGGTTAGGGTACGGTTTAGGGTTAGGGTTAGGGTTAGGGTACAGGTTAGGGTTAGGGTACGGGTTAGGGTTAGAGTTAGGGTACGGTTTAGGGTTAGGGTTAGGGTTTAGGGTTAGGGTTAGGGTTAGGGTTAGGGTTAGGGTTAGTGTACGGGTTAGGGTTAGGGTACGGGTTAGGGTTAGGGTTAGGGTTAGGGTTAGCGTACGGGTTAGGGTTAGGTTTAGGTTTAGGATTAGGGTTAGGGTACGGGTAAGGGTTAGGTTACGGGTTAGGGTTAGGGTTAGGGTTAGGGTTAGGAAAGGGTTAGGGTTAGGGTTAGCCTTAGGGTTAGGTTACGGGTTAGGGTTAGGGTTAGGGTACGGGTTAGTGTTAGGGTTAGGGGTTAGGGGTTAGTGTTAGGGTTAGGGTTAGGGTCAGGGTTAGGGTACGGGTTAGGTTTAGGGTACGGGTTAGTGTTAGGGTACGGGTTAGGGTTACGGTACTGGTTAGGGTTAGGGTTAGGGTACGGGTTAGGGTTAGGGTACTGTTTAGGGTTAGGGTTACGTTTCGGGTTAGGGTACGGGTTAGGGTTAGGGTTAGGGTACGGTTTAGGTTTAGGGTTAGGGTACGGGTTAGGGTTAGGGTTAGGGTTAGGGTTAGGGTACGGGTTAGGGTTAGGGTTAGGGTTAGGGTTAGGGTTAGGTTACGGGTTAGGGTTAGGGTACGGTTTAGGTTTAGGGTTAGCGTTAGTGTTAGTGTTAGGGTAGGGTACAGGTTAAGTTTAGGGTTAGGGTCCGGGTTAGGTTTAGGGTACCGGTTAGGGTTAGGGTTAGGGTAGGGGTTAGTGTTAGGGTTAGGGTTAGTGTTAGGGTACGGGCATATGGTTAGGGTTAGGTTTAGGTTTAGGTTTAGGGTTATTGTACGGGTTAGGGTTAGGGTTAGGGGTTAGGGTTAGGGTTAGGGTTAGGGTTAGGGTACGGTTTAGGGTTAGTGTTAGGGTTAGGGTTAGGGTCAGGGTAAGGGGTTAGGGTTAGGGTTAGGGTTAGGGTTAGGATTAGGGTTAGGGTACGTGTTAGGGTTAGGGTTAAGGTATGGGTTAGGGTTAGGGTACTGGTTAAGTTTAGGGTTAGGTTTAGGGTTAGCGTTAGGGTATGGGTTAGGATTAGGTTTAGGGTACTGGTTAGGGTTAGGGTACGGGTTAGGATTAGGGTACGGGTTAGGGTTAGGGTTAGGGTATGTGTTAGGGTTAGGGTTAGGGGTTAGGGTTAGGGTTAGGGTTAGGTACGGGTTAGGGTTAGGGTACTGGTTAGGGTACGGGTTAGGGTTAGGGTACGGGTTAGGGTTAGGGTTAGGGTACGGGTTAGGGTTAGGGTTAGGGTTAGGTTTATGGTTAGGGTTAGGTTTAGGGTACGGGTTAGGTTTAGGGTTAGGGTACGGGTTAGGTTTAGGGTTAGGTTACGGGTTAGGTTTAGGGTATGGGTTAGGGTTAGCGTTAGGGTTAGGGTTAGCGTTAGGGTACGGGTTAGGTTTAGGGTTAGGGTTAGGGTTAGAGTTAGGGTACGGGTTAGGGTTAGGGTTAGGGTTAGGTTTAGGGTTAGGGTTAGGGTTAGGGTACGGGTTAGGTTTAGGATACTGTTTAGGGTTAGGGTTAGGTTTACGGTTAGGGTACGTGTTAGGGTTAGGGTTAGGGTACGGGCTATGGTTAAGGATAGGGTTAGGGTTAGGGTACGGCTTAGGGTTAGGGTTAGTGTTAGGGACGGGTTAGGGTTAGGGTACGGGTTAGGTTTAGGGTTAGGGTTAGGGTTAGTGTTAGGGTTAGGGTACGGGTTAGGGTTAGGGTTAGGGTAGGGGTTAGGTTTAGGTTTAGGGTTAGGGTTAGGGTTAGGGTATGGGTTAGGGTTAGCGATAGGGTTAGGGTTAGCGTTAGGGTACGGGTACGGGTTAGGGTTAGGGTTAGGGTTAGGTTTAGGGGACGGGTTAGGTTAGGGTTAGGGTACGGGTTAGGGTTAGGGTACGGGTTAGGGTTAGGTTACGGGTTAGGGTTAGGGTATGGGTTAGGGTTAGCGTTAGGGTTAGGGTTAGCGTTAGGGTATGGGTTAGGTTTAGGGTTAGGGTTAGGGATAGGGTTAGGGTTAGGGTACGGCTTAGGGTTAGGGTTAGTGTTAGGGTACGGGTTAGGGTTAGGGTACGGGTTAGGTTTAGGGTTAGGGTTAGGGTTAGGGTATGGGTTAGGGTAAGCGTTAGGGTTAGGGTTAGCGTTAGGGTTAGGGTTAGGGTTAGGTTTAGGGTACGGGTTAGTTTAGGGTTAGGGTACGGGTTAGGGTTAGGGTACGGGTTAGGGTTAGGGTACGGGTTAGGGTTTGGGTACGGGTTAGGTTTAGGGTTAGGGATAGGGTACGGGTTAGGGTTAGGGTACGGGTTAGGGTTAGAGTTAGGGTACGGGTTAGGGTACGGTTTAGGGGTTAGGGTTAGGGTTAGGGTTAGGGTTAGGGTTAGTGTACGGGTTAGGGTTAGGGTACGGGTTAGGGTTAGGGTTAGGGTTAGCGTACAGGTTAGGGTTAGTGTTAGGTTTAGGATTAGGGTTATGGTACGGGTTAGGGTTAGTGTACTGGTTAGGGTTAGGGTACGGGTTAGGGTTAGGGTACGGGTTAGGGTTAGGGTTAGGTTTAGGGTTAGGGTTAGGGTAAGCGTACGGGTTAGGGTTAGGGTTAGGTTTAGGGTTAGGGTTAGGGTACGGGTTAGGGTTAGGGTACGGGTTAGGGTACAGTTTAGGGTACGGGTTAGGGTTAGGGCACGGGTTAGTGTTAGGGTTAGGGTTAGGGTTAGCGTTAGGGTACGGGTTAGGGTTAGGGTACGGTTTAGGTTACGGGTTAGGGTTAGGGTACGGGTTAGGGTTAGGGTACGGGTTAGAGTTAGGGTTAGGGTATGTTTTAGGGTTACGGTTAGGGTTAGGGTTAGGGTTAGGGTTTGGGTACCGGTTAGGGTTAGGGTACGGGTTAGGGTTAGGGTTAGGGTTAGGTAAGGAAAGGGTTAGGGTTAGGGTTAGCGTTAGGGTTAGTGTACGGATTAGGGTTAATGTTAGGGTACGTGTTAGGGTTAGGGTTAGGGCACAGGTTAGTGTTAGGGATAGTGTTAGGGTTAGGGTTAGGGTACAGGTTAGGGTTAGGTTTAGGGTTAGGGTTAGGTTTCGGGTTAGGGTTAGGGTTAGGGTTAGGATTAAGGTTCGGGGTAGGGTTAGGGTTAGGGTACGGGTTAGGGTTAGGGTACGGGTTAGGGTTAGGTTTAGGGTACGGGTTAGGGTACGGGTTAGGGTTAGGGTTAGGGTACGTGTTAGGGTTAGGGTTAGGGTTAGCGTTAGGGTTAGGGTTTATAGGTTAGGGTTAGGGATAGGTTTAGGGTTAGGATTAGGCTACGGGTTAGGGTTCAGGTTCGGGTGAGTGTTAGGGTTAGGGTATGGGTTAGAGTTAGGGTTAGGGTAAGTTTTAGGGTTAGGGTACGTTTTAGGGTTAGGATTAGTGTTAGGGTATGGGTTAGGGTTAGGGTACGGGTTAGGGTTAGGTTTAGGGTACGGGTTAGGTTTAGGATACTGTTTAGGGTTAGGGTTAGGTTCAGGGTTAGGGTACGTGTTAGGGTTAGGGTTAGGGTACGGGCTAGGGTTAGGGATAGGGTTAGGGTTAGGGTACGGGTTAGGGTTAGGTTTAGGGTACGGGTTAGGGTACGGGTTAGGGTTAGGGTACGGGTTAGGTTTAGGGTTAGGGTTAGGGTTAGGGTTAGTGTTAGGGTTAGGGTACGGGTTAGGGTTAGGGTTAGGGGACGGGTTAGGGTTAGGGTTAGGGTTAGGGTTAGGGTTAGGGTTAGGGTACGGGTTAGGGTACGGGTTAGAGTTAGGGCACGGGTTAGTGTTAGGGTTAGGGTTAGGGTTAGCATTAAGGTACGGGTTAGGGTTAGGGTACGGGTTAGGGTACGGGTTAGGGTTAGGTTACTGGTTAGGGTTAGGGTTAGGGGTTAGGGTTAGGGTTAGGGTTAGGTTTAGGGTACGGATTAGGTTTAGGGTTAGGTTTAGGGTCAGGGTTAGGGGTTAGGGTTAGGGTTAGGGTTAGTTTACGGGTTAGGGTTAGTGTACGGGTTAGGTTTAGGGTACGGGTTAGGGTTAGGGATAGGGTACGGGTTAGGGTTAGGGTTAGGGTTAGGGTACGTGTTAGGGTTAGGGTTAGGGTTAGGGTTAGAGGTTAGGGTTAGGGATAGGGTTAGGGTTAGGATTAGGGTACGGGTTAGGGTACGGGTTAGGGTTAGGTTTAGGGTTAGGATATGGGTTAGGGTTAGGGTTAGGGTACGTTTTAGGGTTAGGGTTAGGGTACGGGTTAGGGTTAGGGTACTGTTTAGGGTTAGGTTTAGGTTTAGGGTTAGGGTACGGGTTAGGGTTAGGGTTAGGGTACGGGTTAGGTTTAGGGTACGGGTTAGGGTTAGGGTACGGGTTAGGGTACAGGTTAGGTTTAGGGTACGGGTTAAGTTTAGGGTTAGGGTTAGGGTAGGGTTTAGGGTTAGGGTTACGGTTAGGGTTAGGGTTAGGGTACGGGTTATGGTTAGGGTTAGGTTTAGGGTTAGTGTTAGGGTTAGGGTACGGGTTAGGGTTAGGAAAGGGTTAGGGTTAGGGTTAGCGTTATGGTTAGGGTACGGGTTAGGTTTAGGGTTAGGGTACGGGTTAGGGTTGGGTTACGGTTAGGGTTAGGGGTGAGGGGTTAGTGTTAGGGTTAGGGTTAGGGTTAGGGTTAGGGTTAGGTTATGGGTTAGGGTACGGCTTAGGGTTAGGGCACAGGTTAGTGTTAGGGATAGTGTTAGGGTTAGGGTTAGGGTACAGGTTAGGGTTAGGGTTAGGGTTAGGGTTAGGTTTCGGGTTAGGGTTAGGGTTAGGGTTAGAATTAAGGTTCGGGGTAGGGTTAGGGTTAGGGTACGGGTTAGGTTTAGGGTTAGGGTACGGGTTAGGGTTAGGGTTACGGTTAGGGTTAGGGGTGAGGGGTTAGTGTTAGGGTTAGGGTTAGGGTTAGGGTTAGGGTTAGGGTTAGGTTATTGGTTAGGGTACGGCTTAGGGTTAGGGCACAGGTTAGTGTTAGCGATAGTGTTAGGGTTAGGGTTAGGGTACAGGTTAGGGTTAGGTTTAGGGTTAGGGTTAGGTTTCGGGTTAGGGTTAGGGTTAGGGTTAGGATTAAGGTTCGGGGTAGGGTTAGGGTTAGGGTACGGGTTAGGGTTAGGGTACGGGTTAGGGTTAGGTTTAGGGTACGGGTTAGGGTACGGGTTAGGGTTAGGGTTAGGGTACGTGTTAGAGTTAGGGTTAGGGTTAGCGTTAGGGTTAGGGTTAGAGGTTAGGGTTAGGGATAGGTTTAGGGTTAGGATTAGGCTACGGGTTAGGGTTCAGGTTCGGGTGAGTGTTAGGGTTAGGGTATGGGTTAGAGTTAGGGTTAGGGTAAGTTTTAGGGTTAGGGTATGTTTTAGGGTTAGGATTAGTGTTAGGGTATGGGTTAGGGTTAGGGTACGGGTTAGGGTTAGGTTTAGGGTACGGGTTAGGTTTAGGATACTGTTTAGGGTTAGGGTTAGGTTCAGGGTTAGGGTACGTGTTAGGGTTAGGGTTAGGGTACGGGCTAGGGTTAGGGATAGGGTTAGGGTTAGGGTACGGGTTAGGGTTAGGTTTAGGGTACGGGTTAGGGTACGGGTTAGGGTTAGGGTACGGGTTAGGTTTAGGGTTAGGGTTAGGGTTAGGGTTAGTGTTAGGGTTAGGGTACGGGTTAGGGTTAGGGTTAGGGGACGGGTTAGGGTTAGGGTTAGGGTTAGGGTTAGGGTACGGGTTATGGTTAGGGTTAGGTTTAGGGTTAGGGTTAGGGTTAGGGTACGGGTTAGGGTTAGGGTTAGGTTTAGGGTTAGGTTTAGGGTACGGGTTAAGGTTAGGGTACGGGTTAGGGTTACGGTTAGGGTTAGGTTTAGGGTTAGGGTTAGGGTTAGGAAAGTGTTAGGGTTAGGGTTAGCGTTAGGGTTAGGTTACGGGTTAGGGTTAGGGTTAGTGTTAGGGTTAGGGTACGGGTTAGGGTTAGGGTACGGGTTAGGATTAGGGTTAGGGTTAGGGATAGGGTACCGGTTAGGGTTAGGGTTAGGGTTAGGGTTAGGGTCAGGTTTAGGGGTTAGGGTTAGGGTTAGGGTTAGGGTTAGGGTTAGGGTTAGGGTACGTGTTAGGGTTAGGGTTAGGTATGGGTTAGGGTTTGGGTACTGGTTAAGGTTAGGGTTAGGGTTAGGGTTAGCGTTAGGGTATGGGTTAGGGTTAGGGTTAGTGTACTGGTTAGGGTTAGGGTACGGGATAGGGTTAGGATACGGTTTAGGGTTAGGGTTAGGGAACGTGTTAGAGTTAGGGTTAGGGGTTAGGGTTAGGGTTAGGGTTAGGGTACGGGTTAGGTTTAGGGTTAGGGTTAGGGTTAGGGTTAGTGTTAGGGTTAGGGTACGGGTTAGGGTTAGGGTTATGGTACGGGTTAGGGTTAGGTTTAGGGTTAGGGTTAGGGTTAGGGTACGGGTTAGGTTTAGGGTTAGGGTACGGGTTAGGTTTAGGGTTAGGTTACGGGTTAGGGTTAGGGTATGGGTTAGGGTTAGCGTTAGGGTTAGGGTTAGCGTTAGGGTTAGGTTTAGGGTATGGGTTAGGTTAGGGTTAGGGTACGGGTTAGGGTTAGGGTACGGGTTAGGGTTAGGGTACGGGTTAGGGTTAGGGTACGGGTTAGGTTTAGGGTTAGGTTTAGGGTACGGGTTAGGGTTAGGGTACGGGTTAGGGTTAGAGTTAGGTTACGGGTTAGGGTTAGGGTTAGTGGTTAGGGTTAGGGTTAGGGTTAGGGTTAGCGTACGGGTTAGGGTTAGGGTTAGGTTTAGGATTAGGTTTATGGTACGGGTTAGGGTTAGTGTACGGGTTAGTGTTAGGGTACGGGTTAGGGTTAGGGTACGGGTTAGGGTTAGGGTTAGGGTTAGGGTACGGGTTAGGGTTAGAGTTAGGGTACGGTTTAGGGTTAGGGTTAGGGTTAGGGTTAGGGTTAGGGTTAGCGTACGGGTTAGGGTTAGGGTTAGGTTTAGGGTTAGGGTTAGCGTACGGGTTAGGGTTAGGGTACGGTTTAGGGTACGGGTTAGGGTACGGGTTAGGGTTAGGGCACGGGTTAGTGTTAGGGTTAGGGTTAGGGTTAGCGTTAGGGTACGGTTTAGGGTTAGGGTACGGGTTAGGGTACGGGTTAGGGTTTGGGTACGGGTTAGGGTTAGGGTTAGGGTTAGGGTTAGGGTACCGGTTAGGGTTAGGGTACGGGTTAGGGTTAGGGTTAGGGTTAGGTAAGGAAAGGGTTAGGGTTAGGGTTAGCGTTAGGGTTAGTGTACGGATTAGGGTTAGTGTTAGGGTACGTGTTAGGGTTAGGGTTATGGTTAAGGTTAGGGTTAGGGTTTAGGGATTAGTGTTAGGGTTAGTGTTAGGGTTAGGGTACGGGTTAGGGTTAGGGTTAGGGGTTAGGGGTTAGTGTTAGGGTTAGGGTACGGGTTAGGGTACGGGTTAGGGTACGGGTTAGAGTTAGGGCACGGGTTAGTGTTAGGGTTAGGGTTAGGGTTAGCGTTAAGGTACAGGTTAGGGTTAGGGTACGGGTTAGGGTACGGGTTTGGGTTAGGTTACTGGTTAGGGTTAGGGTTAGGGGTTATGGTTAGGGTTAGGGTTAGGGTTAGGTTTAGGGTACGGGTTAGGTTTAGGGTTAGGTTTAGGGTTAGGGTTAGGGTACGGGTTAAGGTTAGGGTTAGGGTACGTGTTAGGGTTAGGGTTAGGGTTAGGGTTAGGGTTAGTGGTTAGGGTTAGGGATAGGGTTAGGGTTAGGATTAGGGTACGGCTTAGGGTACGGGTTAGGGTTAGGTTTAGGGTTAGGATATGGGTTAGGGTTAGGGTTAGGGTACGTTTTAGGTTTAGGGCTAGGGTACGGGTTAGGGTTAGGGTACTGTTTAGGGTTAGGTTTAGGTTTAGGGTTAGGGTACGGGTTAGCGTTAGGGTTAGGGTACGGGTTAGGTTTAGGGTACGGGTTAGGGTTAGGGTACGGGTTAGGGTACAGGTTAGTTTTAGGGTACGGGTTAGGTTTAGGGTTAGGGTTAGGGTAGGGTTTAGGGTTAGGTTTACGGTTAGGGTTAGGGTTAGGGTACGGGTTATGGTTAGGGTTAGGTTTAGGGTTAGTGTTAGGGTTAGGGTACGGGTTAGGGTTAGGAAAGGGTTAGGGTTAGGGTTAGCGTTATGATTAGGGTACGGGTATGGGTTAGGGTTAGGGTACGGGTTATGGTTAGGGTTAGGGTTAGGGTTAGGGTTAGCGTTAGGGTACGGGTTAGGGTTAGGGTTTGGGTTAGGGTTAGGGTTAGGGTACAGGTTAGGGTACGGGTTAGGGTTAGGGTACGGGTATGGGTTAGGGTTAGGGTTAGGGTTAGGGTTAGCGTTAGGGTATGGGTTAGGGTTAGGGTTAGGGTTAGGGTTAGGGTACGGGTTAAGTTTAGGGTACGCGTTAGGGTTAGGGTACGGGTTAGGATTAGGGTTAGGGTACGGGTTAGTGTTAGGGTACGGTTTAGGGTTAGGGTACGGGTTAGGGTTAGGGTTAGGGTACGGGCTAGGGTTAGGGTTAGGGTACGGGTTAGGGTTAGGGTACGGGTTAGGGTTAGGGTACGGGTTAGGGTACGGGTTAGGGTTAAGGTACGGGTTAGGGTTAGGGTTAGGGGTTAGGGTGAGGGTTAGGGTTAGGGTTAGGGTAAGGGTACGGGTTAGGGTTAGGGTTAGGGTTAGGGTCAGGGTTAGGGGTTAGGGTTAGGGTTAGGGTTAGGGTACGGGTTAGGGTTAGGGTACGGGTTAGGTTTAGGGTACGGGTTAGTGTTAGGGTTAGGGTTAGGGTTAGGGTTAGGGTTAGGGTAACGGGTTAGGGTTAGGGTTAGTGTTAAAGTTACATTACGTGTTAGGGTTAGGGTTAGGGTCCGGGTTAGGGTTAGGGTACGGGTTAGGGTAAGGGTACGGGTTAGGGTTAGGGTTAGGGTACGTGTTAGGGTTAGGGTTAGGGTTAGAGTTTAGGGTTAGGGATAGGTTTAGGGTTAGGATTAGGGTACTGGTTAGGGTACGGGTTAGGGTTAGGGTTAGGTTTAGGGAACGGGTTAGGGTTTGGTACTGTTTAGGGTTAGGGTTAGGTTTAGGGTTAGGGTACGGGTAGGGTTAGGGTACGGGTTAGGTTAGGGTTAGGGTTATGGTTAGTGTTAGGGTTAGGGTACGGGTTAGGTTTAGGTTTAGGGTACTGGTTAGGGTTAGGGTACGGGTTAGGGTTAGGGTTAGGGTAGGGGTTAGGTTTAGGGTTAGGTTTAGGGTACGGGTTATGGTTAGGGTTAGGTTAGGATTTAGGGTTAGGGTTAGGGTACGGGTTGGGGTTAGGGTTAGGGGTTAGGGTTAGGGTTAGGGTTAGGGTTAGGGTACGGGTTAGGGTTAGTGTTAGGGTTAGGGTTAGGGTCAGGGTTTCGGGGTTAGGGTTAGGGTTAGGGTTAGGGTACGGGTTAGGGTTATGGTTAGGGTACGGGTTAGGGTTAGGGTACTGGTTACGGTTAGGTTTAGGGTTAGGGTACGTGTTAGGGTTAGGGTACGGGTTAGGGTTAGGGTTAGGGTACAGGTTAGGTTTAGGGTTAGGGTACGTGTTAGGGTTAGGGTACGTGTTAGGGTTAGGTTTAGGGTTAGGGTTACAGGTTAGGGTTAGGGATAGGGTTAGGGTTAGGATTAGGGTACGGGTTGGGGTACGGGTTAGGGTTAGGGTTAGGGTTAGGGTAATGGGTTAGTGTTAGGTTTAGGGTACGTTTTAGGGTTAGGGTAGGGTTTAGGGTATGGGTTAGGGTTAGGGTTAGGGTATGTGTTAGGGTTAGGGTTAGGGGTTAGGTTTAGTGTTAGGGTTAGGTACGGGTTAGGGTTAGGGTACGGGTTAGGGTTAGGGTTAAGGTTAGGGTTAGGGTACGGGTTAGGGTTAGGGTACAGTTTAGGGTTAGGGTTAGGGTACGGGTTAGGTTAGGTTTAGGGGTTAGGGTTAGGGTTAGGGTACGGGTTAGGGTTAGGGTACGGGTTAGGGTTAGGGTTAGGGTTAGGGTTAGGTTAGGAAAGGGTTAGGGTTAGGGTTAGCGTTAGGGTTAGGGTACGGATTAGGGTTAGTGTTAGGGTACGGGTTAGGGTTAGGGTTAGGGTTAAGGTTAGGGTTAGGGTTTAGGGGTTAGTGTTAGGGTTAGGGTTAGGGTGGTAGGGTACGGTTTAGGGTTAGGGTTAGGGGTGTGGGGTTAGTGTTAGGGTTAGGGTTAGGGTTAGGGTACGGGTTAGGGTACGGTTTAGGGTTAGGGCACGGGTTAGGGTTAGGGTTAGGGTTAGGGTTAGCGTTAGGGAACGGGTTAGGGTTATGGTACGGGTTAGGGTACGGTTTAGTGTTAGGGTACGGGTTAGGGTTAGGGTTAGGGGTTAGGCTTAGGGTTAGGGTTAGGGTTAGGGTTAGGGTTAGGGTACGGGTTAGGTTTAGGGTTAGGTTTAGGGTCAGGTTTAGGGGTTAGTGTTAGGGTTAGGGTTAGGTTACGGGTTAGGGTTAGTGTACGGGTTAGGTTTAGGGTACGGGTTAGGGTTAGGGATAGGGTACGTGTTAGGGTTACGGTTAGGGTATGTGTTAGGGTTAGGGTTAGGGTTAGGGTTAGGGTTAGAAGTTAGGGTTAGCTATAGGGTTAGGGTTAGGTTTAGGGTACGGGTTAGGGTACGGGTTAGGTTAGGTTTAGGGTTAGGATATGTTTTAGGTTTAGGGTTAGGGTACGTTTTAGGGTTAGGGTTAGGGTACAGGTTAGGGTTAGGGTACTGTTTAGGGTTAGGTTTAGGTTTAGGGTTAGGGTACGGGTTAGGGTTAGGGTTAGGGTTAGGGTACAGGTTAGGGTTAGGTTTAGGGTTAGGGTTAGGTTTCGGGTTAGGGTTAGGGTTAGGGTTAGGATTAAGGTTCGGGGTAGGGTTAGGGTTAGGGTACGGGTTAGGTTTAGGGTTAGGGTACGGGTTAGGGTTAGGGTTACGGTTAGGGTTAGGGGTGAGGGGTTAGTGTTAGGGTTAGGGTTAGGGTTAGGGTTAGGGTTAGGGTTAGGTTATGGGTTAGGGTACGGCTTAGGGTTAGGGCACAGGTTAGTGTTAGCGATAGTGTTAGGGTTAGGGTTAGGGTACAGGTTAGGGTTAGGTTTAGGGTTAGGGTTAGGTTTCGGGTTAGGGTTAGAGTTAGGGTTAGGATTAAGGTTCGGGGTAGGGTTAGGGTTAGGGTACGGGTTAGGGTTAGGGTACGGGTTAGGGTTAGGTTTAGGGTACGGGTTAGGGTACGGGTTAGGGTTAGGGTTAGGGTACGTGTTAGGGTTAGGGTTAGGGTTAGCGTTAGGGTTAGGGTTAGAGGTTAGGGTTAGGGATAGGTTTAGGGTTAGGATTAGGCTACGGGTTAGGGTTCAGGTTCGGGTGAGTGTTAGGGTTAGGGTATGCGTTAGAGTTAGGGTTAGGGTAAGTTTTAGGGTTAGGGTACGTTTTAGGGTTAGGATTATTGTTAGGGTATGGGTTAGGGTTAGGGTACGGGTTAGGGTTAGGTTTAGGGTACGGGTTAGGTTTAGGATACTGTTTAGGGTTAGGGTTAGGTTCAGGGTTAGGGTACGTGTTAGGGTTAGGATTAGGGTACGGGCTAGGGTTAGGGATAGGGTTAGGGTTAGGGTACGGGTTAGGGTTAGGTTTAGGGTACGGGTTAGGGTACGGGTTAGGGTTAGGGTACGGGTTAGGTTTAGGGTTAGGGTTAGGGTTAGGGTTAGTGTTAGGGTTAGGGTACGGGTTAGGGTTAGGGTTAGGGGACGGGTTAGGGTTAGGGTTAGAGTTAGGGTTAGGGTACGGGTTATGGTTAGGGTTAGGTTTAGGGTTAGGGTTAGGGTTAGGGTACGGGTTAGGGTTAGGGTTAGGTTTAGGGTTAGGTTTAGGGTACGGGTTAAGGTTAGGGTACGGGTTAGGGTTAGGGTTAGGGTTAGGTTTAGGGTTAGGGTTAGGGTTAGGAAAGTGTTAGGGTTAGGGTTAGCGTTAGGGTTAGGTTACGGGTTAGGGTTAGGGTTAGTGTTAGGGTTAGGGTACGGGTTAGGGTTAGGGTACGGGTTAGGATTAGGGTTAGGGTTAGGGATAGGGTACCGGTTAGGGTTAGGGTTAGGGTTAGGGTTAGGGTCAGGTTTAGGGGTTAGGGTTAGGGTTAAGGTTAGGGTTAGGGTTAGGGTTAGGGTACGTGTTAGGGTTAGGGTTAGGTATGGGTTAGGGTTTGGGTACTGGTTAAGGTTAGGGTTAGGGTTAGGGTTAGCATTAGGGTATGGGTTAGGGTTAGGGTTAGTGTACTGGTTAGGGTTAGGGTACGGGTTAGGGTTAGGGTACGGTTTAGGGTTAGGGTTAGGGAACGTGTTAGAGTTAGGGTTAGGGGTTAGGGTTAGGGTTAGGGTTAGGGTACGGGTTAGGTTTAGGGTTAGGGTTAGGGTTAGGGTTAGTGTTAGGGTTAGGGTACGGGTTAGGGTTAGGGTTATGGTACGGGTTAGGGTTAGGTTTAGGGTTAGGGTTAGGGTTAGGGTACGGGTTAGGTTTAGGGTTAGGGTACGGGTTAGGTTTAGGGTTAGGTTACGGGTTAGGGTTAGGGTATGTGTTAGGGTTAGCGTTAGGGTTAGGGTTAGGGTTAGGGTTAGGTTTAGGGTACGGGTTAGGTTAGGGTTAGGGTACGGGTTAGGGTTAGGGTACGGGTTAGGGTTAGGGTACGGGTTAGGGTTAGGGTACGGGTTAGGGTTAGGGTTAGGTTTAGGGTACGGGTTAGGGTTAGGGTACGGGTTAGGGTTAGAGTTAGGGTACGGGTTAGGGTTAGGGTTAGGGGTTAGGGTTAGGGTTAGGGTTAGGGTTAGCGTACGGGTTAGGGTTAGGGTTAGGTTTAGGATTAGGGTTATGGTACGGGTTAGGGTTAGTGTACGGGTTAGTGTTAGGGTACGGGTTAGGGTTAGGGTACGGGTTAGGGTTAGGGTTAGGGTTAGGGTACGGGTTAGGGTTAGGGTTAGGGTTAGGGTTAGGGTTAGGGTTAGCGTACGGGTTAGGGTTAGGGTTAGGTTTAGGGTTAGGGTTAGCGTACGGGTTAGGGTTAGGGTACGGTTTAGGGTACGGGTTAGGGTACGGGTTAGGGTTAGGGCACGGGTTAGTGTTAGGGTTAGGGTTAGGGTTAGCGTTAGGGTACGGTTTAGGGTTAGGGTACGGGTTAGGGTACGGGTTAGGGTTTGGGTACGGGTTAGGGTTAGGGTTAGGGTTAGGGTTAGGGTACCGGTTAGGGTTAGGGTACGGGTTAGGGTTAGGGTTAGGGTTAGGTAAGGAAAGGGTTAGGGTTAGGGTTAGCGTTAGGGTTAGTGTACGGATTAGGGTTAGTGTTAGGGTACGTGTTAGGGTTAGGGTTATGGTTAAGGTTAGGGTTAGGGTTTAGGGATTAGTGTTAGGGTTAGTGTTAGGGTTAGGGTACGGGTTAGGGTTAGGGTTAGGGGTTAGGGGTTAGTGTTAGGGTTAGGGTACGGGTTAGGGTACGGGTTAGGGTACGGGTTAGAGTTAGGGCACGGGTTAGTGTTAGGGTTAGGGTTAGGGTTAGCGTTAAGGTACAGGTTAGGGTTAGGGTACGGGTTAGGGTACGGGTTTGGGTTAGGTTACTGGTTAGGGTTAGGGTTAGGGGTTATGGTTAGGGTTAGGGTTAGGGTTAGGTTTAGGGTACGGGTTAGGTTTAGGGTTAGGTTTAGGGTTAGGGTTAGGGTACGGGTTAAGGTTAGGGTTAGGGTACGTGTTAGGGTTAGGGTTAGGGTTAGGGTTAGGGTTAGAGGTTAGGGTTAGGGATAGGGTTAGGGTTAGGATTAGGGTACGGCTTAGGGTACGGGTTAGGGTTAGGTTTAGGGTTAGGATATGGGTTAGGGTTAGGGTTAGGGTACGTTTTAGGGTTAGGGCTAGGGTACGGGTTAGGGTTAGGGTACTGTTTAGGGTTAGGTTTAGGTTTAGGGTTAGGGTACGGGTTAGCGTTAGGGTTAGGGTACGGGTTAGGTTTAGGGTACGGGTTAGGGTTAGGGTACGGGTTAGGGTACAGGTTAGGTTTAGGGTACGGGTTAGGTTTAGGGTTAGGGTTAGGGTAGGGTTTAGGGTTAGGTTTACGGTTAGGGTTAGGGTTAGGGTACGGGTTATGGTTAGGGTTAGGTTTAGGGTTAGTGTTAGGGTTAGGGTACGGGTTAGGGTTAGGAAAGGGTTAGGGTTAGGGTTAGCGTTATGGTTAGGGTACGGGTTAGGTTTAGGTTTAGGGTACGGTTTAGGGTTAGGGTTAGGGTTAGGGTTAGGTGTGAGGGGTTAGTGTTAGGGTTAGGGTTAGGGTTAGGGTTAGGGTTAGGATATGGGTTAGGGTACGGCTTAGGGTTAGGGCACGGGTTAGTGTTAGGGATAGTGTTAGGGTTAGGGTTAGGGTACAGATTAGGGTTAGGGTTAGGGTTAGGGTTAGGGTTAGGTTTCGGGTTAGTGTTAGGGTTAGGCTTAGGATTAAGGTACGGTGTAGGGTTAGGGTTAGGGTACGGGTTAGGGTTAGGGTACGGGTTATGGTTAGGTTTAGGGTACGGGTTAGGTTTAGGGTTAGGGTACGTGTTAAGGTTAGGGTTAGGGTTAGCGTTAGGGTTAGGGTTAGAGGTTAGGGTTAGGGATAGTTTTAGGGTTAGGATTAGGGTACGGGTTAGGGTTCAGGTTCGGGTGAGTGTTAGGGTTAGGGTATGGGTTAGAGTTAGGGTTAGGGTAAGTTTTAGGGTTAGGGTACGTTTTAGGGTTAGGATTAGTGTTAGGGTACGGGTTAGGGTTAGGGTACGGGTTAGTGTTAGGGTTAGGGTACGGGTTAGGTTTAGGATACAGTTTAGGGTTAGGGTTAGGTTTAGGGTTAGGGTACGTGTTAGGGTTAGGGTTAGGGTACGGGCTAGGGTTAGGGATAGGTTTAGGGTTAGGGTACGGGTTAGGGTTAGGTTTAGGGTACGGGTTAGGGTACGGGTTAGGGTTAGGGTACGGGTTAGGTTTAGGGTTAGGGTTAGGGTTAGTGTTAGGGTTAGGGTACGGGTTAGGTTTAGGGTTAGGGGACGGGTTAGGGTTAGGTTTAGGGTTAGGGTTAGTGTACGGGTTATGGTTAGGGTTAGGTTTAGGGTTAGGGTTAGGGTTAGGGTACGGGTTAGGGTTAGGGTTAGGGTACGGGTTAGGGTTAGGGTACGAGTTAGGGTTAGGGTTAAGGTTAGGGTTAGCGTTAGGGTACGGGTTAGGGTTAGGGTTAGGGTTAGGGTACAGGTTAGTGTTAGGGTTAGGGTATGGGTTAGGGTTAGGGTACGGGTTAGGATTAGGGTTAGGGGTTAGGGTAAGGGTTAGGTTTAGGGTTACGGTTAGGGTACAGGTTAGGGTTAGGGTTAGGGTTAAATTTAGGGTACGTGTTAGGGTTAGGGTTAGGGTTAGGGTACGGGTTAGGGTTAGGGTACGGGTTAGGGTAAGGGTACGGGTTAGTGTTAGGGTTAGGGTACGTGTTAGGGTTAGGGTTAGGGGTTAGGGTTAGGGTTAGGGTACGTGTTAGGGTTAGGGTACGGGTTAGGGTATGTGTTAGGGTTAGGGTACGGGTTAGGGTTAGGGTTAGTTGTTAGGGTTAGGGTTAGGGTTAGGGTTAGGGTTAGGGTTAGTGTACGGGTTAGGGATAGGGTACGGGTTAGGGTTAGGGTTAGTGTTTGGGTTAGGGTTAGGGTTAGCGTACAGGTTAGGGTTAGGGTTAGGCTGAGGGTTAGGGTTAGGGTACGGGTTAGGTTTAGGGTACGAGTTAGGGTTAGGGTTACGGTTAGGGTACGGTTTAGGGTTCGGGTTAGGGTGCGGGTTAGTGTACGGGTTAGGGTTAGGGTTGGGGTTAGGGTTCGGTTACGGGTTAGGGTTAGGTTTAGGGTTAGGGTTAGGGTACGTGGTAGGGTTAGAGTTAGGGTACAGGTTAGGGTTAGGGTACGGGTTAGGGTTAGGGTTAGGGTTAGGGTACGGTTAGGGTTAGGGTTAGGGTACGTGTTAGGGTTATGGTTAGGCTTAGGGTTAGGGTTAGGGTTAAGGGTTAGTGTTAGGGTTAGGGTAAGGGTTAGGGATAGGGTACGGGTTAGGGTACGGGTTAGGGTTAGGGTTAGAGATAGGGTACGGGTTAGGGTTAGGATTAGGGTACGGTTTAGGGTTAGAGTACGGTTTAGGGTTAGGGTTAGGGTTAGGGTACGGGTTAGGGTTAGGGTACGGGTTAGGGTTCGGGTTAGGGTACGGGTTAGTGTTAGGGTTAGGGTACGGGTTACAGTTAGGATTAGGGTTAGGGTTAGGGTTAGGGTTAGGGTACGGGTTAGGTTTAGGGTTAGGGTCAGGTTTAGGGGTTAGGGTTAGTGTTAGGGCTAGGGTACGGGTTAGGTTTAGTGTACGGGTTAGGTTTAGGTTACGGGTTAGGGTTAGGGATAGGGTACGGGTTAGTGTTAGGGTTAGGGTACGTGTTAGGGTTAGGGTTAGGGTTAGGGTTCGGGTTATGGTTAGGGATAGAGGTTAGGGTTACGGATAGGGTTAGGGTTAGGATTAGGGTACGGGTTAGGGTACGGGTTAGGGTTAGGTTTAGGGTTAGGGTATGGATTAGGGTTAGGTTTAGGGTACGTTTTAGGGTTAGGGTTAGGGTACAGGTTAGGGTTAGGGTACTGTTTAGGGTTAGGGTTAGGTTTAGGGTTAGGGTACGGGTTAGGGTTAGGGCACGGGTTAGTGTTAGGGATAGGGTTAGGGTTAGGGTTAGGATACGGGTTAGGGTTAGTGTTAGAGTTAGGGTTAGGGGTCAGGGTTAGGGGTTTGGGTTAGGGTTAGGGTTAGGGTACGGGTTAGGGTTAGGGTTAGGTTACGGATTAGGGTTAGGGTACTGGTTAAGGTTAGGGTTAGGGTTAGGGTTAGCGTTAGGGTACGGGTTAGGGTTAGGTTTAGGGTACTGGTTAGGGTTAGGGTACGGGTTAGGGTTAGGGTACGGGTTAGGTTTAGGGTTAGGGTACGTGTTAGGGTTAGGGTTAGGGGTTAGGGTTTAGTGTTAGGGTTAGGGTACGGGTTAGGGTTAGGGTACGAGTTAGGGTTAGGGTTAGGTTTAGGGTACGGGTTAGGTTAGGGTTAGGGTACGGGTTAGGGTTAGGGTTCGGGTTAGGGTTAGGGTATGGGTTAGGGTTTGGGTACGGGTTAGGTTTAGGGTTAGGGTTAGGGTACGGGTTAGGGTTAGGGTACGGGTTAGGGTTAGAGTTAGGGTACGGGTTAGGGTACGGTTTAGGGGTTAGGGTTAGGGTTAGGGTTAGGGTTAGGTTTAGTGTACGGGTTAGGGTTAGGGTACGGGTTAGGGTTAGGGTTAGGGTTAGCGTACAGGTTAGGGTTAGGGTTAGGTTTAGGATTAGGGTTATGGTACGGGTTAGGGTTAGTGTACTGGTTAGGGTTAGGGTACGGGTTAGGGTTAGGGTACGGGTTAGGGTTAGGGTTAGGTTTAGGGTTAGGGTTAGGGTTAGCGTACGGGTTAGGGTTAGGGTTAGGTTTAGGGTTAGGGTTAGGGTACGGGTTAGGGTTAGGGTACGGGTTAGGGTACGGTTTAGGGTACGGGTTAGGGTTAGGGCACGGGTTAGTGTTAGGGTTAGGGTTAGGGTTAGCGTTAGGGTACGGGTTAGGGTTAGGGTACGGTTTAGGGTACGGGTTAGGGTTAGGGTACGGGTTAGGGTTAGGGTACGGGTTAGAGTTAGGGTTAGGGTATGTGTTAGGGTTAGGGTTAGGGTTAGGGTTAGGGTTAGGGTTAGGGTACCGGTTAGGGTTAGGGTACGGGTTAGGGTTAGGGTTAGGGTTAGGTAAGGAAAGGGTTAGGGTTAGGGTTAGCGTTAGGGTTAGTGTACGGATTAGGGTTAATGTTAGGGTACGTGTTAGGGTTAGGGTTAGGGCACAGGTTAGTGTTAGGGATAGTGTTAGGGTTAGGGTTAGGGTACAGGTTAGGGTTAGGTTTAGGGTTAGGGTTAGGTTTCGGGTTAGGGTTAGGGTTAGGGTTAGGATTAAGGTTCGGGGTAGGGATAGGGTTAGGGTACGGGTTAGGGTTAGGGTACGGGTTAGGGTTAGGTTTAGGGTACGGGTTAGGGTACGGGTTAGGGTTAGGGTTAGGGTACGTGTTAGGGTTAGGGTTAGGGTTAGCGTTAGGGTTAGGGTTAGAGGTTAGGGTTAGGGATAGGTTTAGGGTTAGGATTAGGCTACGGGTTAGGGTTCAGGTTCGGGTGAGTGTTAGGGTTAGGGTATGGGTTAGAGTTAGGGTTAGGGTAAGTTTTAGGGTTAGGGTACGTTTTAGGGTTAGGATTAGTGTTAGGGTGTGGGTTAGGGTTAGGGTACGGGTTAGGGTTAGGTTTAGGGTACGGGTTAGGTTTAGGATACTGTTTAGGGTTAGGGTTAGGTTCAGGGTTAGGGTACGTGTTAGGGTTAGGGTTAGGGTACGGGCTAGGGTTAGGGATAGGGTTAGGGTTAGGGTACGGGTTAGGGTTAGGTTTAGGGTACTTGTTAGGGTACGGGTTAGGGTTAGGGTACGGGTTAGGTTTAGGGTTAGGGTTAGGGTTAGGGTTAGTGTTAGGGTTAGGGTACGGGTTAGGGTTAGGGTTAGGGGACGGGTTAGGGTTAGGGTTAGGGTTAGGGTTAGGGTTAGGGTACGGGTTAGGGTACGGGTTAGAGTTAGGGCACGGGTTAGTGTTAGGGTTAGGGTTAGGGTTAGCATTAAGGTACGGGTTAGGGTTAGGGTACGGGTTAGGGTACGGGTTAGGGTTAGGTTACTGGTTAGGGTTAGGGTTAGGGGTTAGGGTTAGGGTTAGGGTTAGGGTTAGGTTTAGGGTACGGATTAGGTTTAGGGTTAGGTTTAGGGTCAGGGTTAGGGGTTAGGGTTAGGGTTAGGGTTAGGTTACGGGTTAGGGTTAGTGTACGGGTTAGGTTTAGGGTACGGGTTAGGGTTAGGGATAGGGTACGGGTTAGGGTTAGGGTTAGGGTTAGGGTACGTGTTAGGGTTAGGGTTAGGGTTAGGGTTAGAGGTTAGGGTTAGGGATAGGGTTAGGGTTAGGATTAGGGTACGGGTTAGGGTACGGGTTAGGGTTAGGTTTAGGGTTAGGATATGGGTTAGGGTTAGGGTTAGGGTACGTTTTAGGGTTAGGGTTAGGGTACGGGTTAGGGTTAGGGTACTGTTTAGGGTTAGGTTTAGGTTTAGGGTTAGGGTACGGGTTAGGGTTAGGGTTAGGGTACGGGTTAGGTTTAGGGTACGGGTTAGGGTTAGGGTACGGGTTAGGGTACAGGTTAGGTTTAGGGTACGGGTTAAGTTTAGGGTTAGGGTTAGGGTAGGGTTTAGGGTTAGGGTTACGGTTAGGGTTAGGGTTAGGGTACGGGTTATGGTTAGGGTTAGGTTTAGGGTTAGTGTTAGGGTTAGGGTACGGGTTAGGGTTAGGAAAGGGTTAGGGTTAGGGTTAGCGTTATGGTTAGGGTACGGGTTAGGTTTAGGGTTAGGGTACGGGTTAGGGTTAGGGTTACGGTTAGGGTTAGGGGTGAGGGGTTAGTGTTAGGGTTAGGGTTAGGGTTAGGGTTAGGGTTAGGGTTAGGTTATGGGTAGGGTACGGCATTTGGTTAGGGCACAGGTTAGTGTTAGGGATAGTGTTAGGGTTAGGGTTAGGGTACAGGTTAGGGTTAGGTTTAGGGTTAGGGTTAGGTTTCGGGTTAGGGTTAGGGTTAGGGTTAGGATTAAGGTTCGGGGTAGGGTTAGGGTTAGGGTACGGGTTAGGTTTAGGGTTAGGGTACGGGTTAGGGTTAGGGTTACGGTTAGGGTTAGGGGTGAGGGGTTAGTGTTAGGGTTAGGGTTAGGGTTAGGGTTAGGGTTAGGGTTAGGTTATGGGTTAGGGTACGGCTTAGGGTTAGGGCACAGGTTAGTGTTAGCGATAGTGTTAGGGTTAGGGTTAGGGTACAGGTTAGGGTTAGGTTTAGGGTTAGGGTTAGGTTTCGGGTTAGGGTTAGGGTTAGGGTTAGGATTAAGGTTCGGGGTAGGGTTAGGGTTAGGGTACGGGTTAGGGTTAGGGTACGGGTTAGGGTTAGGTTTAGGGTACGGGTTAGGGTACGGGTTAGGGTTAGGGTTAGGGTACGTGTTAGGGTTAGGGTTAGGGTTAGCGTTAGGGTTAGGGTTAGAGGTTAGGGTTAGGGATAGGTTTAGGGTTAGGATTAGGCTACGGGTTAGGGTTCAGGTTCGGGTGAGTGTTAGGGTTAGGGTATGGGTTAGAGTTAGGGTTAGGGTAAGTTTTAGGGTTAGGGTACGTTTTAGGGTTAGGATTAGTGTTAGGGTATGGGTTAGGGTTAGGGTACGGGTTAGGGTTAGGTTTAGGGTACGGGTTAGGTTTAGGATACTGTTTAGGGTTAGGGTTAGGTTCAGGGTTAGGGTACGTGTTAGGGTTAGGGTTAGGGTACGGGCTAGGGTTAGGGATAGGGTTAGGGTTAGGGTACGGGTTAGGGTTAGGTTTAGGGTACGGGTTAGGGTACGGGTTAGGGTTAGGGTACGGGTTAGGTTTAGGGTTAGGGTTAGGGTTAGGGTTAGTGTTAGGGTTAGGGTACGGGTTAGGGTTAGGGTTAGGGGACGGGTTAGGGTTAGGGTTAGAGTTAGGGTTAGGGTACGGGTTATGGTTAGGGTTAGGTTTAGGGTTAGGGTTAGGGTTAGGGTACGGGTTAGGGTTAGGGTTAGGTTTAGGGTTAGGTTTAGGGTACGGGTTAAGGTTAGGGTACGGGTTAGGGTTAGGGTTAGGGTTAGGTTTAGGGTTAGGGTTAGGGATAGGAAAGTGTTAGGGTTAGAGTTAGCGTTAGGGTTAGGTTACGGGTTAGGGTTAGGGTTAGTGTTAGGGTTAGGGTACGGGTTAGGGTTAGGGTACGGGTTAGGATTAGGGTTAGGTTTAGGGATAGGGTACCGGTTAGGGTTAGGGTTAGGGTTAGGGTTAGGGTCAGGTTTAGGGGTTAGGGTTAGGGTTAATGTTAGGGTTAGGGTTAGGGTTAGGGTACGTGTTAGGGTTAGGGTTAGGTATGGGTTAGGGTTTGGGTACTGGTTAAGGTTAGGGTTAGGGTTAGGGTTAGCATTAGGGTATGGGTTAGGGTTAGGGTTAGTGTACTGGTTAGGGTTAGGGTACGGGTTAGGGTTAGGGTACGGTTTAGGGTTAGGGTTAGGGAACGTGTTAGAGTTAGGGTTAGGGGTTAGGGTTAGGGTTAGGGTTAGGGTACGGGTTAGGTTTAGGTTTAGGGTTAGGGTTAGGGTTAGTGTTAGGGTTAGGGTACGGGTTAGGGTTAGGGTTATGGTACGGGTTAGGGTTAGGTTTAGGGTTAGGGTTAGGGTTAGGGTACGGGTTAGGTTTAGGGTTAGGGTACGGGTTAGGTTTAGGGTTACGTTACGGGTTAGGGTTAGGGTATGGGTTAGGGTTAGCGTTAGGGTTAGGGTTAGGGTTAGGGTTAGGTTTAGGGTACGGGTTAGGTTAGGGTTAGGGTACGGGTTAGGGTTAGGGTACGGGTTAGGGTTAGGGTACGGGTTAGGGTTAGGGTACGGGTTAGGGTTAGGGTTAGGTTTAGGGTACGGGTTAGGGTTAGGGTACGGGTTAGGGTTAGAGTTAGGGTACGGGTTAGGGTTAGGGTTAGGGGTTAGGGTTAGGGTTAGGGTTAGGGTTAGCGTACGGGTTAGGGTTAGGGTTAGGTTTAGGATTAGGGTTATGGTACGGGTTAGGGTTAGTGTACGGGTTAGTGTTAGTGTACGGGTTAGGGTTAGGGTACGGGTTAGGGTTAGGGTTAGGGTTAGGGTACGGGTTAGGGTTAGGGTTAGGGTTAGGGTTAGGGTTAGGGTTAGCGTACGGGTTAGGGTTAGGGTTAGGTTTAGGGTTAGGGTTAGCGTACGGGTTAGGGTTAGGGTACGGTTTAGGGTACGGGTTAGGGTACGGGTTAGGGTTAGGGCACGGGTTAGTGTTAGGGTTAGGGTTAGGGTTAGCGTTAGGGTACGGTTTAGGGTTAGGGTACGGGTTAGGGTACGGGTTAGGGTTTGGGTACGGGTTAGGGTTAGGGTTAGGGTTAGGGTTAGGGTACCGGTTAGGGTTAGGGTACGGGTTAGGGTTAGGGTTAGGGTTAGGTAAGGAAAGGGTTAGGGTTAGGGTTAGCGTTAGGGTTAGTGTACGGATTAGGGTTAGTGTTAGGGTACGTGTTAGGGTTAGGGTTATGGTTAAGGTTAGGGTTAGGGTTTAGGGATTAGTGTTAGGGTTAGTGTTAGGGTTAGGGTACGGGTTAGGGTTAGGGTTAGAGGTTAGGGGTTAGTGTTAGGGTTAGGGTACGGGTTAGGGTACGGGTTAGGGTACGGGTTAGAGTTAGGGAACGGGTTAGTGTTAGGGTTAGGGTTAGGGTTAGCGTTAAGGTACAGGTTAGGGTTAGGGTACGGGTTAGGGTACGGGTTTGGGTTAGGTTACTGGTTAGGGTTAGGGTTAGGGGTTATGGTTAGGGTTAGGGTTAGGGTTAGGTTTAGGGTACGGGTTAGGTTTAGGGTTAGGTTTAGGGTTAGGGTTAGGGTACGGGTTAAGGTTAGGGTTAGGGTACGTGTTAGGGTTAGGGTTAGGGTTAGGGTTAGGGTTAGAGGTTAGGGTTAGGGATAGGGTTAGGGTTAGGATTAGGGTACGGCTTAGGGTACGGGTTAGGGTTAGGTTTAGGGTTAGGATATGGGTTAGGGTTAGGGTTAGGGTACGTTTTAGGGTTAGGGCTAGGGTACGGGTTAGGGTTAGGGTACTGTTTAGGGTTAGGTTTAGGTTTAGGGTTAGGGTACGGGTTAGCGTTAGGGTTAGGATACGGGTTAGGTTTAGGGTACGGGTTAGGGTTAGGGTACGGGTTAGGGTACAGGTTAGGTTTAGGGTACGGGTTAGGTTTAGGGTTAGGGTTAGGGTAGGGTTTAGGGTTAGGTTTACGGTTAGGGTTAGGGTTAGGGTACGGGTTATGGTTAGGGTTAGGTTTAGGGTTAGTGTTAGGGTTAGGGTACGGGTTAGGGTTAGGAAAGGGTTAGGGTTAGGGTTAGCGTTATGGTTAGGGTACGGGTTAGGTTTAGGGTTAGGGTACGGTTTAGGGTTAGGGTTAGGGTTAGGGTTAGGTGTGAGGGGTTAGTGTTAGGGTTAGGGTTAGGGTTAGGGTTAGGGTTAGGGTATGGGTTAGGGTACGGCTTAGGGTTAGGGCACGGGTTAGTGTTAGGGATAGTGTTAGGGTTAGGGTTAGGGTACAGATTAGGGTTAGGGATAGGGTTAGGGTTAGGGTTAGGTTTCGGGTTAGTGTTAGGGTTAGGCTTAGGATTAAGGTACGGGGTAGGGTTAGGGTTAGGGTACGGGTTAGGGTTAGGGTACGGGTTATGGTTAGGTTTAGGGTACGGGTTAGGGTACGGGTTAGGTTTAGGGTTAGGGTACGTGTTAAGGTTAGGGTTAGGGTTAGCGTTAGGGTTAGGGTTAGAGGTTAGGGTTAGGGATAGTTTTAGGGTTAGGATTAGGGTACGGGTTAGGGTTCAGGTTCGGGTGAGTGTTAGGGTTAGGGTATGGGTTAGAGTTAGGGTTAGGGTAAGTTTTAGGGTTAGGGGGTACGTTTTAGGGTTAGGATTAGTGTTAGGGTACGGGTTAGGGTTAGGGTACGGGTTAGTGTTAGGGTTAGGGTACGGGTTAGGTTTAGGATACAGTTTAGGGTTAGGGTTAGGTTTAGGGTTAGGGTACGTGTTAGGGTTAGGGTTAGGGTACGGGCTAGGGTTAGGGATAGGTTTAGGGTTAGGGTACGGGTTAGGGTTAGGTTTAGGGTACGGGTTAGGGTACGGGTTAGGGTTAGGGTACGGGTTAGGTTTAGGGTTAGGGTTAGGGTTAGTGTTAGGGTTAGGGTACGGGTTAGGTTTAGGGTTAGGGGACGGGTTAGGGTTAGGTTTAGGGTTAGGGTTAGTGTACGGGTTATGGTTAGGGTTAGGTTTAGGGTTAGGGTTAGGGTTAGGGTACGGGTTAGGGTTAGGGTTAGGGTACGGGTTAGGGTTAGGGTACGGGTTAGGGTTAGGGTTAAGGTTAGGGTTAGCGTTAGGGTACGGGTTAGGGTTAGGGTTAGGGTTAGGGTTAGGGTACAGGTTAGTGTTAGGGTTAGGGTACGGGTTAGGGTTAGGGTACGGGTTAGGATTAGGGTTAGGGGTTAGGGTAAGGGTTAGGGTTAGGGTTACGGTTAGGGTACAGGTTAGGGTTAGGGTTAGGGTTAAATTTAGGGTACGTGTTAGGGTTAGGGTTAGGGTTAGGGTACGGGTTAGGGTTAGGTTACGGGTTAGGGTAAGGGTACGGGTTAGTGTTAGGGTTAGGGTACGTGTTAGGGTTAGGGTTAGGGGTTAGGGTTAGGGTTAGGGTACGTGTTAGGGTTAGGGTACGGGTTAGGGTATGTGTTAGGGTTAGGGTACGGGTTAGGGTTAGGGTTAGTTGTTAGGGTTAGGGTTAGGGTTAGGGTTAGGGTTAGGGTTAGTGTACGGGTTAGGGATAGGGTACGGGTTAGGGTTAGGGTTAGTGTTTGGGTTAGGGTTAGGGTTAGCGTACGGGTTAGGGTTAGGGTTAGGCTGAGGGTTAGGGTTAGGGTACGGGTGAGGGTTAGGGTACGAGTTAGGGTTAGGGTTAGGGTTAGGGTTACGGTTAGGGTACGGTTTAGGGTTCGGGTTAGGGTGCGGGTTAGTGTACGGGTTAGGGTTAGGGTTGGGGTTAGGGTTCGGTTACGGGTTAGGGTTAGGTTTAGGGTTAGGGTTAGGGTACGTGGTAGGGTTAGAGTTAGGGTACAGGTTAGGGTTAGGGTACGGGTTAGGGTACGGGTTAGGGTTAGGGTACGGTTAGGGTTAGGGTTAGGGTTAGGGTACGTGTTAGGGTTATGGTTAGGCTTAGGGTTAGGGTTAGGGTTAAGGGTTAGTGTTAGGGTTAGGGTAAGGGTTAGGGATAGGGTACGGGTTAGGGTACGGGTTAGGGTTAGGGTTAGAGATAGGGTACGGGTTAGGGTTAGGATTAGGGTACGGTTTAGGGTTAGAGTACGGTTTAGGGTTAGGGTTAGGGTTAGGGTACGGGTTAGGGTTAGGGTACGGGTTAGGGTTCGGGTTAGGGTACGGGTTAGTGTTAGGGTTAGGGTACGGGTTACAGTTAGGATTAGGGTTAGGGTTAGGGTTAGGGTTAGGGTACGGGTTAGGTTTAGGGTTAGGGTCAGGTTTAGGGGTTAGGGTTAGTGTTAGGGCTAGGGTACGGGTTAGGTTTAGTGTACGGGTTAGGTTTAGGTTACGGGTTAGGGTTAGGGATAGGGTACGGGTTAGTGTTAGGGTTAGGGTACGTGTTAGGGTTAGGGTTAGGGTTAGGGTTCGGGTTATGGTTAGGGATAGAGGTTAGGGTTACGGATAGGGTTAGGGTTAAGATTAGGGTACGGGTTAGGGTACGGGTTAGGGTTAGGTTTAGGGTTAGGGTATGGATTAGGGTTAGGTTTAGGGTACGTTTTAGGGTTAGGGTTAGGGTACAGGTTAGGGTTAGGGTACTGTTTAGGGTTAGGGTTAGGTTTAGGTTTAGGGTACGGGTTAGGGTTAGGGCACGGGTTAGTGTTAGGGATAGGGTTAGGGTTAGGGTTAGGATACGGGTTAGGGTTAGTGTTAGAGTTAGGGTTAGGGGTCAGGGTTAGGGGTTTGGGTTAGGGTTAGGGTTAGGGTACGGGTTAGGGTTAGGGTTAGGTTACGGATTAGGGTTAGGGTACTGGTTAAGGTTAGGGTTAGGGTTAGGGTTAGCGTTAGGGTACGGGTTAGGGTTAGGTTTAGGGTACTGGTTAGGGTTAGGGTACGGGTTAGGGTTAGGGTACGGGTTAGGTTTAGGGTTAGGGTACGTGTTAGGGTTAGGGTTAGGGGTTAGGGTTTAGTGTTAGGGTTAGGGTACGGGTTAGGGTTAGGGTACGAGTTAGGGTTAGGGTTAGGGTTAGGGTATGGGTTAGGGTACGGCTTAGGGTTAGGGCACGGGTTAGTGTTAGGGATAGTGTTAGGGTTAGGGTTAGGGTACAGATTAGGGTTAGGGATAGGGTTAGGGTTAGGGTTAGGTTTCGGGTTAGTGTTAGGGTTAGGCTTAGGATTAAGGTACGGGGTAGGGTTAGGGTTAGGGTACGGGTTAGGGTTAGGGTACGGGTTATGGTTAGGTTTAGGGTACGGGTTAGGGTACGGGTTAGGTTTAGGGTTAGGGTACGTGTTAAGGTTAGGGTTAGGGTTAGCGTTAGGGTTAGGGTTAGAGGTTAGGGTTAGGGATAGTTTTAGGGTTAGGATTAGGGTACGGGTTAGGGTTCAGGTTCGGGTGAGTGTTAGGGTTAGGGTATGGGTTAGAGTTAGGGTTAGGGTAAGTTTTAGGGTTAGGGTACGTTTTAGGGTTAGGATTAGTGTTAGGGTACGGGTTAGGGTTAGGGTACGGGTTAGTGTTAGGGTTAGGGTACGGGTTAGGTTTAGGATACAGTTTAGGGTTAGGGTTAGGTTTAGGGTTAGGGTACGTGTTAGGGTTAGGGTTAGGGTACGGGCTAGGGTTAGGGATAGGTTTAGGGTTAGGGTACGGGTTAGGGTTAGGTTTAGGGTACGGGTTAGGGTACGGGTTAGGGTTAGGGTACGGGTTAGGTTTAGGGTTAGGGTTAGGGTTAGTGTTAGGGTTAGGGTACGGGTTAGGTTTAGGGTTAGGGGACGGGTTAGGGTTAGGTTTAGGGTTAGGGTTAGTGTACGGGTTATGGTTAGGGTTAGGTTTAGGGTTAGGGTTAGGGTTAGGGTACGGGTTAGGGTTAGGGTTAGGGTACGGGTTAGGGTTAGGGTACGGGTTAGGGTTAGGGTTAAGGTTAGGGTTAGCGTTAGGGTACGGGTTAGGGTTAGGGTTAGGGTTAGGGTTAGGGTACAGGTTAGTGTTAGGGTTAGGGTACGGGTTAGGGTTAGGGTACGGGTTAGGATTAGGGTTAGGGGTTAGGGTAAGGGTTAGGGTTAGGGTTACGGTTAGGGTACAGGTTAGGGTTAGGGTTAGGGTTAAATTTAGGGTACGTGTTAGGGTTAGGGTTAGGGTTAGGGTACGGGTTAGGGTTAGGTTACGGGTTAGGGTAAGGGTACGGGTTAGTGTTAGGGTTAGGGTACGTGTTAGGGTTAGGGTTAGGGGTTAGGGTTAGGGTTAGGGTACGTGTTAGGGTTAGGGTACGGGTTAGGGTATGTGTTAGGGTTAGGGTACGGGTTAGGGTTAGGGTTAGTTGTTAGGGTTAGGGTTAGGGTTAGGGTTAGGGTTAGGGTTAGTGTACGGGTTAGGGATAGGGTACGGGTTAGGGTTAGGGTTAGTGTTTGGGTTAGGGTTAGGGTTAGCGTACGGGTTAGGGTTAGGGTTAGGCTGAGGGTTAGGGTTAGGGTACGGGTGAGGGTTAGGGTACGAGTTAGGGTTAGGGTTAGGGTTAGGGTTACGGTTAGGGTACGGTTTAGGGTTCGGGTTAGGGTGCGGGTTAGTGTACGGGTTAGGGTTAGGGTTGGGGTTAGGGTTCGGTTACGGGTTAGGGTTAGGTTTAGGGTTAGGGTTAGGGTACGTGGTAGGGTTAGAGTTAGGGTACAGGTTAGGGTTAGGGTACGGGTTAGGGTACGGGTTAGGGTTAGGGTACGGTTAGGGTTAGGGTTAGGGTTAGGGTACGTGTTAGGGTTATGGTTAGGCTTAGGGTTAGGGTTAGGGTTAAGGGTTAGTGTTAGGGTTAGGGTAAGGGTTAGGGATAGGGTACGGGTTAGGGTACGGGTTAGGGTTAGGGTTAGAGATAGGGTACGGGTTAGGGTTAGGATTAGGGTACGGTTTAGGGTTAGAGTACGGTTTAGGGTTAGGGTTAGGGTTAGGGTACGGGTTAGGGTTAGGGTACGGGTTAGGGTTCGGGTTAGGGTACGGGTTAGTGTTAGGGTTAGGGTACGGGTTACAGTTAGGATTAGGGTTAGGGTTAGGGTTAGGGTTAGGGTACGGGTTAGGTTTAGGGTTAGGGTCAGGTTTAGGGTTAGGGTTAGTGTTAGGGCTAGGGTACGGGTTAGGTTTAGTGTACGGGTTAGGTTTAGGTTACGGGTTAGGGTTAGGGATAGGGTACGGGTTAGTGTTAGGGTTAGGGTACGTGTTAGGGTTAGGGTTAGGGTTAGGGTTCGGGTTATGGTTAGGGATAGAGGTTAGGGTTACGGATAGGGTTAGGGTTAAGATTAGGGTACGGGTTAGGGTACGGGTTAGGGTTAGGTTTAGGGTTAGGGTATGGATTAGGGTTAGGTTTAGGGTACGTTTTAGGGTTAGGGTTAGGGTACAGGTTAGGGTTAGGGTACTGTTTAGGGTTAGGGTTAGGTTTAGGTTTAGGGTACGGGTTAGGGTTAGGGCACGGGTTAGTGTTAGGGATAGGGTTAGGGTTAGGGTTAGGATACGGGTTAGGGTTAGTGTTAGAGTTAGGGTTAGGGGTCAGGGTTAGGGGTTTGGGTTAGGGTTAGGGTTAGGGTACGGGTTAGGGTTAGGGTTAGGTTACGGATTAGGGTTAGGGTACTGGTTAAGGTTAGGGTTAGGGTTAGGGTTAGCGTTAGGGTACGGGTTAGGGTTAGGTTTAGGGTACTGGTTAGGGTTAGGGTACGGGTTAGGGTTAGGGTACGGGTTAGGTTTAGGGTTAGGGTACGTGTTAGGGTTAGGGTTAGGGGTTAGGGTTTAGTGTTAGGGTTAGGGTACGGGTTAGGGTTAGGGTACGAGTTAGGGTTAGGGTTAGGTTTAGGGTTAGGGTATGGGGTTAGGGTTAGGGTACAGGTTAGGGTTAGGGTTAGGGTACGTGTTAGGGTTAGGTTTAGGGGTTAGGGTTATGGTTAGGGCACGGGTTAGGGTTAGGGTAAGGGTTAGTGTTAGGGTTAGGTTTAGGTTAGGGTTAGGAAAGTGTTAGGGTTAGGGTTAGCGTTAGGGTTAGGGAACGGGTTAGGGTTAGGGTTAGGGTACGGGTTAGGGTTAGGGTTAGGTTTAGGGTTAGGGTACGGGTTAGGGTTAGGGTTAGGGGTTAGAGGTTAGTGTTAGGGTTAGGGAACGGGTTAGGGTTAGGGTTAGGGTACGGGTTAGGGTACGGGTTAGGGTTAGGGTAGTGTTTAGGTTTAGGGTTAGTTTTAGGGTTAGGGTACGGGTTAGGGTTAGGGTTAGGGTATGGGTTATGTTTAGGGTTAGGGTTAGGGTACGGGTTAGGGTTGGGGTTAGGGTACAGGTTAGGGTTAGGGTACGGGTTAGGTTTAGGGTTAGGGTTAGGGTTAGTGTTAGGGTTAGGGTACGGGTTAGGGTTAGGGTACGGGTTAGGGTTAGGGTACGGGTTAGGGTTAGGGTTAGGGTAGGGTTTAGGGTTAGGGTTATGGTTAGGGTTAGGGGACGGGTTATGGTTCGGGTTAGGTTTAGGGTTAGGGTACGGGTTAGGGTACGGGTTAGGGTTAGGGTTTGGGGTTAGGGATTAGTGTTAGGGTTAGGCTTAGGGTTAGGGTTAGGATACGGGTTAGGGTACGGGTTAGGGTTAGTGCACGGTTAGTGTTAGGTTTAGGGTTAGGGTTAGGGTTAGGGTACGGGTTAGGGTTAGGGTACAGGTTAGGGTACGGGTTAGGGTTAGGGTGTGGGTTAGGGTTAGGGTTAGGAATTAGGGTGAGGGTTAGGTTTAGGGTTAGGGTACGGGTTAGGGTTAGGGTTAGGGTTAGTGTTAGGTTCAGGTTTAGGGGTTAGGGGTAGGGTTAGGTTTAGGGTAAGGGTACGGGTTAGGGTTAGGGTACGGGTTAGGTTTAGGGTACGGGTTAGGGTTAGGTTTAGGGTTAGAGTACGGGTTAGGGTTAGGGTTAGGTTTAGTGTTAGGGTACGGGTTAGGGTGAGGGTTAGGTACGGGTTAGGGTTAGGGTACGGGTTAGGGTAAGGGTACGGGGTAGGTTTAGGGTTAGGGTACGTGTTAGGGTTAGGGTTAGGGTTTAGGGTTCGGGTTCGGGTTAGGGTACGGGTTAGGGGTAGTGTACGGGTTAGGGTTAGGGTTAGGGTACGGGTTAGGGTTAGGGTACGGGTTAGGGTTAGGGTTAGGTTTCGGGTTAGGGTTAGGGTTAGTGGTAGGTTAGGGTTAGGGTTAGGGTTAGGGTTAGTGTACGGGTTAGGGTTGGGGTACGGGTTAGGGTTAGGGTTAGGGTTAGGGTTAGGGTTAGGGTTAGGGTTAGCATATGGCTTAGGGTTAGGGTTAGGCTTAGGTTTAGGGTTAGGGTACGGGTTAGGGTTAGGGTACGGGTTACGGTTAAGGTTAAGGTTAGGTTTAGGATTAGGGGTAGGGTACGGTTTAGGTTTCGGGGTAGGGTTAGGGTTAGGGTTAGGTTACGGGTTAGGGTTAGGGTTAGGGTTAGGGTACGTGGTAGTGTTAGGTTTAGGTTACAGGTAAGGGTTAGGTTACGGGTTAGGGTTAGGGTTAGGGTACGGGTTAGGGTTAGGGTTAGGTTTAGGTTTAGGTTTAGGGTTAGGGTATGGGTTAGGGTTAGGGTTAGGGGTTAGGCTTAGGGTTTGGGTTAGGGTTAGGGTTAGGGTACGGGTTATGGTTAGTGTTAGGGTTAGGGTTAGGGTCAGGGTTAGGGGTTAGGGTTAGCGTTCGGGTTAGGGTACGTGTTAGGGTTAGGGTACGGCTTAGGCTTAGGGTACTGTTTAAGGATAGGGTTAGGGTTAGGGTTAGCGTTAGGGTACGGGTTAGGGTTAGGGTTAGGGGTTAGGGTTAGAGTTAGGGTTAGGGTACGGGTTAGGGTTAGGGTACGGGTTAGGGTTAGGGTTAGGTTTAGAGTTAGGGTACGGGTTAGGGTTAGGGTACAGTTTAGGGTTAGGGTTAGGGTACGGGTTAGGGTTAGGTTTAGGGGTTAGGTTTATGGTTAGGGCACGGGTTAGGGTTAGGGTACGGGTAACGGTTAGGGTTAGGGTTAGGGTTAGGGTTAGGGTACGGGTTAGGGTACGGGTTAGGGTAGGGTTTAGGGTACGGGTTAGGGTTAGGGTTAGGGTTAGGGTTAGGAGTTAGGGGTTAGTGTTAGGGTTAGGGTAAGGGTTAGAATTAGGGTTAGGGTATGGGTTAGGGTACGGGTTAGGTTTAGGGCACGGGTTAGTGTTAG
Source organism: Urocyon cinereoargenteus (assembly GCA_032313775.1). Lineage (NCBI taxonomy): Eukaryota > Metazoa > Chordata > Mammalia > Carnivora > Canidae > Urocyon > Urocyon cinereoargenteus. The sequence goes on along the minus strand of JAVLSZ010000198.1, from coordinate 127,199 downwards.
GGTTAGGGTTAGGGTTAGGGTTAGGGTACTGGTTAGGGTTAGGGTACGGGTTAGGGTTAGTGTTAGGGTTAGGATTAGGGTTAGGGTACGGGTTAGGTTTAGGGTAAGGGTTAGGGTTAGGGTACAGGTTAGGGTACGGGTTAGGGTTAGGGTAAGGGTCAGGTTACGGGTTAGGGTTAGGGTTAGTGTTAAGGTTAGGGTACGGGTTTAGGGTACGGGTTAGGGTTAGGGTTAGGTTTAGGGTACGGGTTAGGGTTAGGGCTAGGGTTAGGGTTAGGGTACGGGTTAGGGTACGGGTTAGGGTAGGGTTTAGGGTTAGGGTACGGGTTTTGGTTAGGGTTAGGGTTAGGGTTAGGGTGCGGTTTAGGGTTCGGGTTAGGGTTAGGGTTAGGGTTAGGGTACAGGTTAGGGTTAGGGTTAGGGTTAGGGTTATGTACGGGTTAGGGTTAGGGTTAGGGTTAGGATTAGGGTACGGCGTAGGGTTAGGGTTAGGGTTCGGGTTAGGCTTAGGGTACGGGTTAGGGTTAGGGTACGGTTTAGGGTTAGGGTTAGTGTTAGGGTTAGTGTTAGGGTTAGAGGTTAGGGTTAGGGATAGGGTTAGGTTTAGGATTAGGGTACGGGTTAGGGTACGGGTTAGGTTTAGGGTTAGGGTTAGGGTATGGGTTAGGGTTAGTGTTAGGGTATGTTTTAGGGTTAGGGTACGGTTTAGGGTTAGGGTTAGGGTTAAGGTACGGGTTAGGGTTAGTTATGGGTTAGGGTTAGGGTTAGGGTACGGGTTAGGTTTAGGGTACTCTTTTGCGTAAGGGTTAGGTTTAGGGTTAGTGAACGGGTTAGGGTTAGGGTTAGGGTACGGGTTAGGGTTAGGGTTAGGGTACGGATTAGGGTTAGGGTAAGGGTTAGGGTTAGGGTAAGGTTACGGGTTAGGGTTAGGGTTAGTTTTAGGGTTAGGGTTAGAGGTTAGGGTTAGGGATACGGTTAGGTTTAGGATTAGGGTACGGGTTAGGGTACGGTTTAAGGTTAGGGTTAGGGTATGGGTTAGGGTTAGGGTTAGGGTACGTTTTAGGGTTAGGGTACGGTTTAGGTATAGGGTTAGGGTTAATGTACGGGTTAGGGTTAGGGTACGGGTTAGGGTTAGGGTTAGGGTCCGGGTTAGGTTTAGGGTACTCTTTTGGGTTAGGGTTAGGTTTAGGGTTAGGGAACGGGTTAGGGTTAGGTTTAGGGTTAGGGTTAGGGTACGGCTTATGGTTAGAGTAAGGGTACGGGTTAGGGTTACGGTACGGGTTAGGTTTAGGGTTAGGGTTATGGTTAGTGTTAGGGTTAGGGTACGGGTTAGGGTTAGGGTTAGGGTACGGGTTAGGGTTAGGTCAAGGGTTAGTGTTAGGGTTAGGGTTAGGGTTAGGGTACGGGTTAGAGTTAGGGTACGGGTTAGGGTTAGGGTATGGATTAGGATTAGGGTTAGGGGTTAGGGTAAGGGTTAGGGTTAGGGTTACGGTTAGGGTACAGGTTAGGGTTAGGGTTAGGGTTAAATTTAGGGTACGTGTTAGGGTTAGGGTTAGGGTTAGGGTACGGGTTAGGGTTAGGGTACGGGTTAGGGTAAGGGTACGGGTTAGTGTTAGGGTTAGGGTACGTGTTAGGGTTAGGGTTAGGGGTTAGTGTTAGGGTTAGGGTACGTGTTAGGGTTAGGGTACGGGTTAGGGTATGTGTTAGGGTTAGGGTACGGGTTAGGGTTAGGGTTAGTTGTTAGGGTTAGGGTTAGGGTTAGGGTTAGGGTTAGTGTACGGGTTAGGGTTAGGGTACGGGTTAGGGTTAGGGTTAGGGTTTGGGTTAGGGTTAGGGTTAGCGTACGGGTTAGGGTTAGGGTTAGGCTTAGGGTTAGGGTTAGGGTACGGGTTAGTGTTAGGGTACGAGTTAGGGTTAGGGTTAGGGTTAGGGTTACGGTTAGGGTACGGTTTAGGGTTCGGGTTAGGGTGCGGGTTAGTGTACGGGTTAGGGTTAGGGTTAGGGTTAGGGTTCGGTTACGGGTTAGGGTTAGGTTTAGGGTTAGGGTTAGGGTACGTGGTAGGGTTAGAGTTAGGGTACAGGTTAGGGTTAGGGTACGGGTTAGGGTTAGGGTTAGGGTTAGGGTACGGTTAGGTTTAGGGTTAGGGTTAGGGTACGTGTTAGGGTTATGGTTAGGCTTAGGGTTAGGGTTAGGGTTAAGGGTTAGTGTTAGGGTTAGGGTAAGGGTTAGGGATAGGGTACGGGTTAGGGTACGGGTTAGGGTTAGGGTTAGAGATAGGGTACCGGTTAGGGTTAGGATTAGGGTACGGTTTAGGGTTAGAGTACGGTTTAGGGTTAGGGTTAGGGTTAGGGTACGGGTTAGGGTTAGGGTACGGGTTAGGGTTCGGGTTAGGGTACGGGTTAGTGTTAGGGTTAGGGTACGGGTTACAGTTAGGATTAGGGTTAGGGTTAGGGTTATGGGTTGGAGGTTAGGGTTAGGTTTAGGGTTAGGGTTTGTGGTAGGGTACGGGTTAGGGTTAGGGTAAGTGTTAGGGTTAGGTTAGTACGGGTTAGGGTACGGGTTAGGGTTAGGGTTAGGGTTAGTTTTAGGGTTCGGGTTAGGGTTAGGGTTAGGGTACGGGTAAGTGTTAGGGTTAAGGTACGGGTTAGGGTTAGGATTAGGGATAGGGTTAGGGTTATGGGTTGGAGGTTAGGGTTAGGGTTAGGGTTAGTGTTAGGGTTAGGGTTAGGGTTGGGGTACGGGTTAGGGTTAGTGTTAGGGTTAGGATTAGGGTTAGGGTACAGGTTAGGTTTAGGGTAAGTTTTAGGGTTAGGGTACGGGTTAGGGTACGGGTTAGGGTACGGGTTATGGTTAGTGTTAGGGTTAGGGTTAGGGTCAGGGTTAGGGGTTAGGGTTAGCGTTAGGGTTAGGGTACGTGTTAGGGTTAGGGTACGGCTTAGGCTTAGGGGTACTGTTTAAGGATAGGGTTAGGGTTAGGGTTAGCGTTAGGGTACAGGTTAGGGTTAGGGTTAGGGGTTAGGGTTAGAGTTAGGGTTAGGGTACGGTTAGGTTTAGGGTACGGGTTAGGGTTAGGGTTAGGTTTAGAGTTAGGGTACGGGTTAGGGTTAGGGTACAGGTTAGGGTTAGGGTTAGGGTACGGGTTAGGGTTAGGTTTAGGGGTTAGGTTTATGGTTAGGGCACGGGTTAGGGTTAGGGTACGGGTTACGGTTAGGGTTAGGGTTAGGGTTAGGGTTAGGGTACGGGTTAGGGTACGGGTTAGGGTAGGGTTTAGGGTACGGGTTAGGGTTAGGGTTAGGGTTAGGAGTTAGGGGTTAGTGTTAAGGTTAGGGTAAGGGTTAGAGTTAGGGTTAGGGTATGGGTTAGGGTACGGGTTAGGTTTAGGGCACGGGTTAGTGTTAGGGTTAGGGTTAGGGTTAGGGTTAGGGTACGGGTTAGGGTTAGGGTACGGGTTAGGGTTAGTGTTAGGGTTAGGATTAGGGTTCGGGTACGGGTTAGGTTTAGGGTAAGGGTTAGGGTTAGGTACAGGTTAGGGTACGGGTTAGGGTTAGGGTAAGGGTCAGGGTACGGGTTAGGGTTAGGGTTAAGTGTTAAGGTTAGGGTACGGGTTAGGGTTAGTGTTAGGGTTAGGGTTAGGGTTAGGTTTAGGGTACGGGTTAGGGTTAGGGCTAGGGTTAGGGTTAGGGTACGGGTTAGGGGTACGGGTTAGGGTAGGGTTTAGGGTTAGGGTACGGGTTTTGGTTAGGGTTAGGGTTAGGGTTAGGGTGCGGTTTAGGGTTCGGGTTAGGGTTAGGGTTAGGGTTAGGGTTAGGGTACAGGTTAGGGTTAGGGTTAGGGTTAGGGGTATGTTACGGGTTAGGGTTAGGGTTAGGGTTAGGATTAGGGTACGGCGTAGGGTTAGGGTTAGGGTTCGGGTTAGGCTTAGGGTACGGGTTAGGTTTAGGGTTAGGGTACGGTTTAGGGTTAGGTTTAGTGTTAGGGTTAGTGTTAGGGTTAGAGGTTAGGGTTAGGGATAGGGTTAGGTTTAGGATTAGGGTACGGGTTAGGGTACGGGTTAGGTTTAGGGTTAGGGTTAGGGTATGGGTTAGGGTTAGTGTTAGGGTATGTTTTAGGTTTAGGGTACGGTTTAGGGTTAGGGTTAGGGTTAAGGTACGGGTTAGGGTTAGTTATGGGTTAGGGTTAGGGTTAGGGTACGGGTTAGGTTTAGGGTACTCTTTTGCGTAAGGGTTAGGTTTAGGGTTAGGGAACGGGTTAGGGTTAGGGTTAGGGTACGGGTTAGGGTTAGGGTTAGGGTACGGATTAGGGTTAGGGTAAGGGTTAGGGTTAGGGTAAGGTTACGGGTTAGGGTTAGGGTTAGTTTTAGGGTTAGGGTTAGAGGTTAGGGTTAGGGATACGGTTAGGTTTAGGATTAGGGTACGGGTTAGGGTACGGTTTAAGGTTAGGGTTAGGGTATGGGTTAGGGTTAGGGTTAGGGTACGTTTTAGGGTTAGGGTACGGTTTAGGTATAGGGTTAGGGTTAATGTACGGGTTAGGGTTAGGGTACGGGTTAGGGTTAGGGTTAGGGTCCGGGTTAGGTTTAGGGTACTCTTTTGGGTTAGGGTTAGGTTTAGGGTTAGGGAACGGGTTAGGGTTAGGTTTAGGGTTAGGGTTAGGGTACGGCTTATGGTTAGAGTAAGGGTACGGGTTAGGGTTACGGTACGGGTTAGGTTTAGGGTTAGGGTTATGGTTAGTTTTAGGGTTAGGGTACGGGTTAGGGTTAGGGTTAGGGTACGGGTTAGGGTTAGGTCAAGGGTTAGTGTTAGGGTTAGGGTTAGGGTTAGGGTACGGGTTAGAGTTAGGGTACGGGTTAGGGTTAGGGTATGGATTAGGATTAGGGTTAGGGGTTAGGGTAAGGGTTAGGGTTAGGGTTACGGTTAGGGTACAGGTTAGGGTTAGGGTTAGGGTTAAATTTAGGGTACGTGTTAGGGTTAGGGTTAGGGTTAGGGTACGGGTTAGGGTTAGGGTACGGGTTAGGGTAAGGGTACGGGTTAGTGTTAGGGTTAGGGTACGTGTTAGGGTTAGGGTTAGGGGTTAGGGTTAGGGTTAGGGTACGTGTTAGGGTTAGGGTACGGGTTAGGGTATGTGTTAGGGTTAGGGTACGGGTTAGGTTTAGGGTTAGTTGTTAGGGTTAGGGTTAGGGTTAGGGTTAGGGTTAGGGTTAGGGTACGGGTTAGGGTTAGGGTTAGGGTTTGGGTTAGGGTTAGGGTTAGCGTACGGGTTAGGGTTAGGGTTAGGCTTAGGGTTAGGGTTAGAGTACGGGTTAGGGTTAGGGTACGAGTTAGGGTTAGGGTTAGGGTTAGGGTTACGGTTAGGGTACGGTTTAGGGTTCGGGTTAGGGTGCGGGTTAGTGTACGGGTTAGGGTTAGGGGGTTAGGGTTAGGGTTCGGTTACGGGTTAGGGTTAGGTTTAGGGTTAGGGTTAGGGTACGTGGTAGGGTTAGAGTTAGGGTACAGGTTAGGGTTAGGGTACGGGTTAGGGTTAGGGTTAGGGTTAGGGTACGGTTAGGTTTAGGGTTAGGGTTAGGGTACGTGTTAGGGTTATGGTTAGGCTTAGGGTTAGGGTTAGGGTTAAGGGTTAGTGTTAGTGTTAGGGTAAGGGTTAGGGATAGGGTACGGGTTAGGGTACGGGTTAGGGTTAGGGTTAGAGATAGGGTACCGGTTAGGGTTAGGATTAGGGTACGGTTTAGGGTTACGAGTACGGTTTAGGGTTAGGGTTAGGGTTAGGGTACGGGTTAGGGTTCGGGTACGGGTTAGGGTTCGGGTTAGGGTACGGGTTAGTGTTAGGGTTAGGGTACGGGTTACAGTTAGGATTAGGGTTAGGGTTAGGGTTAGGGGTTGGAGGTTAGGGTTAGGTTTAGGGTTAGGGTTTGGGGTAGGGTACGGGTTAGGGTTAAGGTAAGTGTTAGGGTTAGGTTACGGGTTAGGGTACGGGTTAGGGTTAGGGTTAGGGTTAGTTTTAGGGTTCGGGTTAGGGTTAGGGTTAGGGTACGGGTAAGTGTTAGGGTTAAGGTACGGGTTAGGGTTAGGATTAGGGATAGGGTTAGGGTTATGGGTTGGAGGTTAGGGTTAGGGTTAGGGTTAGTGTTAGGGTTAGGGTTAGGGTTGGGGTACGGGTTATGGTTAGTGTTAGGGTTAGGATTAGGGTTAGGGTACAGGTTAGGTTTAGGGTAACTTTTAGGGTTAGGGTACGGGTTAGGGTACGGGTTAGGGTACGGGTTAGGGTTAGGGTACGGGTTAGGTTTAGGGTTATGGTTCGGGTTAGGTTTAGGGTTAGGTTTAGGGTATGGGTTAGGGTACTGGTTAGGGTTAGGGTACGGGTTAGGGTTAGGGTTAGGGTTAGGGTGCGGTTTAGGGTTCAGGTTAGGTTTAGGGTAAGGGTTAGGGTTAGGGTACGTCTTAGGGTTAGGGTTAGGTTTAGGGTTAGGTTACGGGTTAGGGTTAGGGTTAGGGTTAGGATTAGGGTACGGGGTTGGGTTAGGGTTAGGGTACGGGTTAGGGTTATGGTACGTGTTAGGGTTAGGGTACGGGTTAGGGTTAGGTTACGGGTTAGGTTTAGGGTTAGGGGTAGGTTTAGTGTTTGGGTTAGGGTACGGGTTAGGGTTAGGGTTAGGGTACGGGTTAGGGTTAGGGTACGGGTTAGGGTTAGGGTTAGCGTAGGGGTTAGGGTTAGGGTACGGGTTAGGGTTAGGGTTAGGGTAGGGGTTAGGGTTAGTGTTATGGTTAGGGTTAGGGTACGGGTCATGGTTAGGGTTAGGTTTAGGGTTAGGGTACGGGTTAGGGTACGGGTTAGGGTACGGGTTACGGGTTAGGGTTAGGGTTAGGGTTAGGGTTACGGTTTGGGTTAGGGTACGGGTTAGGGTTAGGGTTAGGGTATGGGTTAGGGTTAGGGTACTGTTTAGGGTTAGGGTTAGGTTTCGGGTTAGGGTACGGGTTAGGGTTAGGGTTAGGGTACGGGTTAAGGTTAGGGTTAGGGTTAGGGTTAGGGTACGGGTTAGGTTTAGGGTTAGGGTTAGGGTTAGGGTTAGGGTTAGTGTACGGGTTAGGGTTAGGGTTAGGGGTTAGTGTTAGGGTTAGGGTTAGGGTTAGGGTTAGGGTACGGGTTAGGGTTAGTGTTAGGGTTAGGTTTAGGGTCAGGGTTAGGGGTTAGGGTTAGGGTTAGAGTTAGGGTTAGGGTACGTGTTAGGGTTAGGGTTAGAGTATGGGTTAGGGTTAGGGTACTGGTTAAGGTTAGGGTTAGGGTTAGGGTTAGCGTTAGGGTACGGGTTAGGGTTAGGGTTAGGGTACTGGTTAGGGTTAGGATACGGGTTAGGGTTAAGGTACGGGTTAGGGTTAGGGTTAGGGTACGTGTTAGAGTTAGGGTTAGGTGTTAGGGTTAGAGTTAGGTTTAGGGTTAGGGTACGGGTTAGGGTTAGGGTTAGGGTTAGGGTTAGGGTTAGGGTTAGGGTACGGGATAGGGTTAGTGTACAGGTTAGGGTTAGGGTTAGGGTACGGGTTAGGGTTAGGTTTAAGAGTTAGGGTTAGGGTTAGCGCACGGGTTAGGGTTAGGGTACGGGTTAGGGTTAGGGTTAGGTTTAGGGTTAGGGTTAGGAAAGGGTTAGGGTTAGGGTTAGCGTTAGGGTTAGGGTACGGGTTAGGGTTAGGGTTAGGGTTAGGGTTAGAGTTAGGGTACAGTTTAGGGTTAGGGTTAGGGGTTAGGGTTAGGGTTAGGGTTAGGGTTAGGGTTAGGGTTAGTGTACGGTTTAGGGTTAGGGTACGGGTTAGGGTTAGGGTTAGGGTTAGGGTTAGCGTACGGGTTATTGTTCGGTTAGGTTTAGGATTAGGGTTAGGGTACGGGTAAGGGTTAGGTTACAGGTTAGGGTTAGGGTTAGTTTTAGGGTTAGGGTTAGGAAAGGATTAGGGTTAGGGTAAGCGTTAGGGTTAGGGTTCGGGTTAGGGTTAAGGCTAGGGTACGTGTTAGGATTAGGGTTAGGGTTAGGGGTTAGGGGTTAGTGTTAGGTTTAGGGTTAGGGTTAGGGTTAGGGTACTGGTTAGGGTTAGGGCTGGGTTATTGTTAGGGTACGGGTTAGGGTTAGGGTTAGGGTACGTTTTAGGGTTAGGGTACGGTTTAGGGTCAAGTTTAGGGTTAGGGTACGGGTTAGGGTTAGGGTACGGGTTAGCGTTAGGGTTAGGGTACGGGTTAGGTTAGGGTACTGTTTAGGGTTAGGGTTAGGTTTCGGGTTAGGGTACGGGTTAGGGTTAGGTTTAGGGTACGGGTTAGGGTTAGGGTTAGTGTACGGGTTAGGGTTAGGGTTAGGGTTAGTGTTAGGGTTAGGGTTAGGGTTAGGGTTAGGGTACGGATTAGGGTTAGTGTTAGGGTTAGGTTTAGGGTCAGGGTTAGGGGTTAGGGTTAGGGTTAGAGTTAGGGTTAGGGTACGTGTTAGGGTTAGGGTTAGGGTATGGGTTACGGTTAGGGTACTGGTTAAGGTTAGGGTTAGGGTTAGGGTTAGCGTTAGGGTACGGGTTAGGGTTAGGGTTAGGGTACTGGTTAGGGTTAGGGTACGGGTTAGGGTTAGGGTACGGGTTAGGGTTAGGGTTAGGGGTTAGGGAGGGTTAGGGTACGGGTTAGGGTTAGTGTACAGGTTAGGGTTAGGGTTAGGGTACGGGTTAGGGTTAGGTTTAGGAGTTAGGGTTAGGGTTAGCGCACGGGTAAGGGTTAGGGTACGGGTTAGGGTTAGGGTTAGGGTTAGGTTTAGGGTTAGGAAAGGGTTAGGGTTAGGGTTAGCGTTAGGGTTAGGGTACGGGTTAGGGTTAGGGTTAGGGTTAGGGTTAGGGATTAGTCGTTAGTGTTAGGGTTAGGGTTAGTGTTAGGGTACGGTAGGGTTAGGGCACGGGTTAGTGTTAGGGTTAGTGTTAGGGTTAGCGTTAGGGTACGGGTTAGGGTTAGGGTACAGGTTAGGGTACGGGTTAGGGTTAGGGTACGGGTTAGGGTTAGGGTTAGGGGTTAGGGTTAGTGTTAGGGTTAGGGTCAGGGTTAGGGGTTAGGGTTAGGGTTAGGTTACGGGTTAGGGTTAGTGTACGGGTTAGGTTTAGGGTACGGGTTAGGTTTAGGGATAGGGTACGGGTTAGGGTTAGGGTTAGGGTACGTGTTAGTGTTAGGGTTAGGGTTAGGGTTAGGGGTAGATGTTAGGGTTAGGGATAGGGTTAGGGTTAGGATTCGGGTACTGGTTAGGGTACATGTTAGGGTTAGTTTTAGGGTTAGGGTATTGGTTAGGGTTAGGGTTAGTGTAGGTTTTAGGGTTAGGGTTAGGGTACGGTTTAGGGTTAGGGTACTGTTTAGGGTTAGGTTTAGGTTTAGGGTTAGGGTACGGGATAGGGTTAGGTTAGGGTACGGGTTAGGGTTAGGGTTAGGGTTAGGGTACGGGTTAGGGTTAGGGTTAGGGTTAGGGTACGGGTTAGGGTTAGGGTACGGGTTAGGTTTAGGGTTAGCGTTAGGGTTAGTGTTAGGGTTAGGGTACGGGTTAGGGTTAGGGTACGGGTTAGGGTTAGGGTACGGGTTAGGGTTAGGGTTAGGGTAGTGGTTAGGGTTAGGGTTAGGCTTAGGGTTAGTGTACGGGTTATGGTTAGGGTTAGGTTTAAGGTTAGGGTTAGGGTTAGGGTACGGGTTAGGGTTAGGAAAGGGTTAGGGTTAGGGTTAGAGTTAGGGTACAGGTTAGGTTTAGGGTTAGGGTTAGGGTTAGGTTACGGTTTAGGGTTAGGTTTTGGGTTAGGATTAGGGTACGGGGTAGGGTTAGGGTTAGGGTACGGGTTAGGATTAGGGTACGGGTTAGGGTTAGGGTTAGGGTATGGGTTAGGGTTAGGGTTAGGGTACATGTTATGGTTAGGGTTAGGGTTAGCGTTAGGGTTAGGTTTAGAGGTTAGGGTTAGGGATAGGGTTAGGGATAGGATTAGGGTACGGGTTAGGGTACGGGTTAGGGTTAGGAATAGGGTTAGGGTATGGGTTAGGGTTAGGGTTAGGGTACGTTTTAGGGTTAGGGTACGTTTTAGGGTTAGGGTTAGGGTTAAGGTACAGGTTAGGGTTAGGGTACGGGTTAAGGTTAGGGTTAGGGTACGGGTTAGGTTTAGGGTACTGTTTTGGGTTAGGGTTCGGTTTAGGGTTAGAGAACCGGTTAGGGTTAGGGTTAGGGTACGTGTTAGGGTTAGGGATAGGGTTAGGGTAGGGTACCGGTTAGGGTTAGGGCTAGGGTACGGGTTAGGGTTAGGGTACGGGTTAGGTTTAGGGTTAGGGTTCGGGATAGTGTTAGGGTTAGGGTACGGTTTAGGGTTAGGGTTAGGGTACGGGTTAGGTTTAGGGTACAGGTTAGGTTTAGGGTTAGGGTAGGGGTTAGGTTTAGGGTTAGGGTTAGGGTACGGCTTATGGTTAGGGTTAGATTTAGTGTTAGGTTTAGGATTAGGATACGGGTTAGGGTTAGGGTACGGGTTAGGGTTAGGGTACGGGTTAGGGTTAGGGTTAGGGTTAGGGTAGCATTAGGGTACGTGTTAGGGTTAGAGTTAGGTTTAGGGTGAGGTTTAGGGTACGGGTTAGGGTACGGGTTAGGGTTAGGGTACTGGTTTGGGTTAGGGTACGGGTTAGGGTTAGGGTACGGGTTAGGGTTAGGGTTAGGGTTAGGTTACGGGTTAGGGTTAGGGTTAGAGGTTAGGGTTAGGGTTAGGGTTAGGGGTTAGTGTTAGTGTTAGGGCACGGGTTAGGGTTAGGGTACGGGTACGGGTTAGGGTTAGGGTTAGGGTTAGTGTTAGTGTTAGGAAAGGGTTAGGGTTAGGGTTAGCGTTAGGGTTAGGGTTAGGGTTAGGTTTAGGGTACGGGTTAGGGTTAGGGTACGGGTTAGGGTTAGAGTTAGGGTACGGGTTAGTGTTAGGGTTAGGGTTTCGGGTTAGGGTTAGGGTTAGGGTTAGGGTTAGGGTTAGTGTACGGGTTAGGGTTAGGGTACGGATTAGGGTTACGGTTAGGGTTAGGATTAGCATACGGGTTAGGGTTAGGGTTAGGGTTAGGTTTAGGATTAGGGTTAGGGTACGGGTAAGGGTTAGGGTACGGGTTAGGGTTATGGTTAGTGTTAGGGTTAGGGTTAGGAAAGGATTAGGGTTAGGGTTAGCGTTAGGGTTACGGTACGGGTTAGGGTTAGGGTTAGGGTACGGGTTAGGGTGTGGGTTAGGGTTAGGGGTTAGGGGTTAGGGGTTATTGTTAGGGTTAGGGTTAGGGTTAGGGTACGGGTTAGAGTTAGGGTACGGGTTATGGTTTTGGTACGGGTTAGGTTTAGGGTAAGGGTTAGGGTTAGTGTTAGGGTTAGGGTACAGGTTAGGGTTAGGTTTAGGGTACGGGTTAGGGTTAGGGTTAGGGTTAGTGTTAGGGTAAGGGTTATGGTTAGGGTTAGGTTTAGGGTTAGGGTTAGGGTTAGGGTACGGGTTAGGGTTAGATTTAGGGTACGGGTTAGGGTTAGGGTACGGGTTAGGGTTAGGTTTAGGGTTAGGTTTAGCGTTAGGGTACGGGTTAGGGTTAGGGTTAGGGTACGGGTTAGGGTTAGGGTTAGGGTTAGCGTTAGGGTACGGGTTATGGTTAGTGTTAGGGTAGGGTTAGGGTTAGTGTTAGGGTTAGTGTACGGGTGGGGGTTAGGTTTAGGGTACGGGTTAGGGTTAGGGTCCTGGTTAGGGTTAGGGTTTGGTTAGGGTTAGGGTGCGGTTTAGGGTTCGGGTTACGGTTAGGGTTAGGGTTAGGGTTAGGGTACGGGTTAGGGTTAGGTTTAGGGTTAGGTTACGATTTAGGGTACGTGTTAGGGTTAGGGTGAGGGTTAGGGTTAGGGTTAGGGTTAGAGGTTAGGGTTAGGGATAGGGTTAGGGTTAGGATTAGGGTACGGGTTAGGGTACAGGTTAGGGTTAGGGTTAGGGTTATCGTTAGGGTAGGGGTTAGGGTTAGGGTTAGGGTACGTTTTAGGGTTAGGGTACGGTTTAGGGTTAAGTTTAGGGTTAGGGTACGGGTTAGGGTTAGGGTACGGGTTAGCGTTAGGGTTAGGGTACGGGTTTGGGTTAGGGTACTGTTTAGGGTTAGGGTTAGGTTTCGGGTTAGGGTACGGGTTAGGGTTAGGGTTAGGGTACGGGTTAAGGTTAGGGTTAGGGTTAGGGTTAGGGTACGGGT
>JAVLSZ010000198.1:107500-112500 GCA_032313775.1 Urocyon cinereoargenteus | reverse complement strand
CGGGTTAGGGTTAGGGTTAGGGGTTAGTGTTAGGGTTAGGGTTAGGGTTAGGGTTAGGGTACGGGTTAGGGTTAGTGTTAGGGTTTGGTTTAGGGTCAGGGTTAGGGGTTAGGGTTAGGGTTAGAGTTAGGTTTAGGGTACGTGTTAGGGTTAGGGTTAGGGTATGGGTTACGGTTAGGTTACTGGTTAAGGTTAGGGTTAGGGTTAGGGTTAGCGTTAGGGTACGGGTTAGGGTTAGGTTTAGGGTACTGGTTAGTGTTAGGGTACGGGTTAGAGTTAGGGTACGGGTTAGGGTTAGGTTTAGGGCACGTGTTAGGGTTAGGGTTAGGGGTTAGGGTTAGGGTTAGGGTACGGGTTAGGGTTAGGGTACAGTTTAGGGTTAGGGTTAGGGTGCCGGTTAGTGTTAGGTTTAGGAGTTAGGGTTATGGTTAGCGCACGGGTTAGGGTTAGGGTACGGGTTAGGGTTAGGGTTAGGGTTAGGTTTAGGGTTAGGAAAGGGTTAGGGTTAGGGTTAGCGTTAGGGTTAGGGTACGGGTTAGGGTTAGGGTTAGGGGTTAGGCGTTAGTGTTAGGGTTAGGGTTAGGGTTAGGGTACGGGTAGGGTTAGGGCACGGGTTAGTGTTAGGGTTAGGGTTAGGGTTAGCGTTAGTGTACGGGTTAGGGTTAGGGTACGGGTTAGGGTACGGGTTAGGGTTAGGGTACGGGTTAGGGTTAGGGTTAGGGGTTAGGGTTAGGGTTAGGGTTAGGGTTAGGGTTAGGGTACGGGTTAGGGTTAGGGTTAGGGTCAGGGTTAGGGGTTAGGGTTAGGGTTAGGGTTAGGTTCCCGGTTAGGGTTAGTGTACGGGTTAGGTTTAGGGTACGGGTTAGGTTTAGGGATAGGGTACGGGTTAGGGTTAGGGTTAGGGTACGTGTTAGTGTTAGGGTTAGGGTTAGGGTTAGGGTTAGAGGTTAGGGTTAGGGATAGGGTTAGGGTTAGGATTAGGGTACGGGTTAGGGTACATGTTAGGGTTAGGTTTAGGGTTAGGGTATTGGTTAGGGTTAGGGTTAGGGTAGGTTTTAGGGTTAGGGTTAGGGTACGGGTTAGGGTTAGGGTACTGTTTAGGGTTAGGTTTAGGTTTAAGGTTAGGGTACGGGATAGGGTTAGGGTTAGAGTACGGGTTAGGGTTAGGGTTAGGGGTTAGGGGTTAGTGTTAGGGTTAGGGTTAGGGTTAGGGTTAGGGTACGGGTTAGGGTTAGGGTACGGGTTATGGTTTTGGTACGGGTTAGGTTAAGGGTAAGTGTTAGGGTTAGTGTTAGGGTTAGGGTACAGGTTAGGGTTAGGTTTAGGGTACGGGTTAGGGTTAGGGTTAGGGTTAGTGTTAGGGTAAGGGTTATGGTTAGGGTTAGGTTTAGGGTTAGGGTTAGGGTTAGTGTTAGGGTAAGGGTTATGGTTAGGGTTAGGTTTAGGGTTAGGGTTAGGGTTAGGGTACGGGTTAGGGTTAGAGTTAGGGTACGGGTTAGGGTTAGGGTACGGGTTAGGGTTAGGGTTAGGGTTAGGGTTAGCGTTAGGGTACGGGTTAGGGTTAGGGTTAGGGTACGGGTTAGGGTTTGGGTTAGGGTTAGGGTTAGGGTACGGGTTATGGTTAGTGTTAGGGTAGTGTTACGGTTAGTGTACGGGTGAGGGTTAGGGTTAGGGTACGGGTTAGCGTTAGGGTTAGGGTACGGGTTAGGGTTAGGGTACTGTTTAGGGTTAGGGTTAGGTTTTGGGTTAGGGTACGGGTTAGGGTTAGGGTTAGGGTACGGGTTAAGGTTAGGGTTAGGGTTAGGGTTAGGGTACGGGTTAGGTTTAGGGTTAGGGTTAGGGTTAGGGTTAGTGTACGGGTTAGGGTTAGGGTTAGGGGTTAGTGTTAGGGTTAGGGTTAGGGATAGGGTTAGGGTACGGGTTAGGGTTAGTGTTAGGGTTAGGTTTAGGGTCAGGGTTAGGGGTTAGGGTTAGGGTTAGAGTTAGGGTTAGGGTACGTGTTAGGGTTAGGGTTAGAGTATGGGTTAGGGTTAGGGTACTGGTTAAGGTTAGGGTTAGGGTTAGGGTTAGCGTTAGGGTACGGGTTAGGGTTAGGGTTAGGGTACGGGTTAGGGTTAGGGTTAGTGTACGGGTTAGGGTTAGGGTTAGGGGTTAGTGTTAGGGTTAGGGTTAGGGTTAGGGTACGGGTTAGGGTTAGTGTTAGGGTTAGGTTTAGGTTCAGGGTTAGGGGTTAGGGTTAGGGTTAGAGTTAGGGTTAGGGTACGTGTTAGGGTTAGGGTTAGGGTATGGGTTACGGTTAGGGTACTGCTTAAGGTTAGGGTTAGGGTTAGGGTTAGCGTTAGGGTACGGGTTAGGGTTAGGGTTAGGGTACAGGTTAGGGTTAGGGTACGGGTTAGGGTTAGGGTACGGGTTAGGGTTAGGGTTAGGGTACGTGTTAGGGTTAGGTTTAGGGGTTAGGGAGGGTTAGGGTTCGGGTTAGGGTTAGGGTACAGGTTAGGGTTAGGGTTAGGGTACGGGATAGGGTTAGGTTTAGGAGTTAGGGTTAGGGTTAGCGCACGGGTTATGGTTAGGGTACGGGTTAGGGTTAGGGTTAGGTTTAGGTTTAGGGTTAGGAAAGGGTTAGGGTTAGGGTTAGCGTTAGGGTACGGGGTAGGGTTAGGGTTAGGGTACGTGTTAGGGTTAGGGTACGGGTTAGGGTTAGGGTTAGGGTACGGTTTAGGGTTAGGGTTAGGGTTAGGGTTAGTGTTAGGGTTAGAGGTTAGGGTTAGGGATAGGGTTAGGTTTAGGATTAGGGTACGGGTTAGGGTATGGGTTAGGGTTAGCGTTAGGGTTAGGGTATGGGTTAGGGTTAGTGTTAGGGTATGTTTTAGGGTTAGGGTACGGTTTAGGGTTAGGGTTAGGGTTAAGGTACGGGTTAGGGTTAGGTATGGGTTAGGGTTAGGGTTAGGGTACGGGTTAGGTTTAGGGTACTCTTTTGGTAAGGGTTTGGTTTAGGGTTAGGGAACGGGTTAGGGTTAGGGTTAGGGTACGGGTTAGGGTTAGGGATAGGGTTAGGGTTAGGGTACGGGTTAGGGTTAGGGTTAGGGTTAGGATTAGGGTACGTGGTAGGGTTAGGGTTAGGGTACGGATTAGGGTTAAGGTACGGGTTAGGGTTAGGGTTAGGGTACGGGTTAGGGTTAGGGTTAGGGTTAGGGTTAGGGTTAGAGGTTAGGGTTAGGGATAGGGTTAGGTTTAGGATTAGGGTACGGGTTAGGGTACGGTTTAAGTTTAGGGTTAGGGTATGGGTTAGGGTTATGGTTAGGGTACGTTTTAGGGTTAGGGTACGGTTTAGGTTTAGGTTTAGGGTTAAGGTACGTGTTAGGGTTTGGGTACGGGTTAGGGTTAGGGTTAGGGTACGGGTTAGGTTTAGGGTACTCTTTTGGGTTAGGGTTAGGTTTAGAATTAGGGAACGGGTTAGGGTTAGGGTTAGGGTACGGGTTAGGTTTAGGGTACTCTTTTGGGTTAGGGTTAGGTTTAGAATTAGGGAATGGGTTAGGGTTAGGGTTAAGGTACGGGTTATGGTTAGGGATAGGGTTAGGGTTAGGGTACGGGTTAGGGTTAGGTTTAGGGTACTGGTTAGGGTTAGGGTACGGGTTAGGATTAGGGATAGGGGTTAGGGTGAGTGTTAGGGTTAGGGTTAGGGTTAGGGTTAGGGTACGTGTTAGGGTTAGGGTACGGGTTAGGGTTAGGGTTAGGGTTAGGGTTAGCGTTTCTGTTAGGGTTAGGGTTAGGTTTAGGATTAGGGTTAGGGTACGGGTAAGGGTTAGGGTACGGGTTAGGGTTAGGGTTAATGTTAGGGTTAGGGTTAGGAAAGTATTAGGGTTAGGGATAGCGTTAGGGTTAGGGTAAGGGTTAGGGTTAGGGTTAGGGTACGGGTTAGGGTTAGGGTTAGGGGTTAGGGGTTAGTGTTAGGGTTAGGGTTAGGGTTAGGTTTAGGGTACGGGTTAGGGTTAGGGTACGGCTTAGGGTTTTGGTACGGGTTAGGTTTAGGGTAAGGGTTAGAGTTAGTGTTAGGGTTAGGGTACAGGTTAGGGTTAGGTTTAGGGATAGGGTTAGGGTTAGGGTACGGGTTTGGGTTAGGGTTAGGGTACGGGTTAGGGTTAGGGTACGGGTTAGGGTTAGGGTTAGGGTTAGCTTTAGGGTACGGGTTAGGGTTAGGGTTATGGTTAGGGTACAGGTTAGGGTTAGGTTTAGGGTACGGGTTAGGTTTAGAGTTAGGTTACGGGTTAGGGTTAGGGTTAGGGGTTAGGGTTAGGGTTAGGAAAGGGTTAGGGTTAGGGTTAGCGTTAGGGTTAGGGTACGGTTTAGGGTTAGGGTTAGGGTACGGGTTAGGGTATGGGTTAGGTTTAGGGGTTAGAGGTTAGTGTTAGGGTTAGGTTTAGGGTTAGGGTTAGGGTTAGGGTACGGTTTAGGGTACGGGTTAGGTTTTAGGCACGGGTTAGTGTTAGGGTTAGGGTTAGGGTTAGGGTTAGGGTACGGGTTATTGTTAGGGTACAGGTTAGGGTACGGGTAGAGTTAGGGTGCGGGTTAGGGTTAGGGTTAGGGTTAGGGGTTAGGGTGAGGGTTAGGGTTAGGTTTAGGGTACGGGTTAGGGTTAGGGTTAGGGTTAGGGTCAGGGTTAGGGGTTAGGGTTAGGGTTAGGGTTAGGGTACGGGTTCGGGTTAGGGTACGGGTTAGGTTTAGGGTACGGGTTAGGTTTCGGGTTAGGGTTAGTGTTAGGGTTAGTGTTAGGGTACGGGTTAGGGTTAGGGTTAGGGTTAAAGTTAGGGTACGTGTTAGGGTTAGGGTTAGGGTACGGGTTAGGGTTAGGGTACGGGTTAGGGTAAGGGTACGGGTTAGGGTTAGGGTTAGGGTACGTGTTAGGGTAGGGTTAGGGGTTAGGGTTAGTGTTAGGGTACGTGTTAGGGTTAGGGTACGGGGTAGGTTACGGGTTAGGGTTAGGGTACGGGTTAGGGTTAGGG
>JAVLSZ010000198.1:62500-102500 GCA_032313775.1 Urocyon cinereoargenteus | reverse complement strand
GGGTACGGGTTAGGGTTAGGGTTAGGGTATGTGTTAGGGTTAGGGTTAGGGGTTAGGGTTAGTGTTAGGGTTAGGTACGGGTTAGGGTTAGGGTACGGGTTAGGGTACGGGTTAGGGTTAGGGTTAGGGTTAGGGTACGGGTTAGGTTTAGGGTTAGGGGACGGGTTAGGGTTAGGGTACGGGTACGGGTTAGGGTTAGGGTTAGGGTTAGCGTTAGGGTACGGGTGAGGGTTAGGGTTAGGGTTAGGGTTAGGTTTAGGGTACGGGTTAGGGTTAGGGTTAGGGTACGGGTTAGGGTTAGGGTACGGGTGAGGGTTAGGGTACGGGTCAGGGTTAGGGAACGGGGTAGGGTTAGGCTTAGGGTTAGGGTACGGGTTAGGGTTAGGGTACCGGTTAGGGTTAGAGTTAGGGTACGCGTTAGGGTTAGGGTTAGGGGTTAGGGTTAGGGTTAGTGTACAGGTTAGTGTTAGGGTACGGGCTAGGGTTAGGGTTAGGGTTAGGTTTAGCGTACGGGTTAGGGTTAGGGTTAGGTTTAGAATTAGGTTTAGGGTACGGGTAAGGGTTAGGGTACGGGTTAGGGTTAGGTTTAGTGTTAGGGTTAGCGTTAGGAAAGGATTAGGGTTAGGGTTAGCGTTAGGGTTAAGGTACGGGTTAGGGTTAGGGTACGGGTTAGGGTACGGGTTAGGTTTAGGGTACGGGTTAGTGTTAGGGTTAGGGTTAGGGTTAGGGTTAGGGTACGGGTTAGGGTTAGGGTACGGGTTAGGGTTAGGGTACGGGTTAGGGTTAGGGTTAGTGGTTAGGGTGAGGGTTAGGGTTAGAGTTAGGGTTAGGGTACAGGTTAGGGTTAGGGTTAGTGTTAGGGTCAGGGTTAGGGTTAGGGTTAGGGTACGGGTTAGGGTTAGGGTACGGGTTAGGTTTAGGGTATGGGTTAGGGTTAGGGTTACGGTTATGGTTAGGGTTAGGGTACGGGTTAGGGTTATGGTTAGGGTTAAAGTTAGGGTACGTGTTAGGTTTAGGGTAAGGGTACGGGTTAGGGTTAGGGTACGGGTTAGGGTAAGGGTACGGGTTAGGGTTAGGGTTAGGGTACGTGTTAGGGTTAGGTTTACGGGTTAGGGTTAGGGTTAGGGTACGTGTTAGGGTTAGGGTACGGGTTAGGGTACGGGTTAGGGTTAGGGTACGCGTTAGGGTTAGGGTACGGGTTAGGGTTAGTGTACGGGTTAGGGTTAGGTTTAGGGTTAGGGTTAGGGTGAGGGTTAGTGTACGGGTTAGGGTTAGGGTACAGGTTAGGGTTAGGGTTAGGGTTAGGGTTAGGGTTAGGGTTAGCGTACGGGTTAGGGTTAGGGTTAGGCTTAGGATTAGGGTTTTGGTACGGGTTAGGGTTAGGGTACGGGTTAGGGTTAGGGTTAGTGTTAGGGTTAGGGTTAGGTTTAGGGTACGGTTTAGGGTTCGGGTTAGGGTTAGGTTTAGGGTACGGGTTAGGGTTAGGGTTAGGATTAGAGGTTTGGGTTAGGGATAGGTTTAGGGTTAGGATTAGGGTACGGGTTAGGGTACGCGTTAGGGTTAGGTTTAGAGTTAGGGTATGGGTTAGGGTTAGGTTTAGGGTATGTTTTAGGGTTAGGGTTAGGGTACGGGTTAGGGTTAGGGTACTGTTTAGGGTTAGGGTTAGGTTTAGGGTTAGGGTACGGGTTAGGGTTAGGGTTAGGGGTTAGGGTTAGTGTTACGGCGCGGGTTAGGTTTAGGGTACGGTTTAGGGTTAGGGTTAGGGTTAGGGTGAGGAAAGGGTTAGGTTTAGGGTTAGCGTTAGGGTTAGGGTACGGGTTAGGGTTAGGTTTACGGTACGGGTTAGGGTTAGGGCACGGGTTAGTGTTAGGGTTACGGTTAGGGTTAGGGTAAGGATTAGGGTTAGGGTTAGGGTACGGGTTAGGGTACGGGTTAGGTTTAGGGTACATGTTAGTGTTAGGGTTAGGGTTAGGGTTAGGGTTAGGGTACGGGTTAGGGTTAGGGTACGGGTTAGGGTTAGGGTACGGGTTAGGGTTAGGGTTAGGGGTTAGGGTGAGGGTTAGGGTTAGGGTTAGGGTACAGGTTAGGGTTAGGGTTAGTGTTAGGGTCAGGGTTAGGGGTTAGGGTTAGGGTTAGGGTTAGGGTACGGGTTAGGGTTAGGGTACGGGTTAGGTTTAGGGTACGGTTTAGGGTTAGGGTTAGGGTTATGGTTAGGTTTAGGGTACGGGTTAGGGTTAGGGTTAGGGTTAAATTTAGGGTACGTGTTAGGGTTAGGTTTAGGGTACGGGTTAGGGTTAGGGTACGGGTTAGGGTAAGGGTACTGGTTAGGGTTAGGGTTAGGGTACGTGTTAGGGTTAGGGTTAGGTGTTAGGGTTAGGGTTAGGTTACGTGTTAGGGTTAGGGTACGGGTTAGGTAACGGGTTAGGGTTAGGGTACGCGTTAGGGTTAGGGTACGGGTTAGGGTTAGTGTACGGGTTAGGGTTAGGGTTAGTGGTTAGGGTTAGGGTTAGGGTTAGGGTTAGGGTTAGGGTTAGGTTTAGTGTACGGGTTAGGGTTAGGGTTAGGCTTAGGGTTAGGGTTAGGGTACGGGTTAGGGTTAGGTTACGGGTTAGGGTTAGGGTTAGGTTTAGGGTTAGGCTACGGGTTAGGGTTAGGTTTAGGGTTAAGTTTAGGGTACGGGTTAGGGTACGGATTAGGGTTAGGGTTAGGGTACGGTTTAGGGTTAGGGTACGTGTTAGGGTTAGGTTTAGGGTTAGGGTTAGCGTTAGGGTACGGGTTAGGGTTAGGGTTATTGTTAGGGTTAGGGTTACGGTACGGGTTAAGGTTAGTTTTAGGGTACGGGTTAGCGTTAGGATACGGGTTAGGGTTAGGGTACAGGTTAGGGTTAGGGTACGGGTTAGGGTTAGGGTACGGGTTAGGGTTAGGGTACGGGTTAGGTTTAGAGTTAGGGTACGGGTTAGGGTTAGGGTTAGGGGTTAGGGTTAGTGTTAGGGATAGGGTTAGGGTTAGTGTACGGGTTAGGGTTAGGTTACGGGTTAGAGTTAGGGTTAGGGTTAGGGTTAGCGTACGGGTTAGGGTTAGGGTTAAGTTTAGGGTTAGGGTTAGGGTACGGGTTAGGGTTAGGGTACGGGTAGGGTTAGGGTTAGGGTTAGCGTTAGGGTTAGGGTTAGGGTTAGGAAAGGGTTAGGGTTAGGGTTAGCGTTAGGGTTAGGGTACGGGATAGGGTTAGGGTTAGTGTACGGGTTAGGGTTAGGGTTAGGGTTAGGGTTAGGGTTAGGGTTAGGGGTTAGAGGTTAGTGTTAGGGTTATTGTTAGGGTTAGGGTTAGGGTACAGGTTAGGGTACGGGTTAGGTTTAGGGCACGGGTTAGTGTTAGGTTTAGGGTTAGGGTACGGGTTAGTGTTAGGGTTAGGGATAGGGTACGGGTTAGGGTACGGGTTAGGGTTAGGGTACGGGTTAGGGTTAGGATTAGGGGTTAGGGTGAGTGTTAGGGTTAGGGTCAGGGTTAGGGTACGGGTTAGGGTTAGGGTTAGGGTCAGGGTCAGGGTTAGGGGTTAGGGTTAGGGTTAGGGTACGGGTTAGGGTTAGGGTACGGGTTAGGTTTAGGTTACGGGTTAGGGTACGTGTTAGGGTTAGGGTTAGGGTACGGGTTAGGGTTAGGGTACGGGTTAGGTTAAGGGTACGGGTTAGGGTTAGGGTTATGGTACGTGTTAGGGTTAGGGTTAGGGGTTAGGGTTAGGGTTAGGGTATGTGTTAGGGTTAGGGTACGGGTTAGGGTACAGGTTAGGGTTAGGGTACGGGTTAGGTTTAGGGTACGGGTTAGGGTTAGGTTTAGGGTACGGGTTAGGGTTAGGGTTAGGGTTAGGTTACGGATTAGGGTTAGGGTTAGAGGTTAGGGTTAGGGTTAGGGATAGGGTTAGGATTAGAGTTAGGGTACGGGTTAGGGTTAGGGTTAGTGTATGTTTTAGGGTTAGGGTACGGTTTAGGTTTAGGGTTAGGGTTAGGTTACGGGTTAGGGTTAGGGTTAGGGTTAGGATTAGGGTATGGTGTAGGGTTCGGGTTAGGTTACGGGTTAGGGTTAGGGTACGGGTTAGGGTTAGGGTTAGGGTACGGGTTAGGTTTAGGTTTAGGGTACGTGTTAGGGTTAGGGTTAGGGTTAGGGTTAGGGTTAGAGGTTAGGGTTAGGGTTAGGGATAGGGTTAGGGTTAGGGTTAGGGTACGGGTTAGGTTTAGGGTTAGTGTATGTTTTAGGGTTAGGGTACGGTTTAGGGTTAGGGTTAGTGTTAGGGTACGGGTTAGGGTTAGGGTACGGGTTAGGGTTATGGTTAGGGTACGGGTTAGGGTTAGGGTACTGTTTAGGGTTAGGGTTAGGTTTAGGGTTAGGGTATGGGTTAGGGTTAGGGTTAGGGTACGGGTTAGGGTTAGTGTTAGGGTTAGGGTACGGGTTAGGGTTAGGGTTTGGGTATGGGTAGGGTTAGGGTACGGGTTTGGTTTAGGGTTAGGGTTAGGGTTAGTGTTAGGGTTAGGGTACGTGTTAGGTTAAGGGTTAGGGTACTGGTTAGGGTTAGGGTACGGGTTAGGGTTAGGGTTAGGGTTAGGGTTAGGGTTAGGGTACGTGTTAGGGTTAGGGTACGGGTTGGGGTACGGGTTAGGGTTAGGGTACGGGTTAGGGTTAGGGTACGGTTTAGGGTTAGGGTACGTGTTAGGGTTAGGGTTAGTGGTTAGGGTTAGGGTTAGGGTTAGGGTTAGGGTTAGGGTTAGGGTTAGTGTACGGGTTAGGGTTAAGGTACGGTTTAGGGTTAGGGTTAGCGTACGGGTTAGGTTTAGGGTTAGGGTTAGCGTACGGGTTAGGGTTAGGTTTAGGCTTAGGGTTAGGGTTAGGGTACGGGTTAGGGTTAGGGTACGGGTTAGGGTTAGGGTTAGGGTTAGGGTTAGGGTACGGGTTAGGGTTAGAGTTAGGATTAGAGGTTAGGGTTAGGTATAGGGTTAGGGTTAGGATTAGGTTACGGGTTAGGGTACGGGTTAGGGTTAGGTTTAGGGTTAGGGTATGGGTTAGGGTTAGGGTTAGGGTACGTTTTAGGGTTAGGGTTAGAGTATGGGTTAGGGTTAGGGTACTGTTTAGGGTTAGGGTTAGGTTTAGGGTTAGGGTACGGGTTAGGGTTAGGGCTGGGGTTAGGGTTAGTGTTAGGGCACGGGTTAGGTTTAGGGTACGTGTTAGGGTTAGGGTTAAGTTTAGGGCTAGGAAAGGGTTAGGGTTAGGTTTAGCGTGAGGGTTAGGATATGGTTTAGGGTTAGGGTTAGGGTACGGGTACGGGTTAGGGTTAGGGTTAGGGTTAGGGTTAGGGTACGGGTTAGGGTACGGTTTAGGTTTAGGGCACGGGTTAGTGTTAGGCCTAGGGTTAGGGTTATGGTTAGGGTACGGGTTAGGGTTAGGGTACGGGTTAGGGTACGGGTTAAGTTTAGGGTACGGGTTAGGGTTAGGGTTAGGGTACGTGTTAGGGTTAGGGTTAGGGTTAGGGTTAGGGTTAGAGGTTAGGGTTAGGGATAGGGTTAGGGTTAGGATTAGGGTACGGGTTAGGGTACGGTTTAGGGTTAGGTTTAGGGTTAGGGTATGGTTTAGGGTTAGGGTTAGGGTACGTTTTAGGGTTAGGGTTAGGGTACGGGTTAGGGTTAGGGTACTGTTTAGGGTTAGGGTTAGGTTTAGGGTTAGGGTACATGTTAGGGTTAGGGTTAGGGTACGGGTTAGGGTTAGGGTTAGGTTTAGGGTTAGGGTATGGGTTAGGGTTAGGGTTAGGGTTAGGGTACGGGTAGGGGTTAGGGTACGGGTTAGGTTTAGGGTTAGGGTTAGGGTTAGTGTTAGGGTTAGGGTACGGGTTAGGGTTAGGGTTAGGGTACGGGTTAGGGTTAGGTTTAGGGTAGGGGTTACGGTTAGGGTTAGGGTTAGGGTTAGGTTACGGGTTATGGTTAGGGTTAGGTTTAGGTTTAGGGTTAGGGTTAGGGTACGGGTTAGGGTTAGGAAAGTGTTAGGGTTAGGGTTAGCGTTAGGGTTAGTGTTAGGGTTAGGGTTAGGGTACGGGTTAGGGTACGGGTTAGGGTTAGGGCACGGGTTAGTGTTAGGTTTAGGGTTAGGGTACGGTTAGTGTTAGGGTTAGGGATAGGGTACGGGTTAGGCTACGGGTTAGGGTTAGGGTACGGGTTAGGGTTAGGTTTAGGGGTTAGGGTGAGGGTTAGGGTTAGGGTTATGGTACGGGTTAGGGTTAGGGTTACGGTCAGGGTCAGGGTTAGGGGTTAGGGTTAGGGTTAGGGTACGGGTTAGGGTTAGGGTACGGGTTAGGTTTAGGTTACGGGTTAGGGTTAGGTTTAAAGTTAGGGTACGTGTTAGTGTTAGGGTTAGGGTACGGGTTAGGGTTAGGGTACGGGTTAGGGTAAGGGTACGGGTTAGGTTTAGGGTTAGGGTTAAAGTTAGGGTACGTGTTAGGTTTAGGGTTAGTGTTCGGTTTAGGGTTAGGGTACGGGTTAGGGTAAGGGTACGGGTTAGGGTTAGGGTTAGGGTACGTGTTAGGGTTAGGGTTAGGGGTTAGGGTTAGGGTTAGTGTATGTGTTAGGGTTAGGGTACGGGTTAGGGTACGGGTTAGGTTTAGGGTACGGGTTAGGTTAGGGTACGGCTTAGGGTTAGGGTTAGGGTACGGGTTAGGGTTAGGTTACGGTTTAGGGTTAGGGTTAGGGTTACGATTAGGGTACGGTGTAGGGTTCGGTTTCTGTACGGGTTAGCGTTAGGGTACGGGTTAGGGTTAGGGTTAGGGTACGGGTTAGGTTTAGGTTTAGGGTACGTGTTAGGGTTAGGGTTAGGGTTAGGTTTAGGGTTAGGGTTAGAGGTTAGGGTTAGGGATAGGGTTAGGGTTAGGGTTAGGGTACGGGTTAGGGTAAGGTTTAGTGTACGTTTTAGGGTTAGGGTACGGTTTAGGGTTAGGGTTAGTGTTAGGGTACGGGTTAGGGGTAGGGTACGGGTTAGGGTTAGGGTACGGGTTAGGGTTAGGGTTAGGGGTTAGGGTGAGGGTTAGGGTTAGGTTTAGGGTTAGGGTACGGGTTAGGGTTAGGGTCAGGGTCAGTGTTAGGTGTTAGGGTTAGGATTAGGGTACGGGTTAGGTTTAGGGTACGGGTTAGGTTTAGGGTACGGGTTAGGTTTAGGGTTAGGGTTAGGGTTAGGGTTAAAGTTAGGGTACGTGTTAGGGTTAGGGTTAGGGTACGGGTTAGGGTTAGGGTACGGGTTAGTGTAAGGGTACGGGTTAGGGTTAGGGTTAAAGTTAGGGTACGTGTTAGGGTTAGGGTTAGGGTTCGGGTTAGGGTTAGGGTACGGGTTAGGGTTAGGGTACGTGTTAGGGTTAGGGTTAGGTTACCGGTTAGGGTTAGGGTTAGGGTTAGGATTAGGGTACGGTGTAGTGTTCGGGTAGGGTACGGGTTAGGGTTAGGGTACGGGTTAGGGTTAGGTTTAGGCTACGGGTTAGGTTTAGGTTTAGGGTACATGTTAGGGTTAGGGTTAGGGTTAGGGTTAGGGATAGAGGTTAGGTTTAGGGATAGGGTTAGGGTTAGGGTTAGGGTACGGGTTAGGGTTAGGGTACGGGTTAGGGTTAGGGTACGGGTTAGGGTTAGGTTTAGGGTACGGGTTAGGGTTAGGGTTAGGGTTAGGTTACCGGTTAGGGTTAGGGTTAGGGTTAGGATTAGGGTACGGTGTAGGGTTCGGGTTAGGGTACGGGTTAGGGTTAGGGTACGGGTTAGGGTTAGGTTTAGGGTACGGGTTAGGTTTAGGTTTAGGGTACGTGTTAGGGTTAGGGTTAGGGTTAGTGTTAGGGTATGGGTTAGGGTTAGGGTACGGGTTAGGGTTAGGGTTAGGGTACGGGTTAGGTTTAGGGTACTGTTTAGGGTTAGGGTTAGGTTTAGGTTTAGGGTACGGGTTAGGGTTAGGGTTAGGGTTAGGGTACGGGTTAGGGTTAGGGTTAGGGTACGGGTTAGGGTTAGGGTTAGGGTTAGGGTACGGGTTAGGTTTAGGGTACTGTTTAGGGTTAGGGTTAGGTTTAGGTTTAGGGTACGGGTTAGGGTTAGGGTTAGGGTACGGGTTAGGGTTAGGGTTAGGGTTAGGGTACGGGTTAGGGTTAGGGTTAGGGTACCGGTAGGGTTAGCGTACGGGTTAGGTTTAGGGTTAGGGTTAGTGTTAGGGTTAGGGTACGGGTTAGGTTTAGGGTTAGGGTACTGGTTAGGGTTAGGGTACGGGTTAGTGTTATGGTTAGGGAAGGGGTTAGTGTTAGGGTTAGGGTTAGTGTTAGGGTACGGGTTATGGTTAGGGTTAGGTTAGGGTTTAGGTTTAGGGTTAGGGTACGGGTTAGGGTTAGGTTTAGGGGTTAGGGTTAGGGTTAGGGTTAGGGTTAGGTTTAGGGTACGGGTTAGGGTTAGTGTTAGGGTTAGGGTTAGGGTCAGTGTTCGGTGTTAGGGTTAGGGTTAGGGTACGGGTTAGGTTTAGGTTTAGGGTACGTGTTAGGGTTAGGGTTAGGGTTATGGTTAGGGTTAGGTTAGGGTTTAGGGTTAGGGTTAGGGTACGGGTTAGGGTTAGTTTTAGGGGTTACGGTTAGGGTTAGGGTAAGGGTACGGGTTAGGGTTAGGGTACGGGTTAGGGTTAGAGTTAGGGTACGGTTTAGGGTTAGGGTACTGGTTAGGGTTAGGGTTAGGGTACGGGTTAGGTTTAGGTTTAGGGTACGTGTTAGTGTTAGGGTTAGGGTTAGGGTTAGGGTTAGGGTTAGAGGTTAGGTTTAGGGACAGGGTTAGGGTTAGGATTAGGGTACGGGTTAGAGTATGGGTTAGGGTTAGGGTTAGGGTTAGGGTACGGGTTAGGGTTAGGGTTAGGGTACGTTTTACGGTTAGGGTACGGTTTAGGGTTAGGGTTAGGGTTAGGGTACGGTTTAGTGTTAGGGTACGGGTTAGCGTTAGGTTTAGGGTAAGTGTTAGGGTTAGGGTACTGTTTAGGTTTAGGGTTAGGTTTCGGGTTAGGGTACGGGTTAGGGTTAGGGTTAGGGTACGGGTTAGGGTTAGGGTTAGGGTTAGGGTACGGGTTAGTGTTAGGTTTAGGGTATGGGTTAGGGTTAGGGTACGGGTTAGGTTTAGGTTTAGGGTACGTGTTAGTGTTAGTGTTAGGGTTAGGGTTAGGGTTAGGTTTAGAGGTTAGGGTTAGGGATAGAGTTAGGGTTAGGATTAGTGTACGGGTTAGAGTATGGGTTAGGGTTAGGGTTAGGGTTAGGGTACGGGTTAGGGTTAGGGTTAGGGTACGTTTTACGGTTAGGGTACGGTTTAGGGTTAGGGTTAGGGTTAGGGTACGGGTTAGTGTTAGGGTACGGGTTAGCGTTAGGTTTAGGGTACGTGTTAGGGTTAGGGTACTGTTTAGGTTTAGGGTTAGGTTTCGGGTTAGGGTACGGGTTAGGGTTAGGGTTAGGGTACGGGTTAGGGTTAGGGTTAGGGTTAGGGTACGGGTTAGTGTTAGGGTTAGGGTATGGGTTAGGGTTAGGGTACGGGTTAGGTTTAGGTTTAGGTTTAGGGTTAGGGTTAGTGTTAGGGTTAGGGTACGGGTTAGGTTTAGGGTTAGGGTACGGATTAGGGTTAGGGTACGGGTTAGGGTTAGGGTTTGGGTAGGGGTTAGGGTTAGGGTTAGGGTTAGGGTTAGGGTACGGGTTATGGTTAGTGTTAGGTTTAGGTTTAGGGTTAGTGTACGGGTTAGGGTTAGGGTTAGGGGTTAGGGTTAGGGTTAGGGTTTGGGTTAGGGTTAGGTTACGGGTTAGGGTTAGTGTTAGGGTTAGGGTTAGGGTCAGGGTTAGGGTTAGGGTAGGGGTTAGGGTTAGGGTTAGGGTTAGGGTTAGGGTACGGGTTAGGGTTAGGGTTAGGGTACGTTTTACGGTTAGGGTACGGTTTAGGGTTAGGGTTAGGGTTGGGTACGGGTTAGTGTTAGGGTACGGGTTAGCGTTAGGTTTACGGTACGTGTTAGGGTTAGGGTACTGTTTAGGTTTAAGGTTAGGTTTCGGGTTAGGGTACGGGTTAGGGTTAGGGTTAGGGTACGGGTTAGGGTTAGGGTTAGGGTTAGGGTACGGGTTAGTGTTAAGGTTAGGGTATGGGTTAGGGTTAGGGTACGGGTTAGGTTTAGGGTTAGGGTTAGGGTTAGTGTTAGGGTTAGGGTACGGGTTAGGTTTAGGGTTAGGGTACGGATTAGGGTTAGGGTACGGGTTAGGGTTAGGGTTAGGGTAGGGGTTAGGATTAAGGTTAGGGTTAGGGTTAAGGTACGGGTTATGGTTAGTGTTAGGTTTAGGTTTAGGGTAAGTGTACGGGTTAGGGTTAGGGTTAGGGGTTAGGGTTAGGGTTAGGGTTTGGGTTAGGGTTAGGGTAATGGTTAGGGTTAGTGTTAGGGTTAGGGTTAGGGTCAGGGTTAGGGGTTAGGGTTAGGGTTAGGGTTAGGGTTAGGGTTAGGGTACGTGTTAGGGTTAGGTTTAGGGTATCGGTTAGGATTAGGGTACTGGTTAAGGTTAGGGTTAGGGTTAGGGTTAGCGTTAGGGTACGGGTTAGGGTTAGGGTTAGGGTACTGGTTAGGGTTAGGGTACGGGTTAGGGTTAGGGTACGGGTTAGGGTTAGGGTTAGGGTACGTGTTAGGGTTAGGGTTAGGGGTTAGGGTTAGTGTTAGGGTGGGGTATGTGTTAGAGTTAGGGTACGGGTTAGGGTTAGGGTTAGGGTTAGTGTTAGGGTTAGGGATAGGGTACGGGTTAGGGTTAGGGAACAGGTTAGGGTTATGGTTAGGGTACGGGTTAGGGTTAGTGTATGGGTTAGGGTTAGGGTTAGGGTTAGGGTTAGGGTTAGCGTACGGGTTAGGGTTAGGGTACAGGTTAGGGTTAGGGTTAGGGTACGGGTTAGGGTTAGGTTTAGGGGTTAGAGTAAGGGTTAGGGCACGGGTTAGGGTTAGCTTACGGGATAGGTTTAGGGTTAGGGTTAGGGTTAGGATTAGGAAAGTGTTAGGACTAGGGTTAGCGTTAGGGTTAGGGTACGGGTTAGGGTTAGGTTTAGGGTACGGGTTAGGGTTATGGTTAGGGTTAGGATATGGGTTAGGGTTAGGGTTAGGGTTTGGGTCAGGGTTAGGGGTTAGGGTTAGGGTTAGGTTACGGGTTAGGGTTAGTGTACGGGTTAGGTTTAGGGTACGGGTTAGGGTTAGGGATAGGGTACGGGTTAGGGTTAGGGTACGGGTTAGGGTTAGGCTTAGGGTACGGGTTAGCTTTAGGGTACTCTTTTGGGTTAGGGTTAGTTTTAGGGTTAGGGAACGGGTTAGGGTTAGGGTTAGGGTACGGGTTAGGGTTAGGGTTAGGGATAGGGTTAGGGTTAGGGTTAGGGTACGGGTTAGGGTTAGGGTTAGGGTACGGGTTAGGGTTAGGGTACGGGTTAGTTTTAGGGTTAGGGTTAGGGTTAGTGTTAGGGTTAGGGTACGGGTTAGGGTTAGGGTTAGGGTACGGGTTAGGGTTAGGGCACGGGTTAGTGTTAGGGTTAGGGTTAGGGTTAGGGTTAGGGTACGGGTTAGAGTTAGGGTATGGGTTAGGGTTAGGGTACGGGTTAGGATTAGGGTTAGGGGTTAGGGTGAGGGTTAGGGTTAGGGTTAGGGTTAGGGAACAGGTTAGGGTTAGGGTTAGGGTTAAAGTTAGGGTACGTGTTAGGGTTAGGGTTAGGGTTAGGGTACGGGTTATGGTTAGGGTTAGGTTAGGGTTTAGGGTTAGGGTTAGGGTACGGGTTAGGGTTAGGGTTAGGGGTTAGGGTTAGTGTTAGGGTTAGGGTTAGGGTTAGGGTACGGGTTAGGGTTAGTGTTAGGGTTAGGGTTAGGGTCAGGGTTCGGGGTTAGGGTTAGGGTTAGGGTTAGGGTACGGGTTAGGGTGAGGGTTAGGGTACGGGTTAGCGTTAGGGTACTTGTTAGGGTTAGGGTTAGGGTTAGGGTGCGGTTTAGGGTTCGGGTTACGGTTAGGGTTAGGGTTAGGGTTAGGGTATGGGTTAGGGTTAGGGTTAGGGTTAGGGTACGGGTTAGGGTTAGGGTTAGGGTACGTTTTAGGGTTAGGGTACGTTTCAGGGTTAGGGTTAGGGTTAGGGTACGGGTTACGGTTAGGGTACGGGTTAGCGTTAGGGTTATGGTACGGGTTAGGGTTAGGGTGAGTGTTAGGGTTAGGGTACGGGTTAGGGTTAGGGTTAAGGTACGTGTTAGGGTTAGGGTACGGGTTAGGTTTAGGGTTAGGGTTAGGGTTAGTGTTAGGGTTAGGGTACGGGTTAGGTTTAGGGTTAGGGTACGGGTTAGGTTTAGGGTACGGGTTAGCGTTAGGGTTAGGGTTAGGGTAGTGGTTAGGGTTAGGGTTAGGGTTAGGGTTAGGGTACGGGTTATGGTTAGGATTAGGTTTAGGTTTAGGGTTAGGGTTAGTGTACGGGTTAGGGTTAGGGTTAGGGGTTAGGTTTAGTGTTAGTTTTAGTGTTAGGGTTAGGGTACCGGTTAGGGTTAGGGTTAGGGTTAGGGTTAGAGTCAGGTTTAGGGGTTAGGGTTAGGGTTAGGGTTAGGGTTAGGGTTAGGGTACGTGTTAGGGTTAGGGTTAGGGTACTGGTTAGGGTTAGGGTACGGGTTAGGGTTAGGGTACGGGTTAGGGTTAGGGTTAGGGTACGTGTTAGGGTTAGGGTTAGGGGTTAGGGTTAGTGTTAGGGTGGGGTATGTGTTAGAGTTAGGGTACGGGTTAGGGTTAGGGTTAGGGTTAGTGTTAGGGTTAGGGATAGGGTACGGGTTAGGGTTAGGGAACAGGTTAGGGTTATGGTTAGGGTACGGGTTAGGGTTAGTGTACGGGTTAGGGTTAGGGTTAGGGTTAGGGTTAGGGTTAGGGTTAGGGTACGGGTTAGGGTTAGGGTACAGGTTAGGGTTAGGGTTAGGGTACGGGTTAGGGTTAGGTTTAGGGGTTAGAGTAAGGGTTAGGGCACGGGTTAGGGTTAGCTTACGGGATAGGTTTAGGGTTAGGGTTAGGGTTAGGTTTAGGAAAGTGTTAGGATTAGGGTTAGCGTTAGGGTTAGGGTACGGGTTAGGGTTAGGTTTAGGGTACGGGTTAGGGTTATGGTTAGGGTTAGGATATGGGTTAGGGTTAGGGTTAGGGTTTGGGTCAGGGTTAGGGGTTAGGGTTAGGGTTAGGTTACGGGTTAGGGTTAGTGTACGGGTTAGGTTTAGGGTACGGGTTAGGGTTAGGGATAGGGTACGGGTTAGGGTTAGGGTACGGGTTAGGGTTAGGCTTAGGGTACGGGTTAGCTTTAGGGTACTCTTTTGGGTTAGGGTTAGTTTTAGGGTTAGGGAACGGGTTAGGTTTAGGGTTAGGGTACGGGTTAGGGTTAGGGTTAGGGATAGGGTTAGGGTTAGGGTTAGGGTACGGGTTAGGGTTAGGGTTAGGGTACGGGTTAGGGTTAGGGTACGGGTTAGTTTTAGGGTTAGGGTTAGGGTTAGTGTTAGGGTTAGGGTACGGGTTAGGGTTAGGGTTAGGGTACGGGTTAGGGTTAGGGCACGGGTTAGTGTTAGGGTTAGGGTTAGGGTTAGGGTTAGGGTACGGGTTAGAGTTAGGGTATGGGTTAGGGTTAGGGTACGGGTTAGGATTAGGGTTAGGGGTTAGGGTGAGGGTTAGGGTTAGGGTTAGGGTTAGGGAACAGGTTAGGGTTAGGGTTAGGGTTAAAGTTAGGGTACGTGTTAGGGTTAGGGTTAGGGTTAGGGTACGGGTTATGGTTAGGGTTAGGTTAGGGTTTAGGGTTAGGGTTAGGGTACGGGTTAGGGTTAGGGTTAGGGGTTAGGGTTAGTGTTAGGGTTAGGGTTAGGGTTAGGGTACGGGTTAGGGTTAGTGTTAGGGTTAGGGTTAGGGTCAGGGTTCGGGGTTAGGGTTAGGGTTAGGGTTAGGGTACGGGTTAGGGTGACGGTTAGGGTACGGGTTAGCGTTAGGGTACTTGTTAGGGTTAGGGTTAGGGTTAGGGTGCGGTTTAGGGTTCGGGTTACGGTTAGGGTTAGGGTTAGGGTTAGGGTATGGGTTAGGGTTAGGGTTAGGGTTAGGGTACGGGTTAGGGTTAGGGTTAGGGTACGTTTTAGGGTTAGGGTACGTTTCAGGGTTAGGGTTAGGGTTAGGGTACGGGTTAGGGTTAGGGTACGGGTTAGCGTTAGGGTTATGGTACGGGTTAGGGTTAGGGTGAGTGTTAGGGTTAGGGTACGGGTTAGGGTTAGGGTTAAGGTACGTGTTAGGGTTAGGGTACGGGTTAGGTTTAGGGTTAGGGTTAGGGTGAGTGTTAGGGTTAGGGTACGGGTTAGGTTTAGGGTTAGGGTACGGGTTAGGTTTAGGGTACGGGTTAGCGTTAGGGTTAGGGTTAGGGTAGTGGTTAGGGTTAGGGTTAGGGTTAGGGTTAGGGTACGGGTTATGGTTAGGATTAGGTTTAGGTTTAGGGTTAGGGTTAGTGTACGGGTTAGGGTTAGGGTTAGGGGTTAGGTTTAGTGTTAGTTTTAGTGTTAGGGTTAGGGTACCGGTTAGGGTTAGGGTTAGGGTTAGGGTTAGAGTCAGGTTTAGGGGTTAGGGTTAGGGTTAGGGTTAGGGTTAGGGTTAGGGTACGTGTTAGGGTTAGGGTTAGGTATGGGTTAGGGTTAGGGTACTGGTTATGGTTAGGGTTAGGGTTAGGGTTAGCGTTAGGGTACGGGTTAGGGTTAGGGTTAGGGTACTGTTTAGGTTTAGGTTACGGGTTAGGGTTAGGGTACGGGTTAGGGTTAGGGTTAGGGTTAGGGTACGGGTTAGGGTTATGGTACAGGTTAGGGTTAGGTTTAGGGTATGGGTTAGGGTTAGGTTTAGGGTTTAGGTTTAGGGTTAGGGCACGGGTTAGGGGTTGGGTATGGGTTAGGGTTAGGGTTAGGGTTAGGGTTAGGGTTAGGGTTAGGGTTAGGAAAGGGTTAGGGTTAGGGTTAGCGTTAGTGTTAGGGTACGGGTTAGGTTTAGGGTTAGGGTACGGGTTAGGGTTAGGTTTAGGGTTAGGGTTAGGGGTTAGTGGTTAGTGTTAGGGTTAGGGTTAGGGTTAGGGTACAGGTTAGGGTTAGGGTTAGGGGTTAGGGGTTAGTGTTAGGGTTAGGTTTAGGGTTAGGGTACGGGTTAGGGTACGGGTTAGGGTTAGGGAACGGGTTAGTGTTAGGGTTAGGGTTAGGGTTAGGGTTAGGGTACGGGTTAGAGTTAGGGTATGGGTTAGGGTTAGGGTACGGGTTAGGATTAGGGTTAGGGGTTAGGGTGAGGGTTAGGGTTAGGGTTAGGGTTAGGGAACAGGTTAGGGTTAGGGTTAGGGTTAAAGTTAGGGTACGTGTTAGGGTTAGGGTTAGGGTTAGGGTACGGGTTATGGTTAGGGTTAGGTTA
Organism: Urocyon cinereoargenteus; assembly: GCA_032313775.1. Lineage (NCBI taxonomy): Eukaryota > Metazoa > Chordata > Mammalia > Carnivora > Canidae > Urocyon > Urocyon cinereoargenteus. Next base: position 87,055 of record JAVLSZ010000198.1, on the reverse strand, counting down.
GGGTTTAGGGTTAGGGTTAGGGTACGGGTTAGGGTTAGGGTTAGGGGTTAGGGTTAGTGTTAGGGTTAGGGTTAGGGTTAGGGTACGGGTTAGGGTTAGTGTTAGGGTTAGGGTTAGGGTCAGGGTTCGGGGTTAGGGTTAGGGTTAGGGTTAGGGTACGGGTTAGGGTGACGGTTAGGGTACGGGTTAGCGTTAGGGTACTTGTTAGGGTTAGGGTTAGGGTTAGGGTGCGGTTTAGGGTTCGGGTTACGGTTAGGGTTAGGGTTAGGGTTAGGGTATGGGTTAGGGTTAGGGTTAGGGTTAGGGTACGGGTTAGGGTTAGGGTTAGGGTACGTTTTAGGGTTAGGGTACGTTTCAGGGTTAGGGTTAGGGTTAGGGTACGGGTTAGGGTTAGGGTACGGGTTAGCGTTAGGGTTATGGTACGGGTTAGGGTTAGGGTGAGTGTTAGGGTTAGGGTACGGGTTAGGGTTAGGGTTAAGGTACGTGTTAGGGTTAGGGTACGGGTTAGGTTTAGGGTTAGGGTTAGGGTGAGTGTTAGGGTTAGGGTACGGGTTAGGTTTAGGGTTAGGGTACGGGTTAGGTTTAGGGTACGGGTTAGCGTTAGGGTTAGGGTTAGGGTAGTGGTTAGGGTTAGGGTTAGGGTTAGGGTTAGGGTACGGGTTATGGTTAGGATTAGGTTTAGGTTTAGGGTTAGGGTTAGTGTACGGGTTAGGGTTAGGGTTAGGGGTTAGGTTTAGTGTTAGTTTTAGTGTTAGGGTTAGGGTACCGGTTAGGGTTAGGGTTAGGGTTAGGGTTAGAGTCAGGTTTAGGGGTTAGGGTTAGGGTTAGGGTTAGGGTTAGGGTTAGGGTACCTGTTAGGGTTAGGGTTAGGTATGGGTTAGGGTTAGGGTACTGGTTATGGTTAGGGTTAGGGTTAGGGTTAGCGTTAGGGTACGGGTTAGGGTTAGGGTTAGGGTACTGTTTAGGTTTAGGTTACGGGTTAGGGTTAGGGTACGGGTTAGGGTTAGGGTTAGGGTTAGGGTACGGGTTAGGGTTATGGTACAGGTTAGGGTTAGGTTTAGGGTATGGGTTAGGGTTAGGTTTAGGGTTTAGGTTTAGGGTTAGGGCACGGGTTAGGGGTTGGGTATGGGTTAGGGTTAGGGTTAGGGTTAGGGTTAGGGTTAGGGTTAGGGTTAGGAAAGGGTTAGGGTTAGGGTTAGCGTTAGTGTTAGGGTACGGGTTAGGTTTAGGGTTAGGGTACGGGTTAGGGTTAGGTTTAGGGTTAGGGTTAGGGGTTAGTGGTTAGTGTTAGGGTTAGGGTTAGGGTTAGGGTACAGGTTAGGGTTAGGGTTAGGGGTTAGGGGTTAGTGTTAGGGTTAGGTTTAGGGTTAGGGTACGGGTTAGGGTACGGGTTAGGGTTAGGGAACGGGTTAGTGTTAGGGTTAGGGTTAGGGTTAGCGTTAGGGTACAGGTTAGGGTTAGGGTACGGGTTAGGGTTAGGGTACGGGTTAGGGTTAGGGTTAGGGGTTAGGGTTAGGGTTAGGGTTAGGGTAAGTTTAGTGTACGGGTTAGGGTTAGGGTTAGGGTTAGGGTCAGGGTTAGGGGTTAGGGTTAGGGTTATGGTTAGGTTAGGTGTTAGGGTTAGTGTACGAGTTAAGTTTAGGGTACGGGTTAGGGTTAGGGATAGGGTACGGGTTAGGGTTAGGGTTAGGGTACGTGTTAGTGTTAGGGTTAGGGTTAGGTTTAGAGGTTAGGGTTAGGGATAGGGTTAGGGTTAGGATTAGGGTAAGGGTTAGGGTACGGGTTAGGGTTAGGTTTAGGTTTAGGGTATGGGTTAGGGTTAGGGTTAGGGTACGTGTTAGGGTTAGGGTTAGGGTACGGGTTAGGGTTAGGGAACTGTTTAGTGTTAGGTTTAGGTTTAGTGTTAGGGTACGAGTTAGGGTTAGGGTTAGGTACGGGTTAGGGTTAGGGTTAGGGTTAGGGTTAGGGTATGGGTTAGGGTTAGGGTTAGGGTACGGGTTAGGGTTAGGGTACGGGTTAGGTTTAAGGTTAGGGTTAGGGTTAGTGTTAGGGTTAGGGTACGGGTTAGGGTAGGGTTAGGGTACGAGTTAGGGTTAGGGTACGGGTTAGGGTTAGGGTTAGGGTAGAGGTTAGGGTTAGGGTTAGGGTTAGGGTACGGGTTATGGTTAGGGTTAGGTTTCGGGTTAGGGTTAGGGTTAGTGTATGGGTTAGGGTTAGGAAAGGGTTAGGGTTAGGGTTAGCGTTAGTGTTAGGGGACGGGTTAGGGTTAGGGTTAGGGTACGGGTTAGGGTTAGGGTTAGGGTTAGGGTTAGGGTTTAGGGGTTAGTGTTATGGTTAGGGTTAGGGTTAGAGTTAGGGTTAGGGTATGGGTTAGGGTACGGGTTAGGGTTAGGGCACGGGTTAGTGTTAGGGATAGGGTTAGTGTTAGGGTAAGGGTACGGGTTAGGGTTAGGGTACGGGTTAGGGTTAGTGTTAGGGTTAGGATTAGGGTTAGGGTACGGGTTAGGTTTAGGGTAAGGGTTAGGGTTAGGGTACAGGTTAGGGTACGGGTTAGGGTAAGGGTTAGGGTACAGGTTAGGGTTAGGGTTAGTGTTAATGTTAGGGTACGGGTTAGGGTTAGGGTTAGGGTTAGGGCTAGGTTTAGGGTATGGGTTAGGGTTAGGGCTAGGGTTAGGGTTAGGTTACGGGTTAGGGTACGGGTTAGGGTAGGGGTTAGGGTTAGGGTATGGGTTAGGGTTAGGGTTAGGGTACGGGTTAGGGTTAGGGTTAGGGTGCGCTTTAGGGTTCGGGTTAGGGTTAGGGTTAGCGTTAGGCTACAGGTTAGGGTTAGGGTTAGGGTTAGGGTTATGTTACGGGTTAGGGTTAGGGTTAGGGTTAGGATTAGGGTACGGGGTAGGGTAAGGGTTAGGGTACGGGTTAGGCTTAGGGTACGGGTTAGGGTTAGGGTTAGGGTACGGCTTAGGGTTAGGGTTATGGTTAGGGTTAGGGTACGGGTTAGGGTTAGGGTTAGGTTACGGGTTAGGGTTTGGGTTAGGGTTAGGGTTAGGGTTAGGGTTAGAGGTTAGGGTTAGGGATAGGGTTAGGTTTAGGATTAGGATACGGGTTAGGGTACGGTTTAAGGTTAGGGTTAGGGAATGGGTTAGGGTTAGGGTTAGGGTACGGGTTAGGGTTAGGAAATGGGTTAGGGTTAGGGTTAGGGTACGGGTTAGGGTTAGGGATAGGGTTAGGGTTAGGGTACGGGTTAGGGTTAGGGTAAGGGTTAGGTTACGGGTTAGAGTTAGGGTACGGGTTAGGGTTAGGGTACGGGTTAGGATTAGGGTTAGGGGTTTGGGTGAGGGTTAGGGTTAGGGTTAGGGTTAGGGTACAGGTTAGGGTTAGGGTTAGGGTTAAAGTTAGGGTACGTGTTAGGGTTAGGGTTAGGGTTAGGGTACGGGTTAGGGTTAGGGTACGGGTTAGGGTAAGGGTACGGGTTAGGGTTAGGGTACGGGTTAGGTTTATGGTACTGTTTTGGGTTAGGGTTAGGTTTAGGGTTAGGAAACCTGTTAGGGTTATGGTTAGGGTACGGGTTAGGGTTAGGGATAGGGTTAGGGTTAGGGTATGGGTTAGGGTTAGGGCTAAGGTACGGGTTAGGGTTAGGGTACGGGTTAGGTTTAGGGTTAGGGTTCGGGATAGTGTTAGGGTTAGGGTACGGGTTAGGGTTAGGGTTAGGTTACGGGTTAGGGTTAGGGTTAGGGTTAGGGTTAGGGTACGGTTTAGGGTTCGGGTTTGGGTTAGGGTTAGTGTACGGTTTAGGGTTAGGGTTAGGATTCGAAGTTAGGGTTAGGGATAGGGTTAGGGTTAGGATTAGGGTACGGGTTAGGGTTAGGTTTAGAGTTAGGGTATGGGTTAGGGTTAGGGTTAGGGTACGTTTTAGGGTTAGGGTTAGGGTACGGTTTAGGGTTAGGGTACTGTTTAGGGTTAGGGTTAGGTTTAGGGTTAGGGTACGGGTTATGGTTAGGGTTAGGGGTTAGGGTTAGTGTTACGGCACGGGTTAGGGTTAGGGTACGGTTTAGGGTTAGGGTTAGGGTTAGGGTTAGGAAAGGGTTAGGTTTAGGGTTAGCGTTAGGGTTAGGGTACGGGTTAGGGTTAGGTTTAGGGTATGAGTTAGGGTTAGGGTTAGGGTTAGGGTTAGGATTAGGGGTTAGGGGTTAGTGTTAGGGTTAAGGTTTGGTTAGGGTACGGGTTAGGGTTAGGGTTAGGTGTTAGGGGTTAGTGTTAGGGTTAGGGTACGGGTTAGGGTACGGGTTAGGGTACGGGTTAGGGTTAGGGCACGGGTTAGTGTTAGGGTTAGGGTTAGGGTTAGGGTTAGGGTACGGGTTAGGGTTAGGGTACGGGTTAGGGTTAGGGTTAGGGTTAGGGTTAGTGTTTGGGTTAGGGTTAGGGTTAGGGTTAGAGGTTAGGGTTAGGGATAGGGTTAGATTTAGGATTAGGGTACGGGTTAGGGTACGGTTTAAGGTTAGGTTTAGGGTATGGGTTAGGGTTAGGGTTAGGGTACGTTTTAGGGTTAGGGTACGGTTAAGGTTTAGGGTTAGGGTTAAGGTACGGGTTAGGGTTAGGGTACGGGTTAGGGTTAGGGTTAGGGTACGGGTTAGGTTTAGGGTACTCTTTTGTGTTAGGGTTAGGTTTAGGGTTAGGGAATGGGTTAGGGTTAGGGTTAGGGTACGGGTTAGGGTTAGGGATAGGGTTAGGGTTAGGGTACGGGTTAGGGTTAGGGTTAGGGTACGGGTTAGGGTTAGGGTACGGGTTAGGTTTAGGGTTAGGGTTAGGGTTACTGTTAGGGTTAGGGTACGGGTTAGGGTACGGGTTAGGGTTAGGGCACGGGTTAGTGTTAGGGTTAGGGTTAGGGTTAGGGTTAGGGTACAGGTTAGGGTTAGGGTTAGGGTTAAAGTTAGGGTACGTGTTAGGGTTAGGGTTAGGGTTAGGGTACGGGTTAGGGTTAGGGTACGGGTTAGGGTAAGGGTACGGGTTAGGGTTAGGATTAGTGTACGGGTTAGGTTTAGGGTACTGTTTTGGGTTAGGGTTAGGTTTAGGGTTAGGGAACCGGTTAGGGTTAGGGTTAGGGTACGGGTTAGGGTTAGGGATAGGGTTAGGGTTAGGGTACGGGTTAGGGTTAGGGCTAAGGTACGGGTTAGGGTTAGGGTACGGGTTAGGTTTAGGGTTAGGGTTCGGGATAGTGTTAGGGTTAGGGTACGGGTTAGTGTTAGGGTTAGGGTACGTGTTAGGGTTAGGGTACAGGTTAGGTTTAGGGTTAGGGTAGGGGTTAGGGTTAGGGTTAGGGTTAGGGTACGGGTTATGGTTAGGGTTAGATTTAGGGTTAGGGTTAGGATTAGGGTACGGGTTAGGGTTAGGGTTAGGGTACGGGTTAGGTTTAGGGTACTGGTTAGGGTTAGGGTTAGGGTTAGGGTTAGCGTCAGGGTACGTGTAGGGTTAGAGTTAGGTTTAGGGTACGCGTTAGGGTTAGGGTTAGGGTTATGGTTAGGGTTAGGTTAGGGTTAGGGGTTAGGGTTAGTTTTAGGGCACGGGTTAGGTTTAGGGTACGGGTTAGGGTTAGGGTTAGGGTTAGGGTTAGGGTTAGGGTTAGTGTTAGGAAAGGGTTAGGGTTAGGGTTAGCGTTAGGGTTAGGGTACGGGTTAGGGTTAGGGTTAGGGTACGGGTTAGGGTTAGGGTTAGGGTTAGGGTTAGGGGTTAGGGGTTAGTGTTAGGGTTAAAGTTAGGGTTAGGGTACGGGTTATGGTTAGGGTTAGGGGTTAGGGGTTAGTGTTAGGGTTAGGGTTAGGGTTAGGGTACGGGTTAGGGTACGGGTTAGGTTTAGGGCAAGGGTTAGTTTTAGGGTTTGGGTTAGGGTTAGGGTAAGGGTTAGGGTTAGGGTACGGGTTAGGGTACGGGTTAGGTTTACGGTACGGGTTAGTGTTGGGTTAGGGTTAGGGTTAGGGTTAGGGTTAGGGTACGGGTTAGGGTTAGGGTTAGTGTTAGGGTTAGGGTACGGGTTAGGGTTAGGGTTAGGGGTTAGGGTGAGGGTTAGTGTTAGGGTTAGGGTGAGGTACAGGTTAGGGTTAGGGTTAGTGTTAGGGTCAGGTTTAGGGGTTAGGGTTAGTGTTAGGGTTAGGGTACGGGTTAGGGTTAGGGTACGGGTTAGGTTTAGGGTACGGTTTAGGGTTAGGGTTAGGGTTATGGTTAGGGTTAGGGTATGGGTTAGGGTTAGGGTTAGGGTTAAAGTTAGGGTACGTGTTAGGGTTAGGGTAAGGGTACGGGTTAGGGTTAGGGTACGGGTTAGGGTAAGGGTACGGGTTAGGGTTAGGGTTAGGGTACGTGTTAGGGTTAGGGTTAGGGGTTAGGGTTAGGGTTAGGGTACGTGTTAGGGTTAGGTTACGGGTTAGGGTACGGGTTAGGATTAGGGTACGCGTTAGGTTTATGGTACGGGTTAGGGTTAGTGTACGGGTTAGGTTTAGGGTTAGTGGTTAGTGTTAGGGTTAGGGTTAGGGTTAGGGTTAGTGTACGGGTTAGGGTTAGGGTACAGGTTAGGGTTAGGGTTAGGGTTAGGGTTAGGGTTAGGTTTAGGGTTAGCGTACGGGTTAGGGTTAGGGTTAGGCTTAGGGTTACGGTTAGGGTACGGGTTAGGGTTAGGGTACGGGTTAGGGTTAGGGTTAGGGTTAGGGTACGGTTTAGGTTTCGGGTTTGGGTTAGGGTTAGGGTACGGGTTAGGGTTAGGGTTAGGATTCGAGGTTAGGGTTAGGGATAGGGTTAGGGTTAGGATTAGGGTACGGGTTAGGGTACGGGTTAGGGTTAGGTTTAGAGTTAGGGTATGGGTTAGGGTTAGGGTTAGGGTACGTTTTAGGGTTAGGGTTAGGGTACGGGTTAGGGTTAGGGTACTGTTTAGGGTTAGGGTTAGTTTTAGGGTTAGGGTACGGGTTAGGGTTAGGGTTAGGGGTTAGGGTTAGTGTTATGGCACGGGTTAGGGTAAGGGTACGGTTTAGGGTTAGGGTTATGGTTAGGGTTAGCGTTAGGAAAGGGTTAGGTTTAGGGTTAGCGTTAGGGTTAGGGTACGGTTTAGGGTTAGGTTTAGGGTACGGGTTAGGGTTAGGGTTAGGGATAGGGGTTAGGGGTTAGTGTTAGGGTTAAGGTTTGGTTAGGGTACGGATTAGGGTTAGGGTTAGGTGTTAGGGGTTAGTGTTAGGGTTAGCGTTAGGGTTAGGGTACGGGTTAGGGTACGGGTTAGGGTTAGGGCACGGGTTAGTGTTAGGGTTAGGGTTAGGGTTAGGGTTAGGGTACGGGTTAGGGTTAGGGTACGGGTTAGGGTTAGGGTTAGGGTTAGGGGTTAGGGGTTAGTGTTAGGGTTAAAGTTAGGGTTAGGGTACGGGTTAGGATTAGGGTTAGGGGTTAGGGGTTAGTGTTAGGGTTAGGGTTAGGGTTAGGGTACGGGTTAGGGTACGGGTTAGGTTTAGGGCACGGGTTAGTGTTAGGGTTAGGGTTAGGGTTAGGGTAAGGGTTAGGGTTAGGGTACGGGTTAGGGTACGGGTTAGGTTTAGGGTACGTGTTAGTGTTAGGGTAAGGGTTAGGGTTAGGGTTAGGGTACGGGTTAGGGTTAGGGTACGGGTTAGTGTTAGGGTACGGGTTAGGGTTAGGGTTAAGGGTTAGGGTGAGGGTTAGGGTTAGGGTTAGTGTTAGGGTACAGGTTAGGGTTAGGGTTAGTGTTAGGGTCAGGTTTAGGGGTTAGGGTTAGGGTTAGGGCTAGGGTACGGGTTAGGGTTAGTGTAAGGGTTAGGTTTAGGGTACGGTTTAGGGTTAGGGTTAGGGTTATGGTTAGGTTTAGGGTACGGGTTAGGTTTAGGGTTAGGGTTAAAGTTAGGGTACGTGTTAGGGTTAGGTTTAGGGTACGGGTTAGGGTTAGGGTACCGGTTAGGGTAAGGGTACTGGTTAGTGTTAGGGTTAGGGTACGTGTTAGGGTTAGGGTTAGGTGTTAGGGTTAGGGTTAGGGTTAGTGTTTGGGTTAGGGTTAGGGTTAGGGTTAGAGGTTAGGGTTAGGGATAGGGTTAGATTTAGGATTAGGGTACGGGTTAGGGTACGGTTTAAGGTTAGGTTTAGGGTATGGGTTAGGGTTAGGGTTAGGGTACGTTTTAGGGTTAGGGTACGGTTAAGGTTTAGGGTTAGGGTTAAGGTACGGGTTAGGGTTAGGGTACGGGTTAGGGTTAGGGTTAGGGTACGGGTTAGGTTTAGGGTACTCTTTTGTGTTAGGGTTAGGTTTAGGGTTAGGGAATGGGTTAGGGTTAGGGTTAGGGTACGGGTTAGGGTTAGGGATAGGGTTAGGGTTAGGGTACGGGTTAGGGTTAGGGTTAGGGTACGGGTTAGGGTTAGGGTACGGGTTAGGTTTAGGGTTAGGGTTAGGGTTACTGTTAGGGTTAGGGTACGGGTTAGGGTACGGGTTAGGGTTAGGGCACGGGTTAGTGTTAGGGTTAGGGTTAGGGTTAGGGTTAGGGTACAGGTTAGGGTTAGGGTTAGGGTTAAAGTTAGGGTACGTGTTAGGGTTAGGGTTAGGGTTAGGGTACGGGTTAGGGTTAGGGTACGGGTTAGGGTAAGGGTACGGGTTAGGGTTAGGATTAGTGTACGGGTTAGGTTTAGGGTACTGTTTTGGGTTAGGGTTAGGTTTAGGGTTAGGGAACCGGTTAGGGTTAGGGTTAGGGTACGGGTTAGGGTTAGGGATAGGGTTAGGGTTAGGGTACGGGTTAGGGTTAGGGCTAAGGTACGGGTTAGGGTTAGGGTACGGGTTAGGTTTAGGGTTAGGGTTCGGGATAGTGTTAGGGTTAGGGTACGGGTTAGTGTTAGGGTTAGGGTACGTGTTAGGGTTAGGGTACAGGTTAGGTTTAGGGTTAGGGTAGGGGTTAGGGTTAGGGTTAGGGTTAGGGTACGGGTTATGGTTAGGGTTAGATTTAGGGTTAGGGTTAGGATTAGGGTACGGGTTAGGGTTAGGGTTAGGGTACGGGTTAGGTTTAGGGTACTGGTTAGGGTTAGGGTTAGGGTTAGGGTTAGCGTCAGGGTACGTGTAGGGTTAGAGTTAGGTTTAGGGTACGCGTTAGGGTTAGGGTTAGGGTTATGGTTAGGGTTAGGTTAGGGTTAGGGGTTAGGGTTAGTTTTAGGGCACGGGTTAGGTTTAGGGTACGGGTTAGGGTTAGGGTTAGGGTTAGGGTTAGGGTTAGGGTTAGTGTTAGGAAAGGGTTAGGGTTAGGGTTAGCGTTAGGGTTAGGGTACGGGTTAGGGTTAGGGTTAGGGTACGGGTTAGGGTTAGGGTTAGGGTTAGGGTTAGGGGTTAGGGGTTAGTGTTAGGGTTAAAGTTAGGGTTAGGGTACGGGTTATGGTTAGGGTTAGGGGTTAGGGGTTAGTGTTAGGGTTAGGGTTAGGGTTAGGGTACGGGTTAGGGTACGGGTTAGGTTTAGGGCAAGGGTTAGTTTTAGGGTTTGGGTTAGGGTTAGGGTAAGGGTTAGGGTTAGGGTACGGGTTAGGGTACGGGTTAGGTTTACGGTACGGGTTAGTGTTGGGTTAGGGTTAGGGTTAGGGTTAGGGTTAGGGTACGGGTTAGGGTTAGGGTTAGTGTTAGGGTTAGGGTACGGGTTAGGGTTAGGGTTAGGGGTTAGGGTGAGGGTTAGTGTTAGGGTTAGGGTGAGGTACAGGTTAGGGTTAGGGTTAGTGTTAGGGTCAGGTTTAGGGGTTAGGGTTAGTGTTAGGGTTAGGGTACGGGTTAGGGTTAGGGTACGGGTTAGGTTTAGGGTACGGTTTAGGGTTAGGGTTAGGGTTATGGTTAGGGTTAGGGTATGGGTTAGGGTTAGGGTTAGGGTTAAAGTTAGGGTACGTGTTAGGGTTAGGGTAAGGGTACGGGTTAGGGTTAGGGTACGGGTTAGGGTAAGGGTACGGGTTAGGGTTAGGGTTAGGGTACGTGTTAGGGTTAGGGTTAGGGGTTAGGGTTAGGGTTAGGGTACGTGTTAGGGTTAGGTTACGGGTTAGGGTACGGGTTAGGATTAGGGTACGCGTTAGGTTTATGGTACGGGTTAGGGTTAGTGTACGGGTTAGGTTTAGGGTTAGTGGTTAGTGTTAGGGTTAGGGTTAGGGTTAGGGTTAGTGTACGGGTTAGGGTTAGGGTACAGGTTAGGGTTAGGGTTAGGGTTAGGGTTAGGGTTAGGTTTAGGGTTAGCGTACGGGTTAGGGTTAGGGTTAGGCTTAGGGTTACGGTTAGGGTACGGGTTAGGGTTAGGGTACGGGTTAGGGTTAGGGTTAGGGTTAGGGTACGGTTTAGGTTTCGGGTTTGGGTTAGGGTTAGGGTACGGGTTAGGGTTAGGGTTAGGATTCGAGGTTAGGGTTAGGGATAGGGTTAGGGTTAGGATTAGGGTACGGGTTAGGGTACGGGTTAGGGTTAGGTTTAGAGTTAGGGTATGGGTTAGGGTTAGGGTTAGGGTACGTTTTAGGGTTAGGGTTAGGGTACGGGTTAGGGTTAGGGTACTGTTTAGGGTTAGGGTTAGTTTTAGGGTTAGGGTACGGGTTAGGGTTAGGGTTAGGGGTTAGGGTTAGTGTTATGGCACGGGTTAGGGTAAGGGTACGGTTTAGGGTTAGGGTTATGGTTAGGGTTAGCGTTAGGAAAGGGTTAGGTTTAGGGTTAGCGTTAGGGTTAGGGTACGGTTTAGGGTTAGGTTTAGGGTACGGGTTAGGGTTAGGGTTAGGGATAGGGGTTAGGGGTTAGTGTTAGGGTTAAGGTTTGGTTAGGGTACGGATTAGGGTTAGGGTTAGGTGTTAGGGGTTAGTGTTAGGGTTAGCGTTAGGGTTAGGGTACGGGTTAGGGTACGGGTTAGGGTTAGGGCACGGGTTAGTGTTAGGGTTAGGGTTAGGGTTAGGGTTAGGGTACGGGTTAGGGTTAGGGTACGGGTTAGGGTTAGGGTTAGGGTTAGGGGTTAGGGGTTAGTGTTAGGGTTAAAGTTAGGGTTAGGGTACGGGTTAGGATTAGGGTTAGGGGTTAGGGGTTAGTGTTAGGGTTAGGGTTAGGGTTAGGGTACGGGTTAGGGTACGGGTTAGGTTTAGGGCACGGGTTAGTGTTAGGGTTAGGGTTAGGGTTAGGGTAAGGGTTAGGGTTAGGGTACGGGTTAGGGTACGGGTTAGGTTTAGGGTACGTGTTAGTGTTAGGGTAAGGGTTAGGGTTAGGGTTAGGGTACGGGTTAGGGTTAGGGTACGGGTTAGTGTTAGGGTACGGGTTAGGGTTAGGGTTAAGGGTTAGGGTGAGGGTTAGGGTTAGGGTTAGTGTTAGGGTACAGGTTAGGGTTAGGGTTAGTGTTAGGGTCAGGTTTAGGGGTTAGGGTTAGGGTTAGGGCTAGGGTACGGGTTAGGGTTAGTGTAAGGGTTAGGTTTAGGGTACGGTTTAGGGTTAGGGTTAGGGTTATGGTTAGGTTTAGGGTACGGGTTAGGTTTAGGGTTAGGGTTAAAGTTAGGGTACGTGTTAGGGTTAGGTTTAGGGTACGGGTTAGGGTTAGGGTACCGGTTAGGGTAAGGGTACTGGTTAGTGTTAGGGTTAGGGTACGTGTTAGGGTTAGGGTTAGGTGTTAGGGTTAGGGTTAGGGTACGTGTTAGGGTTAGGTTACGGGTTAGGGTACGGGTTTGGGTTAGGGTACGCGTTAGGGTTAGGGTACGGGTTAGGGTTAGTGTACGGGTTAGGGTTAGGGTTAGTGGTTAGGGTTAGGGTTAGGGTTAGGGTTAGTGTACGGGTTAGGGTTAGGGTACAGGTTAAGGTGGGTTAGGGTTAGGGTTAGGGTTAGCGTACGTGTTAGGGTTAGGGTTAGGCTTAGGGTTAGGGTTAGGGTACTGGTTAGGGTTAGGTTACGGGTTAGGGTTAGGGTTAGGGTTAGGGTTAGGGTACGGTTTAGGGTTCGGGTTAGGGTTAGGGTTAGGGTACGGGTTAGGGTTAGTGTTAGGATTAGAGGTTAGGGTTAGGGATAGGGTTAGGGTTGGGATTAGGGTACGGGTTAGGGTACGGGTTAGGGTAAGGTTTAGGGTTATGGTATGGGTTAGGGTTAGGGTTAGGGTACGTTTTAGGGCTACAGTTAGGGTACGGGTTAGGGTTAGGGTTAGGGGTTAGGGTTAGTGTTAGGGCACGGGTTAGGTTTAGGGTACGGTTTAGGGTTAGGGTTAGGGTTATGGTTAGGGTTAGGAAAGGGTTAGGTTTAGGGTTAGCGTTAGGGTTAGGGTACGGGTTAGGGTTAGGTTTAGGGTACGGTTAGGGTTAGGGTTAGGGTTAGGGTTAGGGTTAGGGGTTTGGGGTTAGTGTTAGGGTTAAGGTTTGGTTAGGGTACGGGTTAGGTTTAGGGTTAGGGTTAGGGTTAGTGTTAAGGTTAGGGTACTTGTTAGGGTTAGGATATGGGTCAGGGTTAGGGTTAGGGTACGTTTTAGGGTTAGGGTTAGGGTACGGGTTAGGGTTAGGGTACGGGTTAGGGTTAGGGTTAGGTTTAGGGTTAGGGTACGGGTTAGGGTACGGGTCAGGGTACAGGTTAGGGTTAGGGTTAGGGTTAGGGTTAGGGTACGGGTTAGGGTTAGGGTTAGAGTACGGGTTAGGGTTAGGGTACGGGTTAGGTTTAGGGTTAGGGTTAGGGTTAGTGTTAGGGTTAGGGTATGGGTTAGGGTTAGGGTACGGGTTAGGGTTAGGGTACGGGTTAGGGTTAGGGTTAGGGTAGGGGTTAGGGTTAGGGTTAGGGTTAGGGTTGGGTTACGGGTTATGGTTAGGGTTAGGTTTAGGGTTAGGGTTAGGGTTAGGGTACGGGTTAGGATTAGGAAAGGGATAGGGTTAGGGTTAGCGTTAGGGTTAGGGTACGGGTTAGGGTTAGGGTTAGGGTACGGGTTAGGGTTAGGGTTAGGGATAGGGTTAGGGGTTAGGGGTTAGTGTTAGGGTTAGGGTTAGGGTTAGGGTTAGGTACGGGTTAGGGTACGGGTTAGGGTTAGGGCACGGGTTAGTGTTAGGGTTAGAGTTAGGGTTAGGGTTAGGGTACGGGTTTGGGTTAGGGTACGGGTTAGTGTTAGTATTAGGGTTAGGATTACGGTTAGGGTACGGGTTAGGTTTAGGGTAAGGTTTAGGGTTAGGGTACAGGTTAGGGTAAGTGTTAGGGTTAGGGTTAGGTTTAGGGTTAGGCTACGGTTTAGGGTTAGGTTTAGGGTTAAGTTTAGGGTACGGGTTAGGGTACGGGTTAGGGTTAGGGTACGGGTTAGGGTTAGGGTACGTGTTAGGGTTAGGGTTAGGGTTAGGGTTAGGGTTAGCGTTAGGGTACGGGTTAGGGTTAGGGTTGTTGTTAGGGTTAGGGTTAGGGTACGGGTTAAGGTTAGTGTTAGGGTACGGGTTAGGGTTAGGGTATGGGTTAGGGTTAGGGTACGGGTTAGGGTTAGGGTACGGGTTAGGGTTAGGGTTACGGTACGGGTTAGGGTTTGGGTACGGGTTAGGTTTAGAGTTAGGGTACGGGTTAGGGTTAGGGTTAGGGGTTAGGGTTAGTGTTAGGGTTAGGGTTAGGGTTAGTGTACGGGTTAGGTTTAGGTTACGGTTTAGAGTTAGGGTTAGGGTTAGGGTTAGCGTACGGGTTAGCGTTAGGGTTAGGTTTAGGGTTAGGGTTAGGGTACGGGTTAGGGTTAGGGTACGGGTAGGGTTAGGGTTAGGGTTAGGGTTAGGGTTAGCGTTAGGGTTAGGGTACGGGATAGGGTTAGGGTTAGGGTACGGGTTAGGGTACGGTTTAGGGTTAGGCTTAGGGTTAGGGGTTAGGGGTTAGTGTTAGGGTTAGTGTTAGGGTTAGGGTTAGGGTACGGGTTAGGGTACGGGTTAGTTTTAGGGCACGGGTTAGTGTTAGGGTTAGGGTTAGGGTACGGGTTAGTGTTAGGGTTAGGGATAGGGTACGGGTTAGGGTACGGGTTAGGGTTAGGGTACGGGTTAGGGTTAGGGTTAGGGGTTAGGGTGAGTGTTAGGGTTAGGGTCAGGGTTAGGGTACGGGTTAGGGTTAGGGTTAGGGTCAGGGTCAGGTTTAGGGGTTAGGGTTAGGGTTAGGGTACGGGTTAGGGTTAGGGTACGGGTTAGGTTTAGGTTACGGGTTAGAGTACGTGTTAGGGTTAGGGTTAGGGTACGGGTTAGGTTTAGGGTACGGGTTAGGGTTAGGGTTAGGGTACGTGTTAGGGGTAGGGTTAGGGTTAGCGTTAGGGTTAGGGTTAGAGGTTAGTGTTAGCGATAGGGTTAGGGTTAGGATTAGGGTACGGGTTAGGGTTCGGTTAGGGTTAGGGTTAGGGTTAGGGTATGGGTTAGAGTTAGGGTTAGGGTACGTTTTAGAATTAGGGTACGGTTTAAGTTTAGGGTTAGGGTTAGGGTACGGGTTAGGGTTAGGGTACGGGTTAGGGTTAGGGTTAGGGTACGGGTTAGGGTTAGGATACTGTTTAGGGTGAGTGTTAGGTTTAGGGTTAGTGTACGTGTTAGGTTTAGAGTTAGGGTACGGGATAGGGTTAGGGATAGCGTTAGGGTTAGGGTACGGGTTAGGGTTAGGGTTAGGGTACGGTTTAGGGTTAGGGTACGGTTTAGGTTTAGGGTTAGGTTTAGGGTTAGTGTTAGGGTTAGAGTACGGGTTAGGGTTAGGGTTAGGGTACGGTTATGGTTAGGGTTAGGTTTAGGGTTAGGGTACGGGTTATGGTTAGGGTTAGGTTTAGGGTTAGGGTTAGGGTACGGGTTAGGGTTAGGGTTAGGGTACGGGTTAGGGTCAGGGTACGGGTTAGGGTTAGGGTTAGGGTTAGCGTTAGGGTACGGGTTAGGGTTAGGGTTATTGTTAGGGTTAGGGTTAGGTTACGGGTTAAGGTTAGGGTTAGGGTACGGGTTAGGGTTAGGGTACGGGTTAGGGTTAGGGTACGGGTTAGGGTTAGGTTACGGGTTAGGGTTAGGGTTAGGGTATGGTTTAGGGTTAGGGTACGGGTTAGGGTTAGAGTTAGGGTACGGGTTAGGGTTAGGGTTAGGGGTTAGGGTTAGGGTTAGGATTAGGGTTAGGGTTAGTGTACGGGTTAGGGTTAGGGTACGGGTTAGGGTACGGTTTAGGGTTAGGGTTAGCATACGGGTTAGGGTTAGGGTTAGGTTTAGGGTTAGGGTTAGGGTACGGGTTAGGGTTAGGGTACGGGTAGGGTTAGGGTTAGGGTTAGGTTTAGGAAAGTGTTAGGGTTAGGGTTAGCGTTAGGGTTTGTGTACGGGTTAGGGTTAGGGTTAGGGTACGTGTTAGTGTTAGGGTTAGGGTTAGGGTTCGGTGTTAGGGTTTAGTGTTAGGGTTAGTGTTAGGGTTAGGGTTAGGGTACGGGGTAGGGTACGGGTTAGGGTTAGGGCACGGGTTAGTTTTAAGGTTAGGGTTAGGGTACGGTTAGTGTTAGGGTTAGGGATAGGGTACGGATTAGGGTACGGGTTAGGGTTAGGGTTAGGGGTTAGGGTGAGGGTTAGGGTTAGGGTTAGGGTACGGGTTAGGGTTAGGTTTAGGGTCAGGGTCAGGGTTAGGGGTTAGGGTTAGGTTAGGGTACGGGTTAGGGTTAGGGTACAGGTTAGGTTTAGGTTACGGGTTAGGGTTAGGGTTAAAGTTAGGGTACGTGTTAGGGTTAGGGTTAGGGTAAGGGTTCGGGTTAGGGTACGGGTTAGGGCAAGGGTACGGGTTAGGGTTAGGGTTAGGGTTAAAGTTAGGGTACGTGTTAGGGTTAGGGTTAGGGTTCGTTTTAGGGTTAGGGTACGGGTTAGGGTAAGGGTACGGGTTAGGGTTAGGGTTAGGGTACGTGTTAGGGTTAGGGTTAGGGGTTAGGGTAAGTGTTAGGGTATGTGTTAGGGTTAGGGTACGGGTTAGGGTACGGATTAGGTTTAGGGTAGGGGTTAGGTTAGGGTACGGGTTAGGGTTAGGGTTAGGGTACGGGTTAGGGTTAGGGTTAGGTTACGGGTTAGGGTTAGGGTTAGGGTTAGGATTAGGGTACGGTGTAGGGTTCGGGTTCTGTACGGGTTAGGGTTAGGGTACGGGTTAGGGTTAGGGTTAGGGTAAGGGTGAGGTTTAGGTTTAGGGTACGTGTTAGGGTTAGGGTTAGGGTTAGGTTTAGGGTTAGGGTTAGAGGTTAGGGTTAGGGATAGGTTAGGGTTAGGGTTAGGGTACGGGATAGGGTAAGGGTTAGTGTACGTTTTAGGGTTAGGGTACGGTTTAGGGTTAGGTTTAGTGTTAGGGTACGGGTTAGGGTTAGGGTACGGGTTAGGGTTAGGGTACGGGTTAGGGTTAGGGTTAGGGGTTAGGGTGAGGGTTATGGTTAGGGTTAGGGTATGGGTTAGGGTTAGGGTTAGGGTCAGGGTCAGTGTTAGGGGTTAGGGTTAGTGTTAGGGTACGGGTTAGTGTTAGGGTACAGGTTAGGTTTAAGGTACGGGTTAGGTTTAGGGTTAGGGTTAGGGTTAGGGTTAAAGTTAGGGTACGTGTTAGGGTTAGCGTTAGGGTACGGGTTAGGGTTAGGGTACGGTTTAGGTTTAGGGTTAGGGTTAGGGTTAGTGTTAGGAGTTAGGGTTAGGGTTAGGGTACGGGTTAGGGTTAGGGTACGTGTTAGGGTTAGGGTACGGGTTAGGGTTAGGGTACGGGTTAGGGTTAGGGTTAGGGGTTAGTGTGAGGGTTAGGGTTAGGGTTAGGGTTAGGGTACGGGTTAGGGTTAGGGTTAGGGTCAGGGTCAGTGTTAGGGGTTAGGGTTAGGGTTAGGGTACGGGTTAGGGTTAGGGTACGGGTTAGGTTTAGGGTACGGGTTAGGTTTAGGTTTAGGGTTAGGGTTAGGGTTAAAGTTAGGGTACGTGTTAGGGTTAGGGTTAGGGTACGGGTTAGGGTTAGGGTACGGGTTAGGGTAAGGGTACGGGTTAGGGTTAGGGTTAGGGTTAAAGTTAGGGTACGTGTTATGGTTAGGGTTAGGGTTCGGGTTAGGGTTAGGGTATGGGTTAGGGAGGGAGTACGTGTTAGGGTTAGGGTTAGGGTACGTGTTAGGGTTAGGGTTAGGGGTCAGGGTTAGGGTTAGGTTATCTGTTTGGGTTAGTGTACGGGTTAGGGTACGGGTTAGGTTTAGGGTACGGTTTAGGGTTAGGGTACGGGCTAGGGTTAGGGTACTGGTTAGGGTTAGGGTTAGGGTTAGGTTACGGGTTAGGGTTAGGGTTAGGGTTAGGATTAGGGTACGGTGTAGGGTTCGGGTTAGGGTACGGGTTAGGGTTAGGGTACGGGTTAGGGTTAGGGTTAGGGTACGGTTTAGGTTTAGGTTTAGGGTACGTGTTAGGGTTAGGGTTAGGGTTAGGGTTAGGGTTAGAGGTTAGGTTTAGGGATAGGGTTAGGGTTAGGGTTAGGGTACGGGTTAGGGTTAGGGTTAGTGTTCGTTTTAGGGTTAGGGTGCGGTTTAGGGTTAGGGTTAGTGTTAGGGTACGGGTTAGGGTTAGGGTACGGGTTAGGGTTAGGGTTAGGGTACGGGTAAGGTTTAGGGTACTGTTTAGGGTTAGGGTTAGGTTTAGGGTTAGGGTACGGGTAAGGGTTAGGGTTAGCGTACGGGTTAGGGTTAGGGTTAGGGTTAGGGTACGGGTTAGGTTTTGGGTTAGGGTACGGGTAGGTTTAGGGTACGGGTTAGGTTTAGGGTTAGGGTTAGTGTTAGGGTTAGGGTACGGGTTAGTTTTAGGGTTAGGGTACTGGTTAGGGTTAGGGTACGGGTTAGGGTTAGGGTTAGCGTAGGGGTTAGTGTTAGGGTTAGGGTTAGGGTTAGGGTACGGGTTATGGTTAGGGTTAGGTTAGGCTTAGGGTTAGGGTTAGTGTACGGGTTAGGGTTGGGTTTAGGGGTTAGTATTAGGGTTAGGGTTAGGGTACGGGTTAGGGTTAGGGTACGGGTTAGTGTTGGGATTAGGGTACGGGTTAGGGTTAGGGTACTGGTTAGGGTTAGGGTTAGGGTATGGGTTAGGGTTAGGGTTAGGGTTAGGGTACGGGTTAGTGTTAGGGTTAGGGTTCGGGTTAGGGTTAGGGTTAGAGGTTAGGGTTAGGGATATGGTTAGGGTTAGGATTAGGGTACGGGTTAGAGTATGTGTTAGGGTTAGGGTTAGGGTTAGGGTACGGGTTAGGGTTAGGTTAGGGTACGTTTTACGGTTAGGGTACGGTTTAGGGTTAGGGTTAGGGTTAGGGTACGGGTTAGTGTTAGGTTACGGGTTAGCGTTAGGTTTAGGGTACGTGTTAGGTTTAGGGTACTGTTTAGGTTTAGGGTTAGGTTTCGGGTTAGGGTACGGGTTAGGGTTAGGGTTAGGGTACGGTTTAGGGTTAGGGTTAGTGTTAGGGTTTGGGTACGGGTTAGTGTTAGGGTGAGGGTATGGTTTAGGGTTAGGGTACGGGTTAGGTTTAGGGTTAGGGTTAGGGTTAGGGTTAGGGTTAGGTTGCGGGTTAGGTTTAGGGTTAGGGTACGGATTAGGGTTAGGGTACGGGTTAGGTTTAGGGTTAGGGTAGGGGTTAGGGTTAGGGTTAGGGTTAGGGTACGGGTTATGGTTAGTGTTAGGTTTAGGTTTAGGTTTAGGGTTAGTGTACGGGTTAGTGTTAGGGTTAGGGGTTAGGGTTAGGGTTAGGGTTTGGGTTAGGGCTAGGGTAGGGGTTAGGGTTAGTGTTAGGGTTAGGGTTAGGGTCAGGGTAGGGGTTAGGGTTAGGGTTAGGGTTAGGGTTAGGGTATGTGTTAGGGTTAGGTTTAGGGTATGGGTTAGGATTAGGGTACTGGTTAAGGTTAGGGTTAGGGTTAGGGTTAGCGTTAGGGTACGGGTTAGGGTTAGGGTTAGGGTACTGGTTAGGGTTAGGGTACGGATTAGGGTTAGGGTACGGGTTAGGGTTAGGGTTAGGGTACGTGTTAGGGTTAGGGTTAGGGGTTAGGGTTAGGGTTAGGGTTAGGGTATGTGTTAGGGTTAGGGTACGGGTTAGGGTTAGGGTTAGGGTACGGGTTAGGGTTAGGGAATAGGTTAGGGTTAGGGTTAGGGTACGGGTTAGGGTTAGGTTTAGGGGTTAGGGTAAGGGTTAGGGCACGGTTTAGGGTTAGCTTACGGGTTAGGGTTAGGGTTAGGGTTAGGGTTAGGGTTAGGGTTAGGTTTAGGAAAGGGTTAGGGTTAGGGTTAGCGTTAGGGTACGGGTTAGGGTTAGGGTTAGGGTACTGGTTAGGGTTAGGGTATGGGTTAGGGTTATGGTACGGTTTAGGGTTAGGGTTAGGGTACGTGTTAGGGTTAGGGTTAGGGGTTAGGGTAAGGGTTAGGGTTAGGGTACGTGTTAGGGTTAGGGTACGGGTTAGTGTTAGGGTTAGGGTTAGGCTACGGGTTATGGTTAGGGTTAGGTTAGGGTTTAGGGTTAGGGTTAGTGTACGGGTTAGGGTTAGGGTTAGGGTTTAGGGTTAGTGTTAGGGTTAGGGTTAGGGTTAGGGTACGGGTTAGGGTTAGTGTTAGGGTTAGGGTTAGGGTCAGGGTTCGGGGTTAGGGTTAGGGTTAGGGTTAGGGTACGGGTTAGGGTGAGGGTTAGGGTATGGGTTAGGGTTAGGGTACTGGTTAGGGTTAGGGTTAGGGTTAGGGTGCGGTTTAGGGTTCGGGTTACGGTTAGGGTTAGGGTTAGGGTACGGGTTAGGGTTAGGGTTAGGGTTAGGGTACGGGTTAGGGTTAGGGTTAGGGTACGTTTTAGGGTTAGGGTACGTTTTAGGGTTAGGGTTAGGGTTAGGGTACGGGTTAGGGTTAGGGTACTGGTTAGCGTTAGGGTTAGGGTACGTGTTAGGGTTAGGGTTAGTGTTAGGGTTAGGGTACGGTTTAGGGTTAGGGTTAGGGTACGTGTTAGGGTTAGGGTACAGGTTAGGTTTAGGGTTAGGGTTAGGGTTAGTGTTAGTGTTAGGGTACGGGTTAGGTTTAGGGTTAGGGTACGGGTTAGGGTTAGGGTACGGGTTAGGGTTAGGGTTAGGGTTAGGGTAGGGGTTAGGGTTAGGGTTAGGGTTAGGGTTAGTGTACGGGTTATGGTTAGGATTAGGTTTAGGTTTAGGGTTAGGGTTAGTGTACGGGTTAGGGTTAGGGTTAGGGGTTAGGGTTAGGGTTAGTTTTAGGGTTAGTGTTAGGGTACCGTTTAGGGTTAGGGTTAGGGTTAGGGTTAGGGTCAGGTTTAGGGGTTAGGGTTAGGTTTAGGGTTAGGGTTAGGGTTAGGGTTAGGGTGCGTGTTAGGGTTAGGGTTAGGTATGGGTTAGGGTTAGGGTACTGGTTAAGGTTAGGGTTAGGGTTAGGGTTAGGGTTAGGGTTAGGAAAGGGTTAGGGTTAGGGTTAGCGTTAGTGTTAGGGTACGGGTTAGGTTTAGGGTTAGGGTACGGGTTATGGTTAGGGTTAGGTGTTAGGTGTTAGTGTTAGGGTTAGGGTTAGGGTTAGGGTACGGGTTAGGGTTAGGGTTAGGGGTTAGGGGTTAGTGTTAGGGTTAGGGTTAGGGTTAGGGTACGGGTTAGGGTACGGGTTAGGGTTAGGGAACGGGTTAGTGTTAGTGTTAGGATTAGGGATAGCATTAGGGTACGGGTTAGGGTTAGGGTACGGGTTAGGGTTAGGGTACGGGTTAGGGTTAGGTTTAGGGGTTAGGGTTAGGGTTAGGGTTAGTGTAAGTTTAGGGTACGGGTTAGGGTTAGGGTTAGGGTTAGGGTCAGGGTTAGGGGTTAGGGTTAGGGTTATGGTTAGGTTACATGTTAGGGTTAGTTTACGGGTTAGGTTTAGGGTACGGGTTAGGGTTAGGGATAGGGTACGGGTTAGGGTTAGTGTTAGTGTACGTGTTAGTGTTAGTGTTAGGGTTAGGGTTAGGGTTAGAGGTTAGGGTTAGGGATAGGGTTAGGGTTAGGATTAGGGTACGGGTTAGGGTACGGGTTAGGGTTAGGTTTAGGGTTAGGGTATGGGTTAGGGTTAGGGTTAGGGTACGGTTTAGGGTTAGGGAACTGTTTAGTATTAGGTTTAGGTTTAGTGTTAGGGTACGAGTTAGGGTTAGGGTTAGCGTACGGGTTAGGGTTAGGGTTAGGGTACGGGTACGGGTTAGGGTTAGGGTACGGGTTAGGGTTAGGGTACGGGTTAGGTTTAAGGTTAGGGTTAGGGTTAGTGTTAGGATTAGGGTACGGGTTAGGGTTAGGGTTAGGGTATGGGTTAGGGTTAGGGTACGGGTTAGGGTTAGGTTTAGGGTAGGGGTTAGGGTTAGGGTTAGGGTTAGGGTTAGGGTACGGGTTATGGTTACGGTTAGGGTTAGGGTTAGGGTTAGTGTATGGGTTAGGGTTAGGAAAGGGTTAGGGTTAGGGTTAGCGTTAGGGTTAGGGTTAGGGTTAGAGTTAGGGTTAGGGTACGGGTTAGGGTTAGGGCACTGGTTAGTGTTAGGGATAGGGTTAGGGTTAGGGTTAGGGTACGGGTTAGGTTTAGGGTAAGGGTTAGGGTTAGGGTACAGGGTAGGGTACGGGTTAGGGTTAGGGTTCGTGTTAAGGTTAGGGTACGTGTTAGGGTTATGGTTAAGGTTAGGGTTAGGTTTAGGGTACGGGTTAGGGTTAGGGATAGGGTTAGGGTAGGTTACGGGTTAGGGTACGGGTTAGGGTAGGGGTTAGGGTTAGGGTACGGGTTAGGGTTAGGGTTAGGGTTAGGGTTAGGGTGCGGTTTAGGTTTCGGGTTAGGGTTAGGGTTAGGGTTAGGGTACAGTTTAGGGTTAGGGTTAGGGTTAGGGTTATGTTACGGGTTAGGGTTAGGGTTAGGGTTAGGATTAGGGTATGGGGTAGGGTAAGGGTTAGGGTACGGGTTAGGCTTAGGGTACGGGTTATGGTTAGGGTTAGGGTACGGTTTAGGGTTAGGGTTAGGGTTAGGGTTAGGGTTAGGGTTAGGGTTAGAGGTTAGGGTTAGGGATAGGGTTAGGGTTAGGATTAGGGTACGGGTTAGGGTACGGGTTAGGGTTAGGGTTAGGATTAGGGTATGGGTTAGGGTTAGGGTTAGGGTATGTTTTAGGGTTAGGGTACAGTTTAGGGTTAGGGTTAGGGTTAGGTTACGGGTTAGGGTTAGGTTTAGGGTTAGGATTAGGGTATGGTGTAGGGTTCGGGTTAGGGTACGGTTTAGGGTTAGGGTACGGGTTAGGGTTTTGGGTTAGGGTACTGGTTAGGTTTAGGTTTAGGGTACGTGTTAGGGTTAGGGTTAGGGTTAGGATTAGGGTTAGGGTTAGGGTTACAGGTTAGGGTTAGGGTTAGGGATAGGGTTAGGGTTAGGGTTAGGGTACGGGTTAGGGTTAGTGTATGTTTTAGGGTTAGGGTACGGTTTAGTGTTAGGGTTAGTGTTAGGGTACGGGTTAGGGTTAGGGTACGGGTTAGGGTTAGGGTTAGGGTAGGGGTTAGGGTTAGGGTACTGTTTAGGGTTAGGGTTAGGTTTAGGGTTAGGGTATGGGTTAGGGTTAGGGTTAGGGTACGGGTTAGGGTTAGGGTTAGGGTTAGGGTACGGGTTAGGGTTAGGGTTTGGGTACGGGTAGGGTTAGGGTACGGGTTAGGTTTAGGGTTAGGGTTAGGGTTAGGGTTAGTGTTAGGGTTAGGGTACGGGTTAGGTTTAGGGTTAGGGTACTGGTTAGGGTTAGGGTACGGGTTAGGGTTAGGTTTAGGGTACGGGTTAGGGTTAGGGTTAGGGTACGTGTTAGGGGTAGTGTTAGGGTTAGCGTTAGGGTTAGGGTTAGAGGTTAGTGTTAGCGATAGGGTTAGGGTTAGGGTTAGGGTTAGGGTATGGGTTAGATTTAGGGTTAGGGTACGTTTTAGGGTTAGGGTACGGTTTAAGTTTAGGGTTAGGTTTAGGGTACGGGTTAGGGTTAGGGTACGGGTTAGGTTTAGGGTTAGGTTTAGGGTTAGTGTTAGGGTTAGAGTACGGGTTAGGGTTAGGGTTAGGGTACGGTTATGGTTAGGGTTAGGGTTAGGGTTAGGGTACGGGTTATGGTTAGGTTTAGGTTTAGGGTTAGGGTTAGGGTACGGGTTAGGGTTAGGGTTAGGGTATGGGTTAGGGTTAGGGTACGGGTTAGGGTTAGGGTTAGGGTTAGCGTTAGGGTACGGGTTAGGGTTAGGGTTATTGTTAGGGTTAGGGTTAGGGTACGTGTTAAGGTTAGGGTTAGGGTACGGGTTAGGGTTAGGGTACGGGTTAGGGTTAGGGTACGGGTTAGGGTTAGGATACGGGTTAGGGTTAGGGTTAGGGTATGGTTTAGGGTTAGGGTACGGGTTAGGGTTAGAGTTAGGGTACGGGTTAGGGTTAGGGTTAGGGGTTAGGGTTAGGGTTAGGATTAGGGTTAGGGTTAGTGTACGGGTTAGGGTTAGGGTACGGGTTAGGGTACGGTTTAGGGTTAGGGTTAGCATACGGGTTAGGGTTAGGGTTAGGCTTAGGGTTAGGGTTAGGGTACGGGTTAGGGTTAGGGTACGGGTAGGGTTAGGGTTAGGGTTAGGGTTAGGTTTAGGAAAGGGTTAGGGTTAGGGTCAGCGTTAGGGTTTGTGTACGAGTTAGGGTTAGGGTTAGGGTACGGGTTAGTGTTAGGGTTAGGGTTAGGGTTAGGTGTTAGGGGTTAGTGTTAGGGTTAGTGTTAGGGTTAGGGTTAGGGTACGGTTTACGGTACGGGTTAGGGTTAGGGCACGGGTTAGTGTTAGGGTTAGGGTTAGGGTACGGTTAGTGTTAGGGTTAGGGATAGGGTACGGGTTAGGGTACGGGTTAGGGTTAGGGTTAGGGGTTAGGGTGAGGGTTAGGGTTAGGGTTAGGGTACGGGTTAGGGTTAGGTTTAGGGTCAGGGTCAGGGTTAGGGGTTAGGGTTAGGTTAGGGTACGGGTTAGGGTTAGGGTACGGGTTAGGTTTAGGTTACGGGTTAGGGTTAGGGTTAAAGTTAGGGTACGTGTTAGGGTTAGGGTTAGGGTAAGGGTTCGGGTTAGGGTACGGGTTAGGGTAAGGGTACGGGTTAGGGTTAGGGTTAGGGTTAAAGTTAGGGTAAGTGTTAGGGTTAGGGTTAGTGTTCGGTTTAGGGTTAGGGTACGGGTTAGGGTAAGGGTACGGGTTAGGGTTAGGGTTAGGGTACGTGTTAGGGTTAGGGTTAGGGGTTAGGGTAAGTGTTAGGGTATGTGTTAGGGTTAGGGTACGGGTTAGGGTACGGGTTAGGTTTAGGGTTAGGGTTAGTGTTAGGGTTAGGGTACGGGTTAGTTTTAGGGTTAGGGTACTGGTTAGGGTGAGGGTACGGGTTAGGGTTAGGGTTAGGGTAGGGGTTAGTGTTAGGGTTAGGGTTAGATTAGGGTACGGGTTAGGTTAGGGTACGGGTTAGGGTTAGGGTTAGGGTACGGGTTAGGGTTAGGGTTAGGGTACGTGTTAGGGTTAGGGTACGTGTTAGGGTTAGGGTTAGGGTTAGGTTTAGAGGTTAGGGTTAGGGATAGGGTTAGGGTTAGGATTAGGGTAAGGGTTAGGGTACGGGTTAGGGTTAGGTTTAGGGTTAGGGTATGGGTTAGTGTTAGGTTTAGGGTACG